>JAKJXN010000038.1:0-333526 GCA_022225945.1 Didymella pomorum | reverse complement strand
TCCAAGCGCATCTTCTAAAGTCATCGCGTTGTTGAGTTATGGTGTTGAGGATATTTCGTTGTTTTGATGATCGCGTGCGGCACGCGGGGTCGTGCGTCACGGCGTGTACCACGGTATGGCCAGCAAGAGCCAATTACAGAGCGTAAGGACCGCCGCTCCCTCCTGCGCTCCAAGATAACCCCGCACTCATTCTCAATACGCTGCTTCTGCCACTCTGCAGATATGGACAATGCTCCCTCGTCGACCTGCGATCGCTTGTTACCCGCAGAAATCTGGATCTCAATACTAGAGCGTGTCGCGCTGCAAGACATCAGTAACGTTCGTCTCGTGAACTCCGCATTACGGGATCATGCTACCCCATTGCGTTTTCGAGCACTGTCGTTCACCTTCAACCATTCCAGTATCCGCAACCTGCACCAAATTTCCTCCAAGAGAAATCTACGTCGGCACGTGCGCTACCTCGATGCACTTGAGATCTTGCTTCCTCATCACTTTTGCAACTATGATGCCTGGGAGCAGAGCGTTAGCCTACCGGGGGACCCTCAACGAGAGGATGATGTCTACCCTTCCGACAACGACCAAGCTATGATGCCATATGAGGAATGGGCAAGGCTCTCAGACGAAGAGAAACAAGCCCTATTTCAAGCGTATGAGGAGTATCGCGTTGCCATAGAAGACGAGTTTCGACAGCAGAAGGGTCACGCACAGCTGAGTGATCTTCTTACCGGGGCGATTTCCGATCTTTCTCAGCTCGCGACATTCGTACATACTCCTACATCGCTCTTGTCTGAACGCTGGGTCGTTCGATGGCAACGACTCCGCATCGACACATGTTATGACGAACACGACAGCAGAATGACAGTATGCGCCGAAGCTGAAGATGCCGGGGCGTTGCATCTATCGTATGTCTTGCGAGCTTTGAGTCAGGCAAAGCGATCTCTTACATCACTCACTCTACAATTCGAAGGCCCGGCGATATGGGGAGCACACCGTCTGGGCCGGCTGTGGGCTAGTAAGAGTCATGAGGAGATCAGATACCTGCGAGAGCCCTATTTGGATGCGGCTGAAGCAGACGTGGAGGCGAGCGGCAGCTTCGGTGAAACAGTCACGGTGTATGAAACGCAGCTGAGCGACCTGGCGACGGTCTTCGAAGACCTCACCCACCTTCATTGCTGTGTGTTCGAGGCCAACATGTTCGGTAGTCTGCTCACGGCTTCAGAACCTCTCGCCAACATCCTCAGCCGCGCGAACATGCTTACGAAACTACATCTGGCTTTTGGACATAGTGAAGATGGAACTTTTGAGCCAACGCTCATGTTGGAGGAGTACGATGGCCAAGGCGTGGCACTGCTTGGTCGCCTGGCAGACTGCAACCCATGGCCTTGTTTGCGAGAACTGAAACTTCAAATTGCAACGGATGTACCAACACTGTTGCGATTCTTGGCTTCCCTTTCCGCGACACTTCGGCTCCTTGTGTTGTCAAATGTTACACTGACTCCACAAGGCGTCAATCCACGAGAGGGCCATCACACATACGGTGTCGAGAGCGCTGAAACTGTCTGGACATTCGCACTTCCTAGCATTGCCCAAAATCTTCCTAATCTAGAAGACCTGCAGCTGTTCTCGTTACATGTGTGCCAGAATCAGGGCGTGGTGACACCCGGACTGTTCGATTGGCACACACTCCAAAGCAACGATTACGTATGTGCCTGTTTTGATCGTTACAGGAGATCCATAGTAGACGGCCTTCTCCTTGAGAAACAATTACCGCACTCACTAGGTCTTGCTGATTTCTTGAAGACACACTGTCATCACTAATAACATGGATCTAATGATGGTTATGGCGGTACCATGAAGCACTGAGCCCTGAAGATTGTCGAGCGAGTTAGATGTATCGAAATAACGTTTATATCACTACATTTGAGCGCTCGCCGAGCCGCAGACCAGCGCACCCTTGCTGCAGCAGTGACATGTTGCTGCGACCTGATGACATGCTGTAGATGTCACGTAAGCTTATCAGTCTAGAATTTCTCGACTCCCCAAAAGCAGTATACATTGTGTTCTGTCTGATCTACTTTTGTGCAAATTAAAGACCCATGAAGACAAAACACTAGCGAACAAGCCAATCATCAATCGCGATAGAAATAAGGCTGAATGACGTCGATTCCTCCACAGGCACCATTGCCGACTACCATACTATCATCTCGCCAGTAGTCATCCATCGGCTGCGCCCTCCACCACAGCTCTGCGGTCGGCCTTGTACCATTAGCGACCGCTTGACAGTCCTTTCCTATCCAGATGATGCATCTCTGGTGATGATAGCGGTAGAACCAGGCGTTCGGCTCGAGAGCAGCTTGTGCACAACAATCAAGCGCGGAAGCGGCAATGGGTTCTTTGAGGTGAAACAGTGAGCTGTTCCCCGCTTTAGCGACGCGTAGTGCATCGAAGGCATACGCGTGAATTTTGTCGTCGTATCCTAGCATGTTGTAAGAGTTGATAACGTTGTCAGTAGCGCACGCTGCATGTACTGTAGTGGTGGATGGACATGCTTGCTCTGTAGTCTGGGTTGATGAATTAGATTGTATGGTCGATGTGTGTGTATACTCACTGTCTCAGTAGTCGTTACAGTTCCCAGGTAAGAAGTTTGAGTAAAAAATGTGGTCAAGTCGGTCAAAATCGTTGCATTTGGGTTTCCAGGAGTTGGATTTACATTGACCGTCCTCGTCCAGGTTGCAGCGTCCACGTAACGCGTTCTCGTATATGTTACTTGAAGTACCGATCGCTTGAGCGTTGCCGTGGAATAGAAACTGGCGGTATGTTCGGTGAAAAAGCAGGTGACTGCTGTTGGGACATCTCCTGGAATGAAGTAATCATCTATCGCATAATTTGCCTTAGCTGCATCCCAGTACTCATCTTGGACCTCCCAGCCCGTGACAGGCTCGGTCATGAACCTTCCTGCTGCCAAGCTGTGTTTTGCTTGCAGTGGAGTGTACCCCGCAGGTGGAGGTTTCGTCGACGTCACAACTGGCGACATGGTCCGAGTCACGATCGCAGTCAAAGTTCGAGACCGCCATACTGTCGTCCGCGAAGTCACAGTACTTGTGTAGTGAGTATGCGCAAGTGGATTCGGTCGTAAGATTGAGGAGATTTCGTGGAAGATCAACGTAGCATCCTCGGTCGTCGTGTGGGGCCGTGGGGTTAGCACTTCTGTCTTCACAAGACCGACTCCAGAGGTTGTAGTGATAGAGAATGTTGGCAATCTATCCTTTGGTATCGTTTGTGTAGCGTTTCGACTTGTGTTCTTCTCGCGGAATGTGAGGCACTGGGTGATCGTCGAGAAGGTGGTTTTTGTAGGAGATAGTGTGGCAAAAGAAGTGCAAAGGAAGAGTATAAGAATCCCCGTACTAAGAAGGATGTGTTTCACCGCATGATTTGCCATAGTCGTTCTAATGGATTCCACTATCGAGACGATCTGATTTTGTAACGATTGGAACTGCGAATGTTGCTGGCACCTTTATTCAATCTTCTGATTCCGAATGGGAGCAACAAAGAGCAGCGTGTTTGACTGTATGTGGTTAGGTGAGCAATATCGATTCGTGCTACTCGCGGTCTCAGTAACTATTAACATATAGCCAGTATCACGATCGTCGAAACTTGACGGAGTATATCCCGCTCAGATTCAGGACCAAAATATCGGCTGCTTACAGTCTCACAACTCATTCTTGTAAAGGTGTGCTAGTCACACATGAGTGCTAGCTTTTACAGCCCTTCATGGTTGGGTTTCAAGCGCCCTTCTTTGGTGTTTAACATCAAGTTTCAGGCGTACGACATTGAGGACTGGGCAAGATCCTTCGAACCTCGTATGAGCTGAGGCAAGGGTTATGGGCGCATAAAGTCTCGAAACTGTTGCTAAACACCAGCCGGTACAGGTCTATACTTGCCTTTTGCACGGTAATCAGAATACACATGTGTACTGACTACCACAGAATGAAGTACGGATAACAATAACTTCTATATCAGATCAGCATATAGGTCATAAGCAAGTAGGGTGAAGTACGTAAGGAGACTTGGGCATCGTGTTCGGATGTGGTGCGCAATAACCGCATGTGTTTCAGGTGAAACGCATTTTCATGCTCCAAATGCTACCACAGCTTGTGTATAGGTCCGTCAGTCACGATGAGAAAAGAGAGCGCTAGATCAGATTGAAACCTCGCCGGCATCTTGGATGACGATACGAGCCTCGAGTCTAGCATCCAAGACTCGCACATAGAATCCACACTTGTGTTACATGCAGGCTGGTAACTGAGATCTTTAGGAATCCTGGGCACAGAAGCATCACCAATAGCAGCTTCAGGTACAGTGTTTGTGCACGTGCCCCCCATGTTCGCGTGCCGCCCATGTTCGCGTGCCGCCCATGTTCGCGTACCGCCAACCCCAACCGTGCAACACCATACTTTTGATTCGTGCGCCCACCACAACAATGCCTGGAATTAGTGATACAAACGCCTCGTCTTGCTCCTCGTCCAGCCTGTCGTCGTCGTCGTCGTCGTCGGACGCTATCCCATCCAACCAATCTTCCTCCCTGTCATGCCCTGCTGCCATCTTCATCCTCTCTATACACACGTACTGCCTGGCGCTGAAATGATACGGCGGCCGCTTGCCTTCCACCTCCTCTTTGCTGTCGCTGGGCTTGACGACGGGCAGCTCGTGGGTCCACCATACATACACGATAATCTCCAGCCACACATTGCTGTACTTGACCATCATCTTCCCTGTCTGCTGGGCGTTGAGCGGCTTCTCGCTCGTCGTGTTGCCCAGCTCTCGCCGGTTGATGTACATGACAGCGGGCATGCCGACCACGCTGGTCTTGGACGCTTGCTGTGCCTTCCATATGATCATGCGCGCTGCCCAACACACGTTGAACAACCTATGCTTCCTGGGCGTCAGCTTCCTCGCCATCTCCAACAACCAACTGCGCTTCAGCGCCTTCGAATGCCGCGCCCACCCTGCTCGACTCAACCACTTGCTAAAATTGTACCGGTCGGTGTCGGCTTCAATAGTGGCCTTCTTCTTTTTCTCCAACGCTTCCACCTAGGCGGCGGCCTGGCTCAACGACAACCCAATTGCCTGGCTCACGTCTATGTCTGCGCTGTTACCTGGGTGCGGGGCTACTCCATCTGCGCTGACTTGGAACAAACGGCCAAACTTGCTCCTTCCGTGTAGTTTCTGGCACGACACCATCCTCCACATGGGTTGGCTGCCTGGCCGACGACCTCTTGCTGGCTGACGCTGCTCTTCCCAACTGTGTTCCTCTCTACAAGGTCACAGATCCGCTTGATGCTGCAGTTGATATACGGGCACTCTGAACATCATAACCCGTCATGGTATACGGGCAAATAGGGTAACGGCGCCGCCTCTAGACTGGGGTAAACAATCTCATCCTGGATTGTGGCCCACTGCTGCAACGACCTCTACTGCCTTGACCATCTTCTGCCGCGTCCCCCACACATATTCTTGGTGACGTTTGTTCAAATGGGCCTCTAAATGGACCTTGACAATGCCCTGCCGGTGACGCTTGCACACGGCAATGCGATGTGCGGGCAAATACTCAAATATGACGTGGAACTGATTCATTTTGATGATTTCTCAATTGTATAACCTATTAATTGAATACTGTTCCCTCTTGTACTAGGCGGGATATTCCTCGTTGAGGTCGCGTTAAGCGTAATTACCTTCTTTGTCCGTAATACATTTTCGGTGCGTAATCAGCTATTCAGTTCCTCTTCTACCTCCTTCCGTGACCGTTTGTGCCCAGCTCCTTGCGTTGGAAAGCCCTTGCTTACCGCAGGAAGAAGCGACAGGGCTTTATTGCTGTGTACCATATCTGGTATATCGCGCGGTGGAAGCGGTCTTCCAAATTCCATGCAGATGTGCCAGTTACGGCTCAAGAGGCGGAACTCAGCCCGCAATGACGCTATCTGCCCAGGGCCCTCGCGTAGGTTGGGTGTAGCAAAGCCGACGAGGGACCGAGCCCCTGTAGAAATCTTGGCGGTTGGATCAAGGGAGGGTAGAATGCAGGCACGGGCCTTTTGGGATGACCGAAGAACGATCCGAACCGGCATAACTGTCAGATAGCCTGTTCAAGCAGGCCTAACTAAGTGCTACCCTCACCTCCTACAGCCTTCCTTAATAGGGCTGATCCCAACTACCGCCCTGGGATAGGGCGGCCTCGCGGTGGCATAGCTAGTAGCAGCGGTAACAGGAAGGCTGTAAGGGTAAAGGAGAAGGGTAACAGAGCGCTTTGTTAGGTGGTGCTTGTGTTTAGGGGATTGCACTGCACTAGTTCTTTTATTCAGTTTTAGGACTAGCGCAGGGGTGCATTTATTCAGTTTTAGGTTAGCGTGCTAAGCGCAGAACTCAAGGGCCCCAACCTTCCACCCCCTCTAGCGCAACGACCACAGCAGCTGCAGGGGGGTACAGCACAGCGTTCTGCTCCTTGCGCTTCCCTTCACCTGCGCGAGCCCTCAAAGTAGCAGTTTTGCGTTTAACCTCAGGCCGCCTTTCGGCCTTCATGTTGGTTCAGGGGTTGCTTTGCGGTGCACCAAGTTGTTAAGATGCGCAAAGACCTTTGTAGCAGTAGCTGATTTCCTGCCTCCTACGTGTTCTGTAGAGCATAACCAGGCGTGCAGATCTTTGCTTTCGCAGTCCGTCCCTTGCCGCCTTAGTTCTTCAATCTCGAGGTCCAGTCTGTTGTCTTCGGGGTCGCAGACTGCCACAGATAGACACTCTAAGACAGCAATCTCACAGGCACACTCTGGCTTTAGGAGGGTTGAACTAGGCTGAGTGGAAGTAAGGTCTTTAGGCAGTTGGCACTGCCCAGAGCAAAAGCTTCCGCCGCGAGCTCTGAAAAGCACCATGTTCGTACGAAGCGTAGACCTTATCTTCCTCATCTTCTGAATAGAGGCTAGACTGCGCATTGGACACTGGGTAGTCTTGTGGTCCCTTGAGCAGCAGTATCCCTGTATGTAACAGAGTGAACAGCGCTTGCTCCATGTCTCAATCTGGCTCTTCAGAGCTTGCATATCAAGTGCAAGAGAAACGCGCTCTCTTCTCTTACGACGATCTTCCTCGTGATCGCCGAAGAGCATTCGTAGGAGCCGACTCTTAGGAGTCAGGTCCAAGTCCCTACGCGCAGCTGCATCCGACGGCTGCTGAAGGTCTTCTGTGCCCGGCCCTGTCAGTTGAGGCGTGATGGCTCACTGGCTGTTATCGCTTGCTATTTCCTCCCTCTCCTTCTGTACGTACTGTGCGTCTGCGCTGACTGCGAACAAACGACCAAATTTGCCCCCACCATGCAACTTCTGGCACGACGTTGTCTGCCACATGGGTTGTGCGTCTAGCTGACGGCCTCTTGATTCCCTGGCCTGACCCTTCCAGCCGTGTTTCCTTCTGCAATGCTCTCGGATTCGCTGGGTGCTGCGGTTGATGTACGGGCACTGCGTGCATTGTAGTCCGTCATGGTACACAGCCAGATAGGGCAGCGGTGCAGCGTCTGGACTGGGGTAGATGACCTGGTCTGGGTCGTCGGCCCACTGCTGCAGCGACGCGTCCTCCTGTGCTGCCTTGACCATGTCCCGTCGTGTTTCCCAACTACACTCTTTGTGTCGCTTGTTCAAGTGGGCCCCAAGATGCGACTTTACAATACCCTGCTGATGATGCTTGCACACGGCAATGCGGTTAGCGGGTAGGTACTCGAAAACATTGTAGAATTGGTCTTTCCAGTTATCGACATCATAATCGCTGGAGAGCTGTTGTGCAAGAGCGCTTCTGCCCTTATTAGTAGGAGTCTGATTCAGAGCGCTAGGCCTAGATGCAGCCAACGGCTGGCTAGAGTCTTCTGTGCCTGATCCTGTAGCTTTGGTAGCGACAGCTCGCTGACTGTGGTCACTCGCTGTTTTTCTTCTCTTGTCCTGTACGTCCTGAGTGCCCTGTCGCGCTTGGGAAGGCGCTTTCTGGCTAGCTTGTTTACGTTTTCGTGTCTGTTGAGGATTTGGTGCTAATGATAACGTAGGCAGATCGTCGCTTGATGACTGGAAATCTGGCATGGTTGGGGATGAAGGTGGCGAGTGTGTGCTTGCTGTGCTTTGCTGTTTCCAGTGTTCCGTAGCAGTTGCTACCGTGACCTGCAGAGGTTCGTCCCCACTTTCCAGTGTACGGTGATCGCTCCTCCTCTTCAACAGGGACTCGGAGTTAGTTGCTAAAGGGTGAAGGGCGAGCCCGTCACCAGAGAGGTCTCGTTCAGGGGTACGTCGATGAGACGGTGACTCGGGCTCTACCTGGAGCCAGTCTTCGCCATTGGAGATCCTCGAGCCGGAGCCAGCGGCCGGCCGTTGTAAGAACTCGTGCCAGCAGACAGAGACCCACTCATACACCCGCAGCAGCGACGGCTGCAAGTGCGTTGGGAACGCTCCGTCTAGACCGTACGTATTCGCCCGCTGCAGCGGCCGGTGGCCGCTTTGCCACGCGAAAGCAACTGTTGCATCTGCATTCGGGCTCTTGTCGTCGTATCTATTAAAGCGTTGATGTACATCCTTCACGTGCTTCTCGGTGATTGCGATGGCCAGCTGCCTGCACAGTTGCGTGTTCACCGTCCATCCCCACACGAGCGAACTCGCCTTCTGGAGTACCGCTGTCAGCCTGTGGGACGTCCACGGCCGATCAGGGGTCTGGTCAGAGCAGAACAGAAGCGAGCTGTTCAGGCTCGGATCCTGATCGCCTCTCTCTTGCCTCAGCATCCTCACAAACGGCCAGATGTAGACAAGATAGTAGAAGAGAACCCGGCTAGCTTGTGCTGGCAGATAGCGGGCGACGTAGAATTCCCGATTCGTGGAGCGCTTGGCTTTGTGGTGGCGGATGAGGTAGACAACAAAGCCGTTGTATACATAGAGGCCTCGGGCGCTTGTGGCTCCATTCTCGCACTCCAAGCTGAAGAGCTCAGACACGCGAGGCAGCTGTCCCCCACTCAAGTAGCACATCCCCGCTATCGCCTCTAGGAGAAGCTCTACCTTTTTCACATACAAGAAGACAGCTTTCCAATTCCAACGGCCGTCGCGCAGGAGCCCGTTGCGGCGGGTTGTGCAGGCTCGGTCAGAGAGCTGTAGGTACGCCTCTGACAGATGGTTGCCAGGATGACGAACAAACGAGAACCCCTGGCTGGTGTTGCCAATCTCGTCTTTGATTTCATTTAAGTCCACAGGAGGAAGATACCGAAACATTGACTCGTGGCACAGATGCTCCGCGTCGCTTGTGAATTTCTCGCCCAAGCGGCGGAAATCATCCATGGTAACCTGCTTCGTACCATGCGAGATAGTCTGGCCGTCGTCGCTCCAGTGAAAAAGAAAAGATGGGGCATCTGTGCGCGCAATCACTCGACCGAAGTCTCGCAGGCTCTGAAATTCAGCAAGAGGATACATGGAGCCTTCGACCATGTATTTTAGGCGCACCGTGTTCAACCGCTCTAGTTGCCCGTACCGCGGCCGTTTTTCCACACCTATGCGTGGATAGGCCTTGAGTGGTAGAGCGTACTCTAAAAACAGCAGCCGCTGGATGTATATAAGCGGTGATAGGAGCGGCGTAAATAATTTCGCCGTTCGGAAAGACTCCCCATCGCCTTGCAGCGCGAGAATGCCGCTGTAGTACACTAGCATGCTTGTGCTAGGCTGCCCGTCCTTGAACTCTTCTGTCATAAACGCAATGCAAAGATCAAACACAAGCTGTAATAGCTCGGCGGCAGCACTGTACATTTCTGTGTATTGGCTGCTAGAGGAGGCTTCTTCCGGATGCGAATCGCTGCCGCTCTCGCAGTATATTTTGTCATCGCCCTCTTCAGACATGCTTTCTACGTCTGATTCAGAAGCCTGCTCTTCAGATTCTGAATCTGTCTCGTCTTCATCTTTACCTTCTTCTTCTTCTCCTTCTTCTTCTCCTTCTTCTTCTCCTTCTTCTTCTCCAAGGCTAGCCTGCTCGGTCTCTTCGTCTTGCCTCACTTCGCGCTCGCTGTCCTCGCTTGGACTCCTGTCACCGAGTCCGTCGTGGGTCTCTCGCCGGTGATCGGCTGCAAGTTCCGACCAGAGGTCGCGCTTAATGCCATGCTTCCAAAGGCGGTGGTTCCAAATGGATTGAAAGCGTGTCGAGTGCTTTCGATTAAATCGGATTCCGGCCAGACTCCAGCGCTCGCCTGGCTCCATGCGCCAAGCGCGGAACAGGAACGCCAGGAAACCCTTCAGCCATCGGCGATAGGATCTTCTTGTCGTCTCTCGGCCAAGAAACTTGAATGGCTTCGGGAAGCAGGGCGTTGGCCGCGTGGTAACCAGCCAGCACAAGAGCGGCCGACCAGTGCGGCGCATAGTCTCTTCGCACCGGTCAAGCACGGCCTCGACAGCGTTTACCAGATGCCAGATCTTCTGCTCATCGCCCGCTGAACTGACGACACGAGGACCGTAGTTCGGCAGCCCGATGGCCCAGTCGTATCCGCGAGGCATCACAGGGGGGACAGCAAGACCGAGCAATACATCGCGGCGAGCGCCTTGATAGATAGTAGGCCACCGCGTGCGCTCCATCCATGGGCCAGTGTTCTGCAACGTCTGGAAGCCCGTACTGCTGACCGCGATGGATTGTTGCTCCTCGCGGCGAGCCAGCTCGCGCTCCCGCACCGATCTAAGATGCTCGTCGGCATGCGGCAGCATCAGCGGACGCAGTGCGGTTCCGTTGATCGCTACAGTCCAGTACTTTCGAGTCGGGCCATCGCCCCATGTTTGCAGGAAGACGTCGTCGTACAGGTCGTCCGCCCTCAATTTGGAAGTGCGGTCGCGCAGATGGAGCTGGCGGAGATGGCTAGTCATATGCTTAATGCTGATGGTGCAGAAGTCGCATTCGCGGCAGGCAAATCCCTCGTGGACCTGCAGCTCGGGGTGCGCCGTGGATCCGCGTGTACGAGGCGGGATGCTGCTTGGATCTTTGAACGCGCCCGGATGCCGACGCAGATGCTGCGTGAGCCCTTTGCGCAGCTCTTTGGGGACGCCGTGTTTCTTGTCTAGGTGGGTGGTGACCTGGGAGCTCGCCGTGGCGAGAGCAGACTTGCACAGGCGACATATCAGGGCTTGATTCTCTCTGTCTACGTAGAGATTACAGCGCGCGAGAAGGGCAGGGGTGGCATCGTAGGGCATGAATAAGATAACAAAAGGAAAGCGAGTCGCGACAAACAAGATAGCAAGCACCAGGATCTAAGCAGCGACAGGATTGGAGCAATTAGGTAGTGTATATCTTGGGCTGCAGCAGGAGAGCAAAGCCGAGAGGATCTAGGAGAAAGGATAAAAAAGGAAGATCAGACGTGCGTGCAAGTCCTCCGTAAAGCAACAGCCGTGATGCGGCGCTGCTGACGCGTGCACGGCGGTTTTTCGGAAATTTAACCAAGGTTTATCAAGAGCACAGACGGGGTATGGGGAAGAACCATAGATGATTGAAGTTCTAGCGCGCACGGACGGGAATTGGGAAGTTTGATCAAATTTCCAGCAAGCATTAGCCCAGTAGGGAGGCCAGAAATGAAGATAGCTGGCGGGGATAGCTGGCGGAAGCGAGGATGGCTGGCAGTGATTATTGCTGCTTAGCGAGGATAGCAGACAGCATAGCTGGCTGAAAAACCTAGCTATATTAAGCAAGGCGCACCTCGCTTAGGGTGCACGTACTGGCTTGGCGAGGATCGCTGGCGCTTATCCTGCGTCCCAATATGCATAGATGCTCCGCAGGGCTGTATGCTCCGCGACAAAACCCAACTAAGCTGGCTAGGCAGCAGCGCACAGGGCAGAGAGAACCGCAGCAAGGCGAAGACAATAGGGACTATTCCCCAGACTTTGAAATCATGAAAACTACATCAACATCCAGAGATAGTTTGAAATATCAGCCTACCGCTGCAATCAAGGATTAAATATAACCATATCCATGTTTTACAGTGTAGAAAGCCCGCATCGTGCTTTGAAATCGACGTTCCTCTACACTACGGGCTTCAGCTCCCCGGTTTCAGTAATAAACGCGAAGCCCAATATATCCATTCCTTGCAGCATCTTCTCCTCTTTCAGAATCTGTACATCCTTCCTTATAATATTTTCAAACTCGTCAGCCCCGAAAGTACCAAAATCGATCGCGCTCCCACGCGGAGCTTCTGCCGGAGTCCTCTTTCTAATATCATTTTTGATGCCTTCGTCATTCAAATGCGTCATTCCGCAATCTGGAGGTAGTATCAGCATTTGCACAGTTACCAACGGCTTCTAGCGATACATCAAATGCCATACGTACCGGTGTGATGAATGACAGCTACAGTTCCCCCTTCACTCACGGTGTTCAAGCTTCGCAGAGTCAAAATGCTGCGGATAGCGTCCGGAGTGGCTCTGCCACCTGCATTCTTGACTGTACCAAATAAGATGCCCCCTCCAAGAAATTGCGTCGGCTCACAGCGGGGATCCATGCACGTGACTAGTAAAGGGTGTCAGCGTCGTTGCTCTGATATGGAACTATATATCAATTTCAACCCAAGGAGAAGACGTACTAATCATTAGAGGGTTGTCAGGGGCTGCTCCTTGTCTTCTCATCTGCTCCATAGTGAATGGAGTATCCCATGTCGGACGCCACTTAGAATTTCCAATTAAAAAGCGCTCTGTCGTAGTATTTTGGGCCATTACTAGAGTTGCTGTCGCTGAGAGGAAGTAGAACATTTCAATGCGCTGGTAGTTTAATCTTATGTAGAAGATTGGGCTCCGACGTTCCCGCTGAGTGATGCTGATTGATCTCTTAGAGACGGCTGCGTAAACTGTTTGAGGTTAACCCAAAGTTAAAATAGGAGTGTGTTTCGGCTAATCATCAGCTAGCAGTGCAGTAGTATAGTGGTGCAAAGGTTACGGCGCATTCCGCAAGATCTTCAGTCTTGCTGGACCGTAGGTCCGTGACAAGGTGTGATACGATCATGTCTACGTGTTTAGCCGCTGGGAGCGAATAGTAATTCAGTGTCTAACGTAACTCTTTGCAAGGAGATTATGTTTCACCGATCTAATGCACTGCTTCTAATCGCCCCAAAGAAAGCCCTCTCGCAGTGAATCGTAATCATACCCGGGAATAGGCGGAGGATTAAAAGTGACAGTCATTCATCATTTGTTCACTCATCACTTGTTTACTACTCATCTGTGCATTCATCATCTGCTCGCTCATCATTCCTTTGTAAATTATTTGCTTAGTAATCATTTCGTTGCTAATATTATCGTTTTTCCCCGGAACTGTACAGTCTATTCCAAGAAGTTTAACAACTTCACACTTGCACACATCCGCAACATCAACTGGGCGGGACCTGCCAGCAAAAATCAGGCCAGTCTATCAATCGCTGATTAGTGATATCGTTTCTATAATTTCCACTCTTGCCATATGTAGCTGACGATGACGGCATGGTTAGCGCTTAACCACGTGCGGAAGATGCTTGACATCCTTGTTAGCAGATCAAAGTAACATAGTGTTGCAGCTAAGTGCAAGGGTGAAGGCGCATTCGCTAACAACTATATCGATCCGCTGGAAAATTACCTGCCTCGGTCACGGTTGATAGAGGTGAAGCCGGCGGGCTGTGCATTAGCGCGTGCGCCTGCGCTCTGATCTTGGCGGTATGGATTGCTGCAACACCAATGTCCGACTCGCGGCCATGGTGAAAGTGTAGGGAAGTGTTAAGTTGACGATGCGGTATCTTCGAGCGGATCAGTCTGGGTTACTCGTTTAGCGAAGAAAACGTCATAATTTACTTCACAGAGCCCTTGGCGTTTAGCGTGAGCTCAAGCCACCTGAAGCGCAATGTCAGCTGAAGGGCAAAACCTGAGTCGTCACTTCGAACGAACACTTTTCGCATGACTTGCTGCTAATTGCATGTACAGTACTTATGACACGCTAATCGCACGCCCGTAGTGATAAGTGAGCTCACCATGCAATCTGACGCAGCGTGTCAGCACAGCGAGGCTTGTCCCTTGAACTCACTGAGCAAGAACAACATGTCACTTGCTTTCGTTAATAACGATCACAAAGATTGCTCAGCGCACACGTTCGATCTGGCTTCTATTGCGTTCACGCAGTAAGATATCGTCCAGTCTACAGCAACTGACAGCCTATGCTCGTCGCCTGCCATGTCTGCGTCCGACAGACGGCACAACCGGATCGACTTCGACGCCCTGAAAGTTAGGTGCAGTCACACCTCGCAGCCAGGAGAAACACAGAGCTCGATAAGTACAGGCAAGAGGCCAGCTTCCGATGATTCATTCGATGAATCGCTCAATGCCCGTCGTCATGGCGTTGTCTATTGACAAGTGTAGAGCAGCGCCCCCAGCTTGCGCGACCCCCCGACTTCCCGATCAACACCAACGGACTGACGAAGCCAGGCGATCCCTGGCAGGAATTTGAGGAGAGCCACCACCTCCGCTTCGGACTGAATCAGCGAGTCACCGTTGCTGAGTGAAAGACGAGCCCTTTCGACATAGTCGCTATCCGGAGCTTCTCGGGCGGTATGGAGAACGCGCAAGAATGGAGACTGCAAAGCGTTCGCACCATAATTTTGTAAGAACGCTGGATATGTTTCGAGCTGTAGATTCAATCTACGTTGTATTCGAACATGCGCATAGATGTGGACGTCTACGGAACGTCGTTAGCATGCCTTCTTGCGTCTCGGGATCGAATCACAGCAGCTGCTAGAGAATATGTCGCAGGCCAAGCGCTGTCCTAGACCTAAACTGTGTTACTAATTGCGCCGCGTGAGGACCTAGATATAAGCTAAGCTATAACGTAATGCTAAAACAATACAACAACTTACACACTCTTCTTGAGATCCCATACCTGCAACCCCCGCACCTGACCGTGTGACATTCTGCAGCACAATTAGTCTATGCAGATACTTTTATTGCTGTCAAATGCCGCAAGTACGCTGCTGGTCGCGATAGTTGTCGTGCTCCTAACAGAAATTGAGGGGTTGATCCGCAGCATCCGCAAACCCGCACACGTCAGGAGACTGACAGTTAGACAACCACAACTACCTTGAAGAACATTAAGTACCACTGGTAGACATTCACGATGTCATTGTTAAGAGACCTGTCAGGACTTTCCTCCACACAGACTTGCGTCAGTAAGTCTGGAACAAACTTACTGACGCATCTCTGTGCGTAGTTAGCCTTTGTTTCTTTGTTTCCTCTGTCAGGCCCCAGTGCACATATGCCCCCAGCGGGACGAATCCCGTCACGTGGGGCCTAGAGCATATAGAAAGCCCGAGAGGATCGCTGAGTACGGCAGCGATTACTCTATCCTCTCCCAAGCAAGATACTTTGTGCTCTTATGCTCTTATCTCCCTGTGCCATCCATTCTCAGCCCCACGGGGGTTAACATCCTCTTCTTTGTTTCACTTGTGCAGAGGCTCCCTGCCTACTATAAATAGGCAGCTACCTCCACACCTTAGATGGCTCTCTGTCTGCTATTTTGTCTTTTCACCGAATTCAACTATCAACCAGATCGCTATCTTTTGTGCTCGTGATGTCAGCCTCACAACTATATCGTCAGCCAGCCCTGACAATAATGCTATAGATAGTGCAGAGAGAGTAGTTATAACACGCAAATATATAAGAATAATATAGAAGAGGTCTCTAAGTAGTATAATAGCTTACATTGCCTTATGCAGCGCTAGTTTGTAGTATTCCAGGCTATACGTTAATGGGATGAGTTTTAGTGGGATCTTGGCAAAAGTACTTCTCTCGCCCGGTGATTCTTTCGCCCGTGATGTACGTTATTGCATGAGTCTACAGATTACTCTACTAAGAAATCTCATAACAACAACTGTAGTGCATAGCTCAATAACCTTATTTTAGTGATACCCAAAAACTGGTGGGGTGCGCATTGCGTGACCGCGCACTGTATGCGTTGCAATCAGGAAACCAGTACTGCTATGACATGGCAATAGTGAATGGTATCAGCATCGATCAGCTGTATCGGTGGAATCCAGCATTTGCAGGAGATTGCAGTGGAATGTACCCAGGATATGCGTACTGTGTTGGCATAAGGACATAGGTCTCAAAGCACGGGAGGTGTCCATACAGTAGTTGCTAGCTCGCAAGTGATTGATGGGAATTCAAACGTTGACGGCGATGATATTGATTATCCGAGGTTAATTCAAGAGTAGCCCAAAGGAAAGATGTGTGTTAAACACGTGGTCATATGTCTAGCGAAGACACGTGATATGCCGAGAGTTCATAGTGGTGTCTATAAGACGCTAATGGCGTTTTCTAGCCTGACGTTTGAGAACCGTCCAAAATTAACGTGCAACGAACAACGGCTCGATATGGAACATCTCAGCTACGACGAGCGCGTGTGTGTACAGTTCCTCAACATTTTTAAGGATTGGGCTGATCCAACCTGGGGTTTTCGTGTTTATGGCACCTACTCACGCTTGCAAGCGCAGGGAGACGCAGATGGACAAGCAGACGGCCAAAACGCACAGGACCTAGCAGGTGAGCTGTCAAAATTTGAGTTAGGGAGTAGCATTGCATTTGCTGATAACAACAATAGATACTGCCCGCTTTCAGGCAATTCTGGGGAGATTGTATACCCACGCTGAAGACCACTTGCGTTACCGTCATCCGGCGCCGTACAACCAACAACTCATCGACACATTGCGCCTTCAGTCCGCTGCGTATCTTCCTGATGCATCGCTCCTCGAAGTCTGTACTCACTTTCGCCAACATTACGCTGTGATCCGCGACTCTGAAGAACAGGAGATGGGTGCCGTCCTTGATTCTGAAATGACCAGTCCGAAGTACAGCTGGTGTCTTGTCATCGACGACGAAGCGTTGCGGAGTATCGAAGCTGCGCCCGAACCAATAAGACTCTCACCACCAGCAGGGATGCACCCCTCTAATTTAGCATTTCAAGCCAAAAATGCGTTTGTGAAACTGCTGAGCGCAACCTATGTAACTATGAAAGAGCCAGTGGTTCTTTCAGCGAAGGGATGCAACACTCGCCGGAGGAATGAATGGACAGGCTGGCTGAAGTTTTCACCTGTCACACTTATGGACGTCTTTGATGAGACGCTCTCGGGAGACATCGAGATTCATTTCCGAGGTCACGATAAACTTCTCGAATTTCCTTAGCTTTTTGCTTGATCCCAAGTCTAATCAATTCAAGTCTTGCTTGCAGCCTCGCAAGGCGGGCTCGGTCTTGGTACCTGCACTCGCTTGGGCTCACTGACCTACCCGATACAGTAACATCTTCGCTTGCCGCTGCAGGGTCTCAATTATTCAGATTCGATTTGCAATTTACCCGTCTAAGGAAGCATATCCTTGCAGATCAATAGTCTGTAGCGGCACAGGTAGGTACTGCACATGTATCAGTAGGAAAATTGGATACTGCTAGTAGGCCGCTTACGACACGCCCTTCTCACAAGATTGTGCATAAGTATGCATATTGGAAAGGGTTTGTATTTCTTTGCAAGTTATATGAAGCAATAGATCCGTCTGTCAGCGGAGTATCACTGCTTCCAACTTGCGACTCTCTTCTTCCAGTGTTCGAAGTGGTTATTCCTTCGTCCTTTTCAAATATGTTGGACGCAATGAACTTGCTACTCGCTCTCGCAGCTTCTCCAATTTTGAACAGAAGCGCAGGAGTGCGACCAAAGTATCAATAGAGTAGCAGCGTCCGAGCGGATTGTGTGGGTGACAGAGCATGAGCGCGCGGATCTTTATCCCCTGAGCACGTGATTTCAAGAGCGCAGCTCTGTAGGCTGCCACGCAGTCGAGTCTACATGGGTCTACGGCACCAAAGCTCACTGGAACGACCTTGGCGCCTGTTCGCATGCTGATATCTGGGAGGAAGGCGCGATAGTATGGGCGTCCTAGCAGGATGCCTTCGCCGGGGTTTGCAAGACCCCACGCGCAATGCTCAATTGCAACGGAGACGCCGTTCGTCACCATGACATGGTCTGGCTGCAGAGGAGTGGAGGGCTTGAAGTTGACATTCATGAATCTTGCGATTGAGGCTCGTATGGCTTTGGATCCGTAAGGGCCGCTGCCATAGGTCAAGCTGACGGCTTGGGAGTCGACCAGCTGTTTGGAGTTGAGGAAGCTGCGCAGCTCGTTGTGCATGAGCGCATTTTCTGCCAGACCTAGTGAGACATAGCCGTTGGGATTAGAATCGGGATGCCAGAGGTTAGAGATGATATCCCACAGCGCCTGTGATGATGTCAGTGTTGAAATCGATATCGGCTACCGCTCATACGAAGTCTTGTGGGTAATTGGCACCCGCCGTCGTCCCACGTGAAGACAATGCAGTCGCAGACATTGGATCCAACGGAATCTGTAGGTCAGTTGAACTTCGAATGGTACTCTGAGCCCGCTTGAATTGAGTCTCGGGACAAATGCGGGGTTGTGTTGCCCGTTAGCTCGATAGCGCCATGGAGCGCGAGGCGATTCAAAGACCATCATCAGGTATCAGGCTCGGGGTCGCTGATACTACATGTTTCAGCTGATCGAGCATACAAGCCAACGCCGTCTAGTGTATGTGGAATGTTCATTTTGTATTTGGGGTATCATTCGGTTTTGCGTGCTTTGCATGCTCCATCTGAAGTTCGACCTTGGCCACACTATGCGTCTTCTCTCCGCTGATCGATCCATTCGAATCGCTTGCGTCTTTGCACTGTCGTGCTCAGCCTCTTCGTCTCTTCGAGCCGTTCTGGACTGCTGTCCCGTTAGCACGTCGTTCATCTCCACTGATGGCGACTTCATCGTTCATCCATTCTCGTCCAGCGCCGGGACTACGGCGTCTGAACTGACCTGCGCCGACTGCGACCACCTCGTCCTCGCTGTCACTGTTCTCGATATCTAAGATGACTGGCATCAGGAACCCTGACTGTCCATTCGCTGCCTCAAACTCAGCCGCTGAGCCCTTGACCTCGATGGTAAGGACGTCAACCTCCTCATCTTCTTGGTCGAGACGGCGTTTGTGCAGTTCTTCGAGTGGCTGGATGTCAAATTCGTCTTCTCGCTCGATGTACTCGACATTCTCTTCGACTTCAACGAAGTCGGGCGCAAGCGCAGACCAGCGTTGGGGCTGCAATATTGACCATAGCCAAACCCTGCCAGAGTCGACACCAACTGCCGCAACGAATGGTCGCGAAGGGTGCCACTCCACCACGGACAATTCTTCCTTTGTGCCCTCCAAGATCTTGACCAGACTGCCCTGCCCTCGTTCCCAGACGTAAATGTGGTGGTTCATCCACGTGGAGGCGGTTACATATTCACCGCTCGGACTGAAGGAGACGTGGTTCCAGGACAGTCTCTGCACCAGATCTTGAAATCTGTGCTCCACTTCGAGCTGGAGTGTATCGAAGTCGAGTTTGGGGTCGCTGAAATCGGGCAGATGCAGTGTGCGTACGATTCTGTCGCTGGCGTTGACCACGATGTCGCGGCCAGAGGGCGTCAAACGAATGTACACGATGATGTTGTTGGTGACTCTGTACGAGTATTTGACCTCGTGGGTCTCCGTGTCGATGATGTTCATCCACCCTTTGTTTGTTCCAGCGATTATGTGCTTGCCCGAGGGTGTGAAGAGGGTCATGGTGGTTGTCTGTTTGGCGTCTTGCGCATTCTGCTTCTCTGTTGCGTTTTCGCGCTCAACCTGAGAACGGCGCGGCGCTGAGGGGATCTGGTGTTTCTTCGGGACTTGCTCCGTCATGTCGACAATGACGGGCTGGTCTTCGAACAGGGCGGCGACGAAGAGCATGTGGTTGTTGGGGTGCAGCTCGGCGATGAAGATGGCAGCCTCAAAGCGGATGGTGCGCACCCGGGAGCCATCCTGCAAGTCCCAGAGGACGCATTTCCAGTCCTGTCCAGCGCTGAGAAGGTATCGGTCGTTGGTGGACCAGCTCAGCGACTGCACCTGGCGCGTATGGCCGCGCAGTTTGCGAGCGACGCCATTGGTCTCGATGTCGAAGATGACGACAATGCCGTCGTGCTGAAAATGTCAGTTTGCGGTAACAGTGTCTTTTCCTAAGGCTGCCTACTCGTCCAGAGGCCAGTAGATCGCCGCGGTGGCTGAAGCGAATGGAGGTCGAGTGTCCGCTCCCTGCAAGTTGTGAGCAATGCGCGCAAAGGCAGCAGAGGCAGCGCACTCACGCAGGCGGCCGGTTATGACATCGGGGCAGTCCTGTGCGAGGACGAAGGGATCGACCAGAGACAGGTTCATCTTCAAGGCGGGGCGGGGTGCAAGGAGGTGCCGTGCTCAATTCGCAGCATCTTCGAGGGCGGGGCTGCTGTCCATGCGCGCGGGTGAAGGACAATCGTCAGTGCAGTCAGTGCACGCGTCGCCGCGTTTCACTGCTTTGTGTTGCGGCTGGACAGCAACAATGTGGCGCTAGTGGCTTGGCGTTGCGACTCGCCGCTTCTGCCTTTGAGCAGCGCCCTTCGACACTGCACGCCCACCCACTCCCACCACCATCCCCCCATCTCTCCGCGACCGTTCTGTCCCTCCAGAGCGCGTCTTTCACCGTCAACAGCACGCCCGCGTTCATCGGCGAGCTCTAATCGCGCGCGCACGACTCTCGCAGCAGGCGCGACCGCAGCGAGCCCCCGAACCGAGCAGCTTCCGCCCCCGGGCGCTATTCTTCGACCACATCAGTTCCAGCGCGCGCGGCGCATCAGCCCCATTTGCGAGCGCGGCCAGCAGGCGCATTAGCTACTACGGCACTTTTACAGACCTCCTAATACGCGGACGCAGAGCCCGGTGTGGCTATCCGCAGACGCCTTTACCCGGCCGCCCAGATCGATAACACGATCTCCAGTGAACCTCTTCTCCGCGACCGTCTTTCAATACCGCCAAAATGCCGCCCGGCGCGCCAGCAGTATCGAAATGTCCGCTCAGGACTATCAAGGAGATCCAGTTCGGGCTGCTCTCCCCTGAGGAGATCAAGGCCATGAGCGTGGTCCACATCATCTACCCCGAGACCATGGACGAGGACAACAAGAAGCCTCGTGAGCAGGGTCTGAACGACCCCAAGCTCGGTACCATCGACCGCATGTACTCTTGCGCAACATGCAAGGAGGATATCCAGGTCTGCCCTGGGCATTTTGGCCACATCGAGCTGGCCACTCCTGTCTTCCACGTCGGTGAGTGCAACTCTTGCAATTTCTGCATTGACGTGTGACTGACGT
The DNA here is from genome assembly GCA_022225945.1 of Didymella pomorum. Lineage (NCBI taxonomy): Eukaryota > Fungi > Ascomycota > Dothideomycetes > Pleosporales > Didymellaceae > Didymella > Didymella pomorum. The sequence goes on along the minus strand of JAKJXN010000038.1, from coordinate 312,266 downwards.
ATGCAGGTTTTGTTGTCAAGATCAAGAAGATTCTTGAGACGGTGTGCCACAGCTGTGGCTTGATCCTCGCTGATACCGTAAGTCTTCCTCGTGAAGACGAACTTTTAAGGCGTTTGAGCTTCTCGTACTGACTCTGACTGCCAGAACCATCCAGACTGGGATCAGGCTATGAAGACCAAGGATGCGAAGCGGAGATTCGACAAGATTTGGCGCATGTCTCGCACACGGCGAGTCTGCGAGCAGGACACGACTGAAGAGGACCCCAAGAAGGCCCGTCGTCCCCACGGCGGTTGTGGCAACCCGCAGCCAGACACCATCCGCAAAGAAGGTCTCAAGCTCACCGGTACATGGAAGGCCAAGAAGAAGGACGAGGATGATGGCCAGGGTGACCGTAAGGAGGTTCTGTCCCCACAGACAGCTCTGAACATCTTCAAGCTGCTCAGCGACGAGACGTTACAGATGCTTGGTCTGAATAAGGACTACGCCCGCCCAGAGTGGATGGTCCTCACCGTTCTGCCGGTTCCTCCACCACCGGTCCGTCCTAGTATCTCGGTCGACGGCACAGGACAGGGTATGCGTGGTGAGGATGATTTGACCTACAAGCTCGGTGACATCATTCGCGCCAACAGTCGAGTCCTGCAGTGTATTCAAGACGGCTCACCGCAGCACGTTCTGACAGAGTTTGACACTCTCCTCCAGTACCATGTGGCCACATACATGGATAACGATGCGAACGGTGTACCGCAAGCTATGCAGAAGTCTGGTCGCCCTCTCAAGACTATTCGTGGTCGTCTAAAGGGCAAGGAGGGTCGTCTCCGTGGTAACTTGATGGGCAAGCGTGTCGACTTCTCCGCGCGTACTGTCATCACGGGTGACCCCAACCTTTCCCTGGACCAGGTCGGTGTGCCACGTTCGATTGCCCGCACGCTGACCTACCCTGAGGTTGTCACCAAGTTCAACATCAGCAAGCTGACTGGTCTGGTCCGCAATGGTCCTAACCAGCACCCTGGTGCCAACTATGTGATCAAGGCCGATGGTGTCCGTCTCGATCTCAAGCACAACAAGAACCTCGACGATCTGCGACTGCAATACGGATGGAAGGTTGAACGTCACATCAACGATGACGATGTCATCATCTTCAACCGTCAACCGTCTCTGCACAAGGAGTCCATGATGGGTCACCGCGTCAAGGTCATGCCTTACTCCACTTTCCGTCTGAACTTGTCTGTCACATCGCCATACAACGCCGATTTCGATGGTGACGAGATGAACTTGCACGTTCCTCAGAGCGACGAAACTCGCGCTGAGATCCAGAATCTGTGCATGGTCCCCAAGCAGATCGTATCACCTCAGAAAAACTCCCCTCTCATGGGTATCGTGCAAGACACATTGCTCGGTGCTTACAAGATGACCCGCAAGGACTCATTCTTGCCCATCGAACAGGTCATGAACATCATGATGTGGGTGCCAGACTGGGATGGTATCGTTCCCGAGCCGGCGATCCTGAAGCCCCGTCCTATGTGGACCGGTAAGCAAATCCTTAGTATGGCCATCGCCAAGGAGGTGAACATTGTCAAGCTTGACGACGACTCGAAGCCTGGACCATGGAACGATATTGCCGACAAGAGTTTGATGATCATGGGTGGTCAACTCATCTTTGGACAGATCACGAAGAAGATCGTCGGTGCATCAGCTGGCGGTGTTATTCACATCATCTTCAACGAGTTGAGCCCTCTGGACGCCGTCGCATTCTTCAATGCTTGTCAGCGCATTGTCTGCTATTGGCTGCTGCACTGGGGTTTCAGCATGGGTGTAGGTGATGCTATCCCTGACCCAGCTACTTCCGAGAAGATTGCCGATTGCATCGCGAAGTCAAAGAAGGATGTCGAGGACCTCATTCTCACCGCCACTCAGGACAAGCTCGAGCCTCTTCCGGGCATGACTATCCGTGGCACCTTCGAATCAAAGGTTCAAAAATTCTTGAACGAAGGTCGTGAAGGTGGTGGTACTGCTGCTCAAAACAGTTTGAAGCACTTCAACAATGTCGTCAACACTGTCATCTCGGGTTCCAAGGGTTCCACAGTCAACATCTCTCAGATGGTGTCTCTCGTCGGACAGCAGGCTGTCGAAGGTCAACGTATTCCTTTTGGTTTCAAGTACCGAACTCTGCCGCATTTCACCAAGGACGATTACTCGCCAGAGTCCCGAGGTTTCGTTGAGAATTCTTACCTCCGTGGCTTGACACCCTCTGAGTTCTTCTTCCACGCCATGGCTGGTCGTGAAGGTCTTATTGACACAGCTGTCAAGACCGCCGAGACTGGTTACATCCAGCGTCGCCTTGTCAAGGCGCTCGAGGACGTCATGGTCAAGTACGACGGTACTGTTCGTAACTCTATGGGCGACATCGTTGAGTTCATCTACGGCGAAGATGGTCTTGATGGCGCACACATCGAGAAGCAGAAGCTCGATATCATCACTTGCTCGGAGGCGAAGTTCGAGAAGACATTTAAGCTTGACATTGTCAGTTCAGGGAAGCCTCCAATCCCAACCAGCCAGCTTGAGGTTGCAGCCGAGATCCAGGGTGACGTCGAGGTTCAGCAATACCTCGATGAAGAATTTGAAACAATCAAGGCCGATCGCGAGTACCTTCGTACTATTATCGACGACGACGACAGCCAGCAGTTCCAGCTCCCTCTTAATATCCAGCGTATGATTGAGTCGGCGCAAGCACGTTTCGGCATCAAGCCACAACAGGATCGCAGCAACCTTCAGCCAATTGAGACCATCACCAAGGTTCGCGAGCTTCTGGACCGCCTTGTCGTCATTCGTGGTGATGATGAAATCTCCAAGGAAGCTCAAGCTAGCGCGACCTACCTGTTCAAGTCACACTTGCGATCTCGTCTCGCCTTCAAGCGTCTCGTTGTAGAGTACCGTCTGAACAAGAAGGCTCTTGAGTACGTTCTTGGTGAGCTCGAGGAACGATTCCTCAAGGCTGCTGTCGCACCTGGAGAGATGGTTGGTGTCTTGGCCGCCCAGTCCATCGGTGAGCCTGCTACCCAGATGACGCTGAACACTTTCCATTTCGCTGGTGTGTCTTCGAAGAACGTCACGCTGGGTGTGCCACGTCTTAAAGAAATCCTCAACATTGCAGCGAACATCAAGACGCCGTCTATGCTCGTCAGGCAGGAGGACGCAAGCGGTAACCAGCAGGCTGCGAAGCGCTTGCGCTCCCGCATCGAACTTACCACACTACGCTCGCTTACGCACGCTGTGGAGCTATACTACGACCCTCAAGTCAAAGAGACGCTCATCGAGGCCGATGAGGACATGGTCGAGTCTTACTTCGTCTTCGGCGAGGGCGACGAGAATCTTGAGGCGCAGTCTAAATGGCTACTCCGTATCGTCTTGGATCGCAAGAAGCTGCTTGACAGGGAAATCTCCATCTCAGAAGTCGCCAACACCATCAAGGAGGAGTTCAAGCCCAACCTCGCCGTCATCTTCAGTGATGAGAACGCTGACGAGCAAATCATCCGTGTCCGATTCATCTGGGACGGCAATCTCCAGAAGGACGAGGATGACGAGGACGAGCGTGACGAGCGATGGATGCGCAAGCTCGAGAAGCATCTTCTTGACGACGTCACCCTGCGTGGTGTCCGTGGTATCGAGCGTGCCTTCATTCGTGAGCTGAAGGTCGTCGCTGAGAATGATGATCGTTCCCTTATCCTTTCCAAGAACGATCCTCGTTGCAACGAATGGGTTCTCGACACGACTGGTACCGCTCTGGCAGACGTTCTCGCCATCGAGGGTGTCGACTCCTCCAAGACATACTGTAACTCCTTCATCGAGATTCTTGGTGTTCTTGGTATCGAAGCAGCTCGTGCAGGTCTTCTCAAGGAGTTGGGTATGGTCTTGTCCTTCGACGGTTCCTACGTCAACCACCGTCATATGGCGCTCCTCGTCGACATCATGACGCAGCGTGGTCTGCTCATGGCCATCACGCGTCATGGAATCAACCGCAACGATACTGGAGCTCTCATGCGTTGTTCCTTCGAGGAGACGGTCGAAATTCTTCTCGAGGCTGCCGGCTTTGGTGAGCTCGATGACTGCCGCGGTGTATCAGAGAACATTATGCTCGGTCAGCTTGCTCCCATGGGTACTGGAGAGTTCGACATTGTCATGGACAACTCTATGCTTCTTACTATGGTGGAAGACAATTCGAAGGTCATGGGCGCTACTACCGGTGGGCACTTCCTGGATCAGGGTGCTGCTACCCCGTACGACTTGGGTTCCCCTTCGTACGATGGCGGTATGAGCATGGGTGCTGGCTACGATGCTTCCTTCTCGCCTCTTGCTGCTGCCGGTGGCGACAACGTCGGTGGATTCAGCGAGTACCAACCCAACTTCGACAACGGTGGTTTCAGCCCGTTCACTTCAGGCAGAAGCCCAGGCTACGCCCCGATGTCTCCAGGGTTCTCTGGCGCCAGCCCAACTTCACCAGGCTACTCACCCACTTCACCAGGATACTCGCCTACCTCTCCAGGCATCAGCAGTCCTCGCTTCGGTGCCACCTCACCAGGCTACGCGGCTACCAGCCCTCAGTACTCGCCAACATCGCCAAGCTACTCGCCTACCTCGCCTGCCTACGGTTCCCCTACTTCGCCGTCATACTCTCCGACTTCGCCCAGCTATTCACCGACGTCGCCTTCTTACTCCCCTACGTCACCAAGCTACAGCCCAACCTCACCGGCGCACCGTGGCGCAACATCGCCACACTACAGCCCGACGTCTCCTGCGTACAGTCCGACGTCGCCCGCCTACAGCCCCACGAGCCCTCAGTTTGGCGCGACCAACGACAGGCGCTCGCCCGCTTCACCCACGTCGCCGGCGTACAGCCCTGCCAGCCCGCAGTACTCTCCTACAAGCCCTACTGGCAACCCGGCGTACTCGCCTACGTCGCCCAAGTTCTCTCCCACGTCTCCCGGTGCGGCACAATACTCGGCTTCTTCTTCGCCTAAGTGGTCGCCAACAAGCCCGTCGTACTCGCCTACGTAAGTCCCACTGGTCATAGTGGTAGACGCCCACGCCTACCCTCAGTTACTGACTTGCCATAGGTCGCCGAAGCAGTAGAGGACATCTGCTGCCCTCAGGTACGAGAGTGAACGTGTTCATGTAAGCTAAGGTTCTACCTTGCTTTGTACAAAAGTTGTATTCGCTTCGCGGATGGCTAACTTTTGGTGATCCAGCAGCCCAATAGACTGCCTCACTAAAAGTTCGCACCACTCCACGGCCGGTCTCGCAAGGCAGTCCCGATGCTCACGGCGTTCCTTTCGCTAGGCTCACGTCGGCCCATCGATCCTGCTCACGACTGACGCCGCTTTTCGTCTTTAATGTCTCTGCGCTTCTTTCCACAAAGAAACTGTACAACAACGCTGTCGCTCGATGCACAGCACCAAAAACCTTCAGCTTCGAGCACTATCTGCATCCATACTACATCATTTGCGGGGAGTTTTGGGCTTTTTTTCTTATCCCCTACGACACATAATCTGGGGCCATGTGCTTTGATTGGCATAAAATGCGATGCGAGGCGTTGGGATGGATGAGTCGACACTGCAGAGTGTCCTTTGTGTTTTGCTGTTCAAGTAGTTAGATGAGTGCCCGCCAAATTGCGCATGGGGCTTTTGAATGCTTAGATCGATCTAGGTTTCGAGCGAGGCGAGGCTGTGGGAAACGCGGCTAGCAAGGGGAGGAGATAGACAATTAGTAGGAAATTGACATCTTTGTCAGTAGAACTGTGCATAATAGGACTACTCCAACATGTCTGTGATCTGGACGAGGTCTAGCTGCACACGTCTAGAAATTGCTACCGAAAACTTGTACTGTCGATACATACGAGTGAGATCCATGTTGGGGATCCTTATTTTCTCCTCAGCTGCGCAGTTTCTTCCGCGGTACCGAAGCCATATTTTCCACCCTCACCGTCGACCATTAGCTCACCGTATCTAACTTCCAGATCCTTGAGTTCGTCTAGTATCGAGTTCGGGCTGACAAGCCCGTGTCTCTCCACCAGTGCCTCCAACTTGGTGTTTCCTCTTGTCGCCATCATCACCTGCAGGAATCCGCTGTCCGCAACCGCGACCTCATTCTCTCTCATCGCCCGGAACCCCAAGCCTACAACTACAAACCCTATGGTCAGACATAAGCTGTATGGCAGCACCAGATTGATGGGCCGAGAGAAGTGATACATGTTGCGCATCTCAGATGTGTTCACGTGAGCGCTCCGGTACCAGAAACCGCGCGACATTGTCGAGATGGTGAAGTTGGCCAGGAGCTCATTCAGAGTGGCTTCTGTGATGTTCAGGTCGTTTAGTCGCCGTTGCCAATCTGAGTCTGTGTGCACTTCTTGGTATGTCATGTCGCGGTACGGATTCAGCCGTGAATCTGTGAAGATGATAGATGCTGTTCGATCAGTCAACAATAAAAGCTTCCGGCGAGACGCCTCACTATAGAAGATTGCGTACCTGCACTATTGGGCGAGTCTATAGGAAGCCGACATGAGCCAAGGGCCAGCTCTTGTTTGGTTCCATTGGGCCAGGTATGGTAGTGGCAGTCCGAGATTGGGGAGGATTGGCACAAAGGCAAGTCCAGTTTCGTGGTCAGGACAGCCTGGAAATGGTCCAGTATTCCAAAAGAGTTCCAATACTGCTTCTGAATCCTTTCTTTTTCCTGAAGCTCAAGAGGAATCTCTACTGGTGTCGTCTTATTTCCATAGAACTCCGGACCGATGAAGGCCAAAGTAGTATTTGGCTGAGCTTCAAGTTCGCGAAGGGTGTTAGACAGATAGCGTCGGTTGTTAATCCACGTTACATTCAACGTGTACATAACATGGTGTTGCTCACATACTAATTGCTTTCTCTCGATATAATAGGTTGAAGGAGAGGCTCTCGAGCATTGTGAGCCCACAAACTGTTCGCGCTGGATGATGAGTGTGTTCTTCCGCATTGGTACGCCGTTCCGGGCGAGCGGCGTGCCTGCTGGGGCGGATATCGAATGAGTCCAATTCCAATCTTGCTTTTCGATAGTGTACTGACTTACATCCTCTTGGCAGATAAGCTGTGGGCCCATGAAGTCGAGGGTGTGAGATTAGTTTTTCCCTGGTACAGGAGGTGCCGTGTCTCTTATCTCACCCGCCGTGATTACCAGCTTGACCATGCTCAGAAGAAGTGATCCGAAGCGTTACTGCTGAAGTATCAGTATTGTAGACATTGGAGGATAGGATATCGGATGGACTGACTTATAGCTGTACGTTGGCACGTCCGCACCATATCTGGCTGAGAAGAATGGTGCTTTGTCTGGACTGAATCCTTCCGTCATACGAGAATGGTTGGTTCTCGCCGCTCGGGGGTGGAATGGGATTGATAGCGGGTACGTTGGCTTGTTGCATAAGCTCGAAACGCCTCGGAGCAATGGTGAGCGCACTCGGAGGAAAGGCAACTGCTATAGGTACGTGGCTTGCATAGCAACCGCAAGCGTGTCTCAGCCTCGCGCGCTGCGTTGGGGCTCTGGGCCTCATGGCCCAAAATTACCCATGGATGATATGCGCGGGCGCTCGTAGAATCAGCCATCGAAAATCGTTGTTCTGAAAGCAATGCGGGATGACTAAGAGTAGATGTCAAGCCTGTTCTTGATACCACCGTAGGTAGGGAAGATCGATTGAATGCATCCAGTGCTCATGTATTCAAGATTGTTGGCTCAAGGATCTATACAAGGAGGGACACCAAATTTCGTATGGGACAGACTCGCGGTGAATGTGCTTTTCGAGCAAGCTTGCTTGAGGTTGCGAGGTAGAGGTTACGGTGTGGGAAGGAAAGCACCTGTGCAGCCCCACATTGAGTCTCACGTCATCAGGTCCCTCTCACCACAACCATCCGCACCACATCACCAGTCAACTGACAGCACCCTAAGCTGCGAATGGACACACAAATGTAGTCAATTAGATGTGGAACGATGGGTCTCACGGCACCACATCTCAAGTGCGGGGACCCCACATTCGGCACATCATGGAGCCACCGCACCCCACATCCGGACCTGGCGACGGTACATAGCTCTGTTAAATGCTTGTTTCTCATAGAGCGTTGCCTGCATCCTTCCAACGATCGTGAGTAAGCCGTGGAAGAACAATGACGTTCAACGACTTTCAGGAGAAGATTACACCAGCTGTGCGTGGAAGTTCCATGACATCTCGTTACACGACTGACGGATATCAAAGCAACCGAGTCGCGAGACATCACCGAATCGCGGTTCATCGGTTCCTCAAGCCGAAGCAATCCCCAAGCCATGCAAACCGCTCCGACAATGGCAAACCGAGCAGAAGATCGACCGCAATGCGCAGATCAAGATCACGAAGCTAGTACACATGCGCTACCAGCACCCCAACCTCGATGAGATCACAGTCTTTCTCCGCGACTTTGGCATGACAGTCGCTCACAAGACAGAGGATAAGAGATGGTACAAAGGCTATGGGGATGACCAATACGTGTACTACGCGCAAAGAGGTCCTAAGAAGTTCCTCGGCGGCTGCTTCGAGGTCGAACGCTACACAGAGCTGGAGAAAGCCGCAGAAGTTCCTGGCGCAAGCCAACTCGAAGAGCTCACAGACGCGCCCGGGGGCGGGCATCTGATTACTCTCTATGATCCCGAAGGCTTCCCCATCAGCCTGATCCATGGCCAGCAAAAGAAAGAACCAGGCCCCTACCCCGAAATCCTCACAACGAATTACGAGAACGAGAAGCCTCGAATCGCACGCTTCCAGCGCTTCAAGCCCGGGCCAGCGGCGGTGCACAAGCTGGGCCACTACGGCTTATGTGTGCAGAACTTCGAGGCGCAAATGTCCTGGTACACGTCAACCTTCAACATCGTACCCACCGACATTCTATATGTGAACACACCAGACGGCAACAAGAAAGACGTAGCCATCTTCGCGCACATCGACCTAGGACAAGGCTACACAGACCACCATACCATTTTCTTCAGCACGAACAAGACTTCGCACGTGCACCATGCGTCATTCGAGGTGCATGACTTCGACACGCAGTCGCTGGGCCACGAGTGGCTGGCGAAGAAGGGGTACAAGAGCGTGTGGGGTGTGGGCCGGCATATCTTGGGCAGTCAGTTGTTTGATTACTGGTGGGACACGACGGGGAATATGATTGAGCACTATGCGGATGGCGATCTGGTCAATGAAGATACTCCTGTTGGGTGGGGCGAAGCTGGGGACGAGAGTCTGGCGGTGTGGGGCCCTGAAGTGCCCAAGTGGTTCCTAGATTGATGCACGAAAAGTGGAAGAACAGTTGTATTAGTCTTATTATTCACGTATATATGACTTTCTTGAAGAATGACGCTATGGGTATACAAAACAACACCTTTCTAACGCCGTTAGGTTGATCCCATATTGCCCAACTTTATTGCGGAGGACTCCCAATCCCCGTGGCCTTTCTGAAAATCCAATGCCACCAGCCCTCTCTGCCACCGAGAGTCCTCTCCAGTTCCTCGACTCGCTCGCACACGTATTCAACTTGCTTTTCAAATTCGTCTACGAAGTCTTCCACATCTTCTACCTTGCCTCGCAGGGCAGTGATTTCATACTCAAGCTTGTCATTGACGTTATCCAATTCGCGCAGCGACGCAGTGAGTTGAGCTCTGTTGTTGGTAATGACGGCGTGCGTGTTCTCGCGCAACGAGTGATATGTATCGAGGCGCGGATAGTAAATGGACTCGAGCGTTTCGATGTCGGCGTCTGCAGCGGCATCTAGGTCTTTGATGTCATTGAGTCGTGTCTTAACCCAAGATGTATCAGTGGCCGACAGTACAGCGAGGCGGTGATGAAGGCGCTTGAGCTGTTCGGACTGCAAAGCATATGTGACTTGCTGCTTGCCGAGCGCCACTGCAGACATGTCGGTGTCGTCGATGGCTTCTTCGTCAACCTCAGCGCTGATCACGCTCTCCCATGTCAGGACGCTTTCTTCGGCAATGCTAAAGGAGAGATGACGCGGCCACCATTCGTCGCTGTGCTTTGTGTCATAGAGCTCGAGTTGGTCGGCGGACTGTGTGCGCCGCAACAGCGCAGGAAAGGCGTGTACTTCCTCGAGAGGCAACACTTCATTCAATTCGACACCATGGTAGACGGAACCAGCCACGGACGGCTCGGCGGTCGGTGGTTGTGTTGAGGCTTCTGACGCGGCGACCGCAGGTTTCGAACCTGAGGATTCAGGTTCGCCATTGAGTGTTGACGCAGCTTTGTTCAGGACAAGGTTGCTGGCAGAATCATGTGGTGTCTCTGTGAGGACTTTGGTGAAAGAAGGCTCGAGGTCAGTTGCGACGCGTTGTGGCGACATGACTCCAGAGAGCTCGTTTCCGTCTTCGTCAACTCCGTCCAGGTCATGCTGCAGTCCGTTGAGTCCGGTTCGCGAATCATGAAATTGCAGCCGTATTTGCTCGTCTCTCGAAAGTTTACTGGCATGGCTTCGAAGGCCAACAGCGTCTTTGATGCGGTGGAAGCCACGCTCAGGGTCAAGCCTCGCTTTGATGGCCGCGCGCTTCGAAAATGGATCTCGATCTTTGGCCTCTGTGCCATCAGGACTGAACATGTCTTTCTTGTGATCATCTCTCGTCGTCTCTCTTCGCGGCAACTTGGTCTCTTCGAGGGTTGGTTGCCTCTTCAAAGGATTCCGACTTCGATCTTGTAGTGCCACTGGGGATACCTGGCCGTCTTCGTCTGGTAGCCGATCAAACATGTCGCCAGACCCTGTCTTCCGCGCACGTCCATACCACAACCACTTGGCATGGTCTCCACGGACAAGTTCTACGAAACGGTCGATGTCTACCGTCTCGACTTCAGCGATGCCATCCTTCTCTCCAGCACCTACGATGCCCATCACCATTTCACCACCCTTTCCGCCAAGCTCAGCTACTGTTGACTTGAACGCTCTCGGTACGCCCCATCCTTCCTTTGTCGCAGCCTTCGCCGTTGCTCTGCGCAGCTTATCAAGCGTTTGTCTGTCTAGTCGCTTAGACCGTGGAATGTGGTGGGACTTCTGGAAGTGCGCAATGCCCTTTTTCGTACTCTCAATGTCGAAGACATCTTTGGCAACTGGCGCGCCGAGTGCGCTCAAACGATTGCGTGCGCCCATAAGCATTCCCAGCAGAGCAGCAACTGTAGTAGGTCCAAGTATGCCGTCATGCGGTTCGACTGTGTAATACTCTGCGCCGAACTCGACCCACCAGTCATTGATGGCCTTTTCCGTGATGTCGCAAAGAAGACCATCTGCATACTCAGGTTCGAGCTTTCCAAACAAAACGAGTGCAACCTGGCAGAGCTTCACTAGCTCGATGACTGCGCCATTCAGAGGGATCTTCTCGCTGGTGCGGTACAGCTGATGGAACTTGGCCTCGGTCGCACTGCTGGGAGGAGCAAGCTTGATACCCAGTCGACCTGAGCAACCCAACCGCTTCAAATTCTCATTGACGAAGAAGACCTCTCTGTATTTCCGCACGTCACCGCCAGGGATTGGAATGACAGTCAGGGACGAAGGGAAGCCGTTCAGGTTGGTGATCATCAATGTCCCGTACGGTGTGTCTCTTCTCTTGGCATGGTACTCGTTGAGCGAGTTGAAATACAACTGCATCGCTGGTGACCACTGTGCTTCGTCCGCCGGCACACTGATGATTGTGGCTAGCACCGTATCTTGAGGATTGCCAGTGTAAGTGGTGATGAGGAAAGTAGGGTGCGTCCGAGAGCAGGCCCATTGTTCGACCAGGTATATCTCGTACCCTTCGATCTTTTCGCGGCGCGCTAGGACCTTGGTTTGAGGATCGTCTTCGAGGTAACGGGATGCAACTATGTCGGTCAAGACAAAGCGCTTGTGACGAGCAGGCGATGTGGGAGATTTGAGGCTTCCATCGTTTGACATGACGTCGGTCGTCGATGCCCTAGCGGCGGTCGGTGGGCGCGATGGTGTGGTGTTGTTGCGCTCCAGCGACTTGGTTTGCAGAGGCATCTGTCTGCGCAGCTCCTTCTCCGCATTGGTTGCGGTGTTCGTCCGCGACAAGGTAATGTGCCCGTTCAGCGACATGGCTGCGAGATCTGTCTAGGCCAAACTTTACGATGCTCGGTGTGTATGCTGCACAATGCTACAAGGGTCGCCCGTTCATGGCGCCAGCGCAGGCCGCGAGATTGTCCGGCGCTTTCTTCCACAGGACGAAGGGAGAGGTGGAAAGGGCGATGTATACAGGCTATACATATTTCCAAAAGTCGGTCACGATGCGCGGCATCAGGGGTACAGCAATCTTTGCGCTTGGATTGATCGGACGTGTGTTGGGGTGAAGGCATAGAGAGGAGGCCCTGACGGAGGTTTCGGCGGCATGACGTGTGGGGAAGGAGCCGCGGCCGGCCACCCCAGCTCTCGTGGCCGACACGACTATCGCGAACCAACTCCGCCAGCGAAACAGCCATGGACCAGTGGCATGTGATCTGCTGGCCAGAGTCACTCAACACAGCGGTTACCGTTTGCCCTGCATACCCTAACACTACCAGGATCTCAACCACAGGCACATAGCGGCCAGCTGCGGCGAGCAGCCATCATCTCCGCCATGGACGACCTCCGCGAACAGATTGAGCTCCTCGAGAGCAGCGCAAACCTCTCGACCAGCATCGATGATGTACAGAAGGCGATCGACATGCTCATTGCAGCTCGAGAGAAGATCGCAGCAGGTAGATCTGCCTATCGTGTGATTTATAGACGCATGGATAACCAGTCTGTGACAGATCCCTCAAAGTTACCTTTGACACTTGCAAAGCTGCAAGACCCGTTCAAGAAGACTATGGATGCTGCGCAGAAAGACCTGAAACCCATATACTCAGGTCTCAATAAGTACGGCAAGGCCCTGGATAAGGTAGGTCCTACTGCAGCCGGTCTGGGGTTCGAATACTAACTCCCACCATAGAAGTTCAAAGACAAACCCCTCCCCAGCGCCGAGAACGATGCCCTATCTTCACACCCGTCCTTGATCAATCGAGCCATAGCCATGCACTTGCTGCGAGAAGGGCAGTTCGATGTAGCCTCTACCTTCATTGAGGAAGCACACAGGCACCCACCGCATCCTGAGCCCACACTGAATAACCCATATCCGTCCAGTAAGACAGACTCATGGGAGCAAGATTTGGCAGAAGGGGCTTTCAACTCAGAGAACCTACAACGACAGTTTGCAGACATGTACCACATTTTACACGAGCTGCGCAACGAGAGAAATCTGGAGCCAGCAATACAATGGGCAAGGGAAAGGAGTGACATCTTGGAGGCAAGAGGCAGCAACCTCGAGTTCGAACTCTGCCGCCTGCAGTTCGTTTGTCTGTTTGTTCAGGACCAATACGATTCTATGGACGACACACCAGCCGGTCCATTGCGAGCTTGGGACTATGCAAGGCAAACTTTTGGCATGTTCTCACAAAGATATGCGCGCGAGATCCAGCACCTCATGGGAGCCATGGCTTACTACGAGAACGTGGAAGACTCGCCGTACCAACGCTACTTCTACAACGATTCTGCATGGGAAGAAGTAGCACATTCCTTCAACCGCGAGTTCTGCTCGCTGCTGGGTCTTAGTGCAGACTCGCCTCTGTTCATCGCCGCAACAGCTGGCGCGATCGCCTTGCCTTATCTGCTTAAAATGCAGAGCATCATGAAAGAGCGGCGCGCCGAATGGACAACACAGAACGAATTGCCTGTCGAGATACCCCTTCCAAGCACATACCACTTCCATTCGATCTTCGTTTGTCCTGTCAGCAAAGAGCAGACCACCGACGCAAATCCGCCAATGATGATGCCCTGTGGCCACGTCATAGCCAGCGAATCGCTCGACAAGCTCTCCAAGGGTGCACGATTCAAATGTCCGTACTGCCCTACCGAAAGCCACCCTCGAGATGCAAAGAAGGTTGTACTGTAGAACATACGCTGGGAAAATAGAGAAGACCCGGTAAGACTTGTGGTTGGCTGGCCTAACAGGCTCAAGGCCATCAAAGAGCTTGAGAGACAGATTGAGGCACTGAAACACTTGATGAAGGGCTTCGAAACTATCTTGGCTTCGTCTTAGCTTGGGAAGAGCTGGACGCGGTTATCCTGGTTGTGCACACTTCGGATGTCGATACGCAGGAGGACGAGATCATCAACCAGACGGCACTGGAATGAGAGGGACTACGCCTCAGGCGTGATGGAGTCAGGTGTTGAGTCGTTGGGAAGGTTCAGGGTGCTTTACTGGCGCATATTTTCATGACTCAAGCACAGACTCTGTGAGACGGGTTCCCGAGATCGCTCGCTCCGTTCGAGAAACGTAGATACCACTCAATAAACTACGACGTACGGTGTGACTTTATAAACGCTACACCCGCGACTCACTTCATCAAATCCGTTATGGTCTAGGTAAGCTCAATTCACTCGCCCACTAAACAACTCCAACTAACAAGAAAAAGTGGCTAGGATACATCGCTCTCATTAGCAAGCGCCGATGTGGCCGGGGTTCGATTCCCCGTGACGGAAACATCCTTTTGCAATTTTTCAGAAGCTCGTAGCTGCTTCAGGTGTCGAGCTGTGGTCGTGTGGAGTTGATGGTGAATTTTTGGTGGTGGGACGACTGATTCACGTGAATTGTCGCTAGCGTGCGGCTAAACGTGGGTCTGCACGCGAGCGCACGTGTGGTACTCTTGCCTCGCGTGTCGTGCCTTCTCTTTTTGCAGCTGTGTTGTCATGACCTGCGCCTACCTCAATTTTTGTTTGCACTTGCAGAAATCACGCCTCGCGTCGTGAACGAGCACTTCCTCTTTCCTGAGTGGTCCTGGTGATGCAGGTGCAGCGCATCTCGGTCTTCAGCGATCTCATGTGACCAGATGCGCTGCTTGTGCCTCACTGTGCGACTCGTGACGACTCGTGATTCACCGACTCTCGCACCTACGCAGGCAGCACTACCAAATTCAAGCCCTCCATACTGATCGCGGGCTTAGATCTGGCAAGAAATCCTAATGGCCAGCAAAATCGACGTTCAGAGCGGTCCCCTGCGTGCATCTTTTGCTGTCCTCGATCGACTGAAGATAGATCACCTCAAAGCACTTCAGAAAGGCACGCAGGCTGCTTTTGGCCCAGACTTCAAGCCTTTCATGTTTGACATCATGGACGCGCGAAGAGGTTGGCACCGTGAAGGCAGTCAGTTCCTTGTCGTACCTTAGATCGGGCGCTGGTTGTTGTCGTCTTGCCATGACCCCAGAGACAGGATCTTTGCCTTTACGGCCCTGATGCATCCTCGTCACAGGATCGCACCAGACTACAACACGACCGTCAAGCAACTGTTCCTAGATATCGTGGATCGACACCTGCCGTGGGACGAGCATGGAACACATCGCACGAAAAGAAAAGATCTGGCAGAGTATCTTGCCTTACAACCTCATGATTTCCCGACAGAGCATTTGCGTCAGCTTGGCCTCAAGGAATCTGCAAGTGCCAGTAAACAGTTCGAGGTTGATTACACAAAGAGGGCAGGTTTGAGGTGAGGAAGTTGCTTCCACGACTCGAAGCGACGGAAAGAGATCTGGATCCACGACTTGGAAAGACGGAAAGAAGTATGCAGACCTTGCATTAGTGGCACCGTGTTTACTTCTAGGTATCGTTCTGTGGTTCCTGATTCTACTGTTTGAGAGAGCACTCGTTTCCCTCAGTAAAAGACTCTTGCCCTTGGTTGTGCAAGACCTCCTGGCAAAGTTTCCGCTAGATAGAGGTGACACTGGCTTGATGCATCTGTACTACGTTTACAAAATCTTTCGAAGAAGTTGAATGCGGTTAGGCGCCTGCATCTTCAACGCTGTCCGGCTCAATCTGGAAATCACTCGAAAGCCAAAACCCCGTAGCGTAGAGGTTGATAAAAATATTCACAGTCCCGCAAAGCTACAGAATCTCCTGCATCGTTGCTCAATGTTCAATCAATACTGTACAGAACAGGATGGATTCATGCACGACCGTAGGTGTGCAGGGGTGGCCTCTATTTATAGATGCTGGTTGCCTGACATTCCCATTCTGACCCTCTCCTATCTTCATTGCGAAGCAGAAACAACTCACAACGACATTGCCTCCAATTTGCAACGTTGAAAGTTAGGAATAGCAACCGCAATACTTCCCATCCCTAGTCACTTTGTGAAGCTCAAAGAGCCTCCCGCCAGCCACATTGGCCTTTGCGCTGTCCCACAAGCTCAGCACGACCCGTCTTTTACAACTCGATTCCAGTCCAAGATGCTCGATCTAAGCAACCACTACCGGAGCCCGTATCTACGGTGCCTACCCCACTGGCGCACCTACTTCCGCGGCCTCTTCTGTTCCTGCAACATCGCCGTCAAGTCAATGACTCTGACACCACGCCGCATCGCCTTCCTCCTGATTTTCCTGATGCGCACTCTGGAGACAGGCTTGGTCCTCATCCTCGCCTTGGCCGGCGCTGGCAAAACGCCCAGCGGGCACCACACCAACGGGCCGTGGGTGCTGTGGTTGATCTGCATGGTAGCTTTCACTTTCGAACTGTGGAACCTGCACTTGATTGTGGAGTCTGAGGGTGACGGGGCTGTGTGGGGGAAGAGAGTACCGGAGGGCGCGATTACTCTGTTTATGTTCTGGATCACGGTGTGGCACGTCATTGTCGTGGGATTGGAGGTTACTGGCATGGCGTTTTATATCGATGCGCAGGGCACGTTCATTACAGAGGGCATTGTGATTGCGTTCATAGCGCTTGTTGGGTGGGTTGCGAAGAGGGATGTGGGTGATGGGGGTCTGAGTCTGGCATGAGAATCGTTCTGCTTGCTCGCTGAAGGAGTGCGGGGCAGAGCATGGTGTACGTGCCTGGTGTATAGCTCTGTCGTGGTGGAAGAGCCTGAGTCTATCTATCACGGACTTTTCATGAGCGTTGTTCCTTTGTGACAACACCCCCCCCCCCCCCTATGGGTGTTTGCGCTGTGGCTATTTCGTTGTAGCTACCTTTAAGCCGGCTATCTATTCCCCATCTATATCGTGCATAGCAACCCAATGACTCACGATATTCAGGAGGATACATGATTGATACGGCCGTAAATTCATGTATTAACTAAAGTGTGGGTATCATTTCCAAGCTATGCAGACCCTTCTAAAACCTGTCAAGAAGCCATACCATGAGACCCAAAACTACCATACAGGAGAAGTGCGAACGCACTTGAGGGGTATCTCGCACGAAGCCTGACTTTTCCTCCAAACGCCGACATTAGATCCCAATTATAAAGTACAAGAAAGACATAGACGTCGGTTCAATCGCTGAGGTCAATGATCTCGTGGACGGTTTGCGCTGCCGCCGAATTTGGTTCTGGTGTATCGCGGTCCGTCACACCATTTGGATCTCGTTCCTCAGGCTTAGGTCTCCAAGATCCGTCCTGGCTCACGATGATGGCCCTTGTGCCCAGGAGGCCCTTTCGCGCAAGCTCCTCGCGTACTTCTACTAGAAAGCCGTCGATGACAAGTGTATTTGGCCGCGCATCAGCTTTGCAGATGGGACAGCGCCACTGGTCAGCGGCGGTTGCGTCGCCCTTTCTTGGCCGCGTCTCGAGAAATGTGTCAAGGTCGAAGCAGTCATTGTGAAGACATGTTTTGCCTCGGACAGGAGTGTCGCAGATCTTTGAAGCGCTGAAAGGGTCGCGCAGGTTGACAGTGAGTGTACTCTCCATCAACACGATATCATCGTCATCGGTAGCGCTGCCCGAGAGCTTACGCTTGATGTCGTCGACCACAGTTTGAGCGTCAACAGTCTTCTCTCGTAAGCGCTCATCGATGGACTGCCTCGTCATGACTCCGAGGTATTCAGCCGCAATCAAATAATTTCGGTAGTTATGGTCGTCCGAATTGCTCATGACTGATACGGCGAGGATGTTCTCACCCTTGGTGACTAGTGGAGTGAGGTCGATGGGCAAGTCTTTTCCGTAGTGCAGCTTTTTGCGGAATTCTAACGGATGGCCATTCAACGAGAAAGTTGACCACTGGATCCAGCTGTTGTCTGCAACGGCCCACTGTTCGCCCCTCGGCATCGGATCAGCTGCCCACTTAACACAGCGCAAGCGTATCATTTTATGCTTCTCATCGATCAACCGAGTCTCCGGGGCGCCTGCAGGCGAGGGCATCGTCTTGGCGATGGACTCGAGATCCTTAGTACCGAGCGTGAACAGAAGTCTCTCAACGGCTGTGTTGGCGTTCTTCAATCTCTGCGGTTGGAGCACGAAACCTTGCCAGAAGTAGTAGCATGGTGCTCTCAAGTCTGCAGCCCGTAAGACTGGACTGCGCAGGTGAGCCTGATGCAGAGCGAATCGTGAAGGGACGGGGATTCTTTGATGAGGCTGGAGTACGCCTACTTTGGGCAGCAACCGTGTTTTGCCTTGGGGTCCTGAAGGGGTTTGCACTTGCGGTGTTGGGCGAGGATACGTCATCAACAACGGCGCTGGTTGTGAGCGGCGAGACATTGCTACGTTCGCAAAGCCATGCGCAGTGTGTACTCGTTGCTGTAGTTGTATCTGTGCTCGTTGCTGTTGCTGATTGAGCTGCTGTGGGCGTTGCTGGTTGGGTCGCTGTTGATAATGTTGTTGCTGAACAAGCTGGTTTTGTTGTACTTTTTTTGGTTGTGGCTTTTGCTGATTAAGGTGAGGTGTATCTGGGTAGAGTGGGTGGAGACCTTGTGCTTGTAACGTCGCCTCAAGCGACTTCGTGATCATGTCGAAGTGTTGTTTCCAGCTTTGCAGTTCGCGGCCCGCTTGCTCGCGACCTCCTATGTCGCCCGCTGCTCTCCGGTGTTCGAACACTGCTTGCGCTTCGTTGAAGACTCTCATAACCTGGTTTTCGAGGAGACCCTTTTCAGGGATCGGAGGGCTCCTGGCCCAAAGGACACGTATGATTGATCTGAATAAAAGTCGTTGAAACGTGACAGACGTGATTGCGCAATTGACAAATTCACGAGGGATTGGTGGTACTCTTCGTCTCTCACTAACTTGCCTCAATGCTCCAACGTGAACTGAGTATTTGACAAAATTTGCAAATCCATATTCTGCCTGCTGATATGCCGCTGGCCATCTTGATCCAATAACATCGACAGAGTAAGGGAAGGTAGTGAAGAAGGCTAGCACAGCCGTCGACAGTTGCTTGTTGTCATCGAGCACTTCTTGTAATAGCGAGTGCGCTGTTTGGAGGTTGTTAATGCGCTGCAAACCCAAGGGGAGGTCTTGCGGCGAATAGGTCATGATGCAATAATACTGATGCAGGGTCAGATACGCCCAGTCATGGGCCAACACCGCCTCTTCTAAGACCTGCAGACGTATCTTGTCCTGAGCATTGCGAAGCATAGGTGGATATCGAGAACGGAAAGCTTCCAGCTCGCCTCTGCATTTATCAACCGTATACCAATCACTGTGGTAAGACGGGAGTTGCTGTAAAGGTACAACAGGAGGCTGCTGTGCAGATTGCTGGGTAGAGTTAGGCCTCCCGTACGGCTGCGCGGGGAGTTGTGGACTGGTGAACAATCCGCGAGCCGGTCCATTCTGCTGACATTGATCTAGTAGCGGATATGGATATCCGCGCGAGCTTGGACGACCGCCGATGTGTTGTGTTGTTCGCATCAGCTGAGGCGATGCCATTTGGCTGTTTGTCATCTGACCGAGAGATGGGCTACGACTTGATGGCTGACTTAGTGACGGGCTCCTAATTTGCATATGAGTTGCTGAAGGTCGTCGTGACAATTCTGGAAAGGTGGGTAGCTCTGAAGGCGACAATACTGTAGGCGGCCTCGCTGGAAACTGTGCAGTATCAACGCGTACTCTCTTCTCCATGGGCGCCGATACCTCCACAGCTGGCCGCTTTGGTAGAGGACGCTGTTGTCCCGTGGGACTCTTAATGGTCGCTGCTGGACCAGGGTTGGAGGCGTTTGGTGACTGGACAAGCGCAAAGTCAAATCTGTCGATGTTGACCGGCTGTGCCGTCCCTAGCCCCTGGATCTGTAAGCCATTGTTGTGCGCATCCTCTTCACTTGGTGTGGGTGATGGGAACACCGCGACATCCAGATTGCCATGACTGCGATTCCCGGGATGATCTGTGACAATGTTCGCGAGCTGCGGCGACGTCGAGTTTGACGGCGGCAATCTTTCAGCTGGAGGCGCGGTCGCGGTACGGTCGTTGGCAGAAGACGCCTCGGTCGCGTGCTGCCGGTTGACAGCTTCTGGGCGAGGGGTTTTCCTAGGTCGGCCTCTCTTTTTGGGAACGACGGGAGGCGCAGCATTCGGTGTGATGCTTGACGGCGTAGGAGGGATTGGCGGCGTGGAAGGAGCCTGGTCGGCCGCGCCGTTCATCCATGACTTCATATGTTTTCTGCCCAGCGCATGGTGCAGTGTGCTTGCAGTCGCGTTCGCATTGTGGGCGTCGCTCGATGCACTGGAGCGTGCACCGGCGGTCATGTTTCCTCAGCAAGGCAGTTCCCGGGACGAGAAGCGTCGTGGTGGATATGCGTCTGTTGCGGCGTGGACTGGCGAGCGAGACGCCGGACCCAGGTATCGCGACGAATGCGGGGAGTGCATGTCATGTCAACGAGGGCTTGACAGCGGTGTATGGGCATAGCAGGACAGGCACGACAAACAGACTTTGGCGTTCATGTCGTGCCACTGGCTGCAGAGGAGGAAGGCGTGGTGGACCGTTAAAGAAGTGCTATGGGTCAACTGGGGAAGCAAGACATTCGCGACGACAGGTCGTCACTGCCGCGGCAGCGCTAACGAGGCAGGAGCGGTCGTGGAACAGCAGGAGCGGCCTTGCCATGCAGCATTGTCGACCTGCATGGCTCAGGGCGAGAACGCAACGGCTGCTGGCTGCCAGAAGGGATTGCTTGCAGTCAGAGGGCTATGTTCAGTACTGCTCGTGGAGCCGGCCAGCTCGTCCTACGTCTCACAGCAATTAATTTGGTGAGGGGAGCGCTGCTGCACCACTTACGCTCAGTGGCTGGAAGCAAGCTCGCCGCCCGCGTCCAAGAATAGGGCGCCAGAGGTGCCACGATACAGGCCAAAGCCGCACCACCTCATTACCCTTCTGGCCACCGCTGTCCTCTGCACGTTTCGAACAACGGCGCGCCCGGAAGCATCCTCGAAACGGCGTGCTCGAGTCAGTCCGCATAAAGACGAAAGGGACCCTTTTTGGCAGCGACGGCGATAGCGCGAACGCTTCCGCACTATATCACTACATCATGCACAGTCGCTGAGGTCGGGCTGTCTGACGCCTCCTCTGCCTCCTCACGTCCCCGTGCTGCTGCCCTCCTCCCGCGCTGGGCCTCACCCTCCCTCACCCCTCGGCGCAACCATGGCCATGGCCTCCGGACTGCGCTCCCACACGGAGCACTGCCGGCCGGGCGACCTGCTGGTTGTCGTGCGTGAGTCTCCCCACCCCCTCTAGCGTGCACCGGAGCTCGACTGCGACGATCGCAGCGAGCGTGGTGCGCTACGACCGCAATGCTGACAGGCTACCGCAGATGAGTTCATTGCCCGCAGCCCGGACGAGCTTAGTCTAAGGCGGGGAGATCGCGTTGAGCTCGTCGAGCGCGACGACGACTTCGGCGATGGCTGGTTCTTGGGCAAGAACACAGAGAGCGGGGAGAACGGGCTGTTCCCTGAAGGTGCGTGAGACGGAGGCATTCCCAGGGCAGGCGCGACCGAGTGCCAGGCGCTACGATGTCGTTGGGAAGCTTATCATGGCTGTTGCCGTCTCTAATACATCCCAGTCTACACACGACCCGCCCCGGCACCCAACGCAACGAACGTCCCCATACACTCGCGCAACACCTCGAACGTCTCGCAGCTGCAAACGCCGACGCAGCCCGTTGCGCCCGGCACCGCGACCTCACAACCGCCGCCGACCCAGCCGCTGAGCGCCCCCAAGTCGCCCGGCCTCAGCCAGGGTCCAACAGAGCCCCTGAACGTAGCGAACTCGACCACCGGCGCTGAGATTGCGCGAAGGGCCTCACTGAATGCTGCGCCGCGTAGTATCAGCATGACCCTGAACGGTGACGAGCCCCTCGAAGAGCCCTCAATCGGAAGCCCAGTCATGCACGAGACACTAAGCGTCATCGACGAGCACATCACGGATATGAGCACGCCCCGTCACAGCGCAGCCGTCGCTCAGCGGGACCTGAAGCCCAACAACATCAACAATGACTCTGGAAGCGAGTACAGCAGCCACCACCGTCTGTCGTACATCAATGGCCAGGAAACAGAAGACGAGGAGCAGAACTTTCACACAGAAGACGAGGTCAAGACTTGGTCACCAGCGCGCGTGGCCGAATACCTGGAGGACGTGGGAGTTGAGAAGAAGCATTGCGATGTGTTCAAGGACCAGGACATCGACGGCGAGGCGTTGCTAGGCGTGGACCGCAATTTCATCTTCATGAAGGAGTTCGATCTGGGGCCAATGGGCCCTCGTTTGCGCACGTGGATGAAGATCAACGCCCTGCAACAAGAAGTCCGCAATGCAAAAGAGGCTGCCAAAGCTCTGACGCCTCACGACAGCCTCGAAGACTTCACACCAATGGAGGAGACAACCACAAGAAACCGGGCTTCTTCTCTGGGTGCAGGTATGCTACCTCGGATACCTACACTTAGAGAGAGCATGGGGTCCCGTGGCAGCACCGGTCGTCACAACATGCCTCGCGCTATGTCCTCTGCCGGACGTTCGATCAGCTCGACTATCGAGCCAACGTCTCCTCTGATCAACACAATACCAGCTTCGCCACCGCTCGCTAGTCGCCCCTCTGCTGCTTCGGTACGCAGTCTCAACCACAACAGGCGGCATTCCTCGATCGACTACAATGCCAACCCACCATCCCCTGGCAACATCAAGCCTGCGTCAACAGCGCCCGTTGGCCTGGCGCACAGGAAAGCACCGTCATTTGATCGCAACTGGACGATGGGATCACCTCAGAAGATGTCGCACGATTTGCAACGCCCTGCCTCTTCAAATCACATGCACGCTTCGAGCACCAACGGGACTGCGTTCGATACCAGAGAGGCCGGCTTGAACGCGGCGAACGATGTGGACAGGGGATACTTCTCGGGCGGCGAGGTCGACAATCGCAAGAACCGTAACGTGCTTCGAAAGCGAGACAGCGACACCTCTGCCCGCAATCCCAGCATCAGCACATCGTACAGCCGCCGACACAGCAGGATTGGCAGTGCCGATTCCGCCATGAGGCAAAGCGCAGTGTCCCCTGCGGCCAAGCAGTACTTCGGAGGTAGTGTCAAGAGTGACCGCTCCAGCGCATTCGACTTTGTACGTCCACTGAAACCGACCAATGAAGGGCCGCCCACCGTCACGAAACTTAGCTACGACACGCCCAGCATCGACGCAATAGCGAACTCGCCCGCGCTGCCCGGCAGCGAGACATCGTCGACCGGGCGTACTTCACCTTCGCCAGCAGCGACTACCAGTGGCCAGTGGAGTACTTCCTTCATGAAGAAGTCACGTTCAGTTGGCCTCAGAGCAATATCAGATGCCATCACTGGCGGAGAGAGGGCCAATGTGAGCGCTGTGGATGTTGCTCACTCGTCGAACAAAGATTCGCCAATGCAGTCACCAACAAGAACAGGATCAAGTACGCCCTCCGGAACATCGGTGTCGAAGAGCTTCGAGCTTGACAAGGGTGACAGGCGGCATACCAGTGGCTCCACTGCGACGAAAGAGGTGGTCCCGAAGAAGAAAGCCAGCAAGCACGGCACCAGTGCTTATCTCAAGGGTCGTCAACAGATCACGCCACAGGAAGCTATGAAGAACTGCGACTACAGCGGTTGGATGAAGAAGAAGTCCTCTAGTCTGATGACGACATGGAAGACGCGCCTTTTTGTTCTACGAGGCCGACGGCTGTCGTACTACTACAGCGAAAACGATACAGAAGAGAAGGGACTTATCGATATCTCGTCACACCGTGTCTTGCCAGCCAACAACGAGAGGATGACTGGATTGCATGCGTCAATTACTCGCGCAGCATCGTCGCCTTCTTCCCCTCACAATGCCACAATTGAGACTGCGGCGTCGGTAGACAGCGCCAAAGCTGCAAACAATGTCGAGGAGAATATGGACGGCATGTTCATCTTCAAATTGGTCCCACCGCGCGCCGGTCTGCAGAAGGGTGTGCAGTTCACCAAACCTATCGTGCACTACTTTGCTGTTGACAGTCTGGCTGTAGGCCGGTTGTGGATGGCAGCACTTATGAAAGCTACAATCGACCGCGATGAAGGCCTTCCATTCACCACCACGTACCAGCAGAAGACCATCTCGTTGGAGAAGGCACGCGCCATGCGCCAGCGTCCACCGAACCTGATGGACGATGAAGACGTTGAGACATCATCTAGCAAGAGGAGCGAGCTTGGCAAAGAGAGCATACAAGACAGCACCATCCATGAAGAGGACGAGAAGCAAGGCCTCGCTATTTCAGGACTTGATGGTGCACAGGCATTGCTGAACTACGCCGAGAATGGCTCGCACACCGCATCCTCGGTCAACGAGTCTGAGCACGAGCAACAACAGCAGCCGCAGGACAAGCCTCTGCCGCCTATCGTCGCATGAGTGTCCCCATATATCCTTCACATTCACCACATACCCCGTTTCGCCTAGGCCTGCTTTACGTATATGCTCTTTAATACGCTCGCTGAGCACCCCTCCGTGATCGAGCGCACGATGATCTTTTGGCAATTGGATACGAAGAGAAACGAACACATAGGCTTTGGAAATACCTCCGCGGACGGAAATGGAAAGTTGCACCTATATTTCCTACCATTTTTGACTGTCACAATTCAGGGGTCGATGGGGTTGAAAAGCGCCATACCAGATCGCAGCTATTCTATGTAATGAACGAAGTAGCAACCGAGATGACAGTGTAATTGTACGCCGCCTATGATCTACATTCCGTTCTTGTTCCTTGCGCATTCCTCAACCTTCACGCGCAGCGCGAGACGCGTCAAGGCCCCTCCGTCCCTTGCCTGCTGCACGATCTGACCCAACCCCGCGAGAAGCAGAACGAGCCTGCCCCAGTACATCTCCCCGAGCATCGAATCTCTTCTCCTCAAAACCAGCGTTAAGAGCTGCATGCATTGTTACTCCACCATCGACCTAGGCACACCCTACCACGACCCAGCATCACCTCTATACCACCAGTCCCTCCGCTCATCGCGCGCACCCAGCGATACCGTCACCACCACCAACATGACCCACGCGTCCCAGCTCTCCCCCGACTACTTTTCCCACAAACCCCGTTCCTTCCTCTCCATCCACACCGACTTCGACGAGAAACTCGCCGCATCGCAAACACCCTCCCACGACCGCGACCGAGGCCGCCGCACGTCCAGACTCGTAGGCTACGAGCAACCTTCCCCCGGCGCGGCTCCCGGACCCCGCGTACCCCGCAGCCGCACCTTATTGCGCCTGCTGCTCCTCATCGCCGTCCTGCTCCTTGTCAGTCTCGGCTGGCGCTGCGAAGCCGTCGGCTGCAAGGGCCGCGGCGGCGGTGCGTTGGTTGGTGACTACATCTCGAGCTCTTCTTATGTCGGTGGGGGCAGTGTGGTTGCGGGTTGGGGGACCCCGGAGGGCATGGATTTGAGCGGGATCTGGGACCGGCCGAGTTGGGGAGGCGAGAGGCAGGGTCAGGAAAAGGCGCAGGGGAGCAGTACGCTTGATGCTTTTAGGGACGATTTGAGGGATGAGGAGGGCGAGCTTGTTGGTACTGAGGAGGGCAACGAGCAGGTAGTTGAGTGGGATGATGAGGGTGGGGAATTTGGCGCGGGAGAAGGGGATGCTGGTGAGCAGGTGCAGGAGGGCGAGGCGAATGAGGGACAGCAGGGCGAGGTGGAGTACGAGCTGTATGAGGCTCCGGTGGTCGCGACCATCGATGAACCTGTCAGTGAGATGACAAGTTCGACTGAAGGCGATGTCGACAACGGCGCAGTCGCTACTGTTACACAGCCGGACGCTGTATCTAACGTGCAGCCCAACGCACAGCAGGACGACCATCAGGTCGCCGAGTCTGCAACACTTGCGCAGAAAAGCTCCTGGCTAGGTACCATGGACGGACTCTGGTAACGTCGTCTGCGAGGTGCATGGTCCAGGATCAAGCAACACTAAGCCCTGTCTCCACGACCACATTTGGCAAACAACGGTTGTTGGCACGTCAGCGGTATCCCAGTTTCACTGTCGAGATCCATCTCCAGTTCATCGAATTCGGGTAGCACTAAACCGCTGTTGTCGATAATCTGTACAGATCGGGCTGCATGAGGCATGGTTTAATATTGGGGCACGCCTAGGGCTTGGGGTCTAGAACGCGGTGAGACGCCGGGGTCGAAGGATATTTTAACTTCACCTCTTCGCCCTGCTGCATCGTGATACAATCACACTTGAACGTTGACTTCTTTGTAAATGTTTTTGTTCATTGAATTATGGTGGTGTGGTGAGGTCCTACGGGCTGCCGTGGCCTGTGATTAAGAAAGCGTGGGGTTGTCCCCTAGCGAGTGTATAGTATGGGTATCATCATGGTTCCGAGTTTCCCTTCAGCCTGACCTGAACGCCTTTCTTTCTCTTACAGTCCTCCTCTATTTCCTTTGTCGTCGCATTGTTGATTGTACTTTCGCATTCACGCCTTCATTAGCAGGCGTGAACCAATCTCTTACTCCGCATCTGTCATCAAGCGATCTGAAGAGGTCGTCGACTCTGTCTGTCATCCAACCACTCTTTACCTTCTCATTTGGCTTTGCATAGCCTAGGCGGAAAGAGTTGGAAATGGAGCAGCTCCCTGAGTCGAAGGAAAACTGCATGCACTTGGTCTGACTTTCGCAGAGCGTGCGGCAATGCGCAAACGACTTCCACGCCTCTCGCTCCTCCTTCTTTTGTGAAGATGAATGGTCGTGAGCGTTGTACTCCGCGTCGACAGACATGTTGTCCCAGTATGCCACCGACGCGCCGATCTTAGGGCGGACGTGCGAGAGAAACACGTCACGATGTCTCAGGACGATGTTGTCATGTTCCTTGTACCACTCCTGCTCGAACCGCCAGAGCTCGTCGATCTCGGTTGGCGAGACATGGTGATAGGTGATGGTGGGGTAGCACCAGAGGTCGCGATCGATCTTCATGACGGCCGGGTCGACCGTCGCTGGGGAGTCGCTCTGGAAGTGCGGGAAGGCGCGGTGCAAGGGGACCTTCACATCCTCCAGCACCTTTCCTAGTGCGCAGTCCCCAACCCAATGCGACTTAGTGAACTCTTCGTAGTGGTAGAGGTTGTTCGAGCGCTGCTCTGACACCTTCCGCATGGCGGGGTTGGAGAGGACGAACCCCGCACCGCCATATCCAAATTCTACATCGCTGATGTAGAGGTGCTTCCCGATGTAGTATGCTTTGGTGTCGTCGAAGCCGGTAAGATACTCGAGCAGGTTGTTCCAGCCCAGGTAAGTGTCCGCCTCTATGAAGACGAACCACTTGGCATCGGGCTTCTTCGCGTAGGCTTGGTCGATCATGGGCAAGAACTTCCACTTATCTAACCTCCAGCCATTGTTCTCTGTTTGCAGGTAGTCACCCTTGAATGACCCGGACTGCGATGTAAGGACCTGCTGATTTTGCAAGCCCCGCTTGCCATGCTTCTGCAACTGGTGGTAAAGGTGGAAGTCCTCATGCTCTTGCCTTGTCAGATCACTGACGCCTCCCAGAACATCATGGACCTCATGTCCTTCAATCTTCTCGTCCAGGTCGGAGAACACGACAAAGTGGGGCACACAACGGAGTGTGGTCCTAAAGTGGACGGGCAGCTTTTCGCGAGATTCGGTGGCGCCTGTGCGCAGCACAACTAACACGTCGTCGGCGAGTTCGGATCGCGGACAGAAGATCTGTTCTTGCTGAAGAGCGGCGGAGTTCGAGTATCGGTAGAAGAAGGACGATGATCCAGTTTTGGAAAAGAGGCTGATTACGGAGATGGAGAAGACGGCATAGAGGACTAGCCGGCAAAGGAAGCTGCGGCCCGCCATGGTAATGGTGTTCGGAAGAGATGTCGGTTTAACGGCACCGGGCCTTTGGTCGACAAGAAGTGAAAGAACCTGTGGAGGGAGTGACGGAGGCGACACGGTGTACTTGTGCGCCTATAGACCAAGAGAGTGTTAGAAAGTGGAGGTGCGGCGGCCCATGGAAGGCGACGCCGTTTGCTTTCGCGTGCAGAAGAGCGGGGGTAGGCCGCAGTAGTTCACCGGGCGTTCGTATAATATCACGAGTGATTGAGGAATGAAAGGAGAGGAAATGCTCGGTTTTACTGTGCGAAGGAACGAAGCCCCCCGGTGATCATCATTCTTTACTCGCGTAGGTCAGACGGGTTCCGAGAGCGACCCGGCGATCAATGCCTCAACACAGCCTGACGGATGAGCGGCGTCCTGTCACAAGTAACCCGGAGTAGTTGCAGATAGGGTGCGTCACACGGTCGCACACCTCTCACCAGCGTCAGATCTCCATGGGTTTCAGGTTGAGTGGACGTATTGTGCAGCAGTATCTGAGCACCGTGTAAGTCGATGCCGTGGTGTTTTGGCCTAACGGCGAGTTCATGCGCGCCGAGGCATTTTGAACCAACCTCTTGGAGCAAGTGCAGTGTGGAAGCGCCTTCCATACTTGGCGCATCGACGTCAAGCGCGTTTCATCACGTCCAATGCGGCTTAGTCTGGGCTGTGGAGACACGACACGATCCTCTCTCAACACCACGCGCATTCCGACTGACCTGTGGTCCCCTGCATGGCGATGCCCTTTTACGAAAGATCGCCTCTCGCAATTTGCTAGATTCGCATGCCGAAATGCTGACTGGTGAGGCTCCCTGTGCGACCGTCGTATACCCCGCCCAGCTACATCTCTGCGACGCTTTTCCGCCTGAGGCAGTTTGACCTCGAGATGGTTTCGAGTTCCATGGCGACCACCTCGGCAGCCATGCAACGGACAGCTGTCAGACTGTGAGCATGCGGGACGGAAACAAGTGGTGATGCCTATCCAATGGCTACTGACACCTTTGTTCGCTGACATCGTCACTACTCAGCACTGCGACTGTCCAATGGACATTAGCCGTTGGTATCATGGGACCGGGAACTAAAGCTCATCACCAACACTCACCGATGTTCGTGCAGCAACCCTCTTCCAATCTTGTCTGGCGATTCAACGTGCCGGGATACCCATTTCTCAAGCGAGGCGGTACACGCAAGATCGCAGAGCACCTGGTGCGCGCAGTAGCCGAAGTATACTGGACCCGTATTTGCCAAAGGACGAAAGCACGTAGCTGTGTGGCTGTCTTCGCTGATCGCGCCTTTTTGACAACCTCATCAACCGCCTGACTCCATCCGAATCACCGAGCAGCTTGAAGAAGAGCTGATCTCAATTTTGTTGCGCTTGACCGGTTCCCCAGTCTTTGCCGAAAGGGAACAAAAACAATCGAAAACGGAGGATACGTCACGACGAGCACGGATCCAAAGATGGCGCAGCCTCAACATTGTTCCTCTTCAGCCATTCATTGCACCGGCAAGGTCAGGCGAAGCTATGCAGCCCTATTCTCCGGTTCCCAAAACACGCATTAAGTTCCCTCCCGACTTGTCCGCGCTCAGCCATGCTCCGCAACGCCCGAGTGTCTTCGGTCCTTCCTGATGACAAGAAGCCAGCTCGTTAGGATGGAGCATATGCCTACGACGAGGACTGACAGATTGATGGCATACGAGGTACGGTATCGTGGACCAAAGACTGTACTGAAGACATGTGGTCCAACAATTCCACTGCCAGTATGTCAGTATACGCATGCCAAGTCAACAATCTTGACGCACCTAAACTGCGCGCATGCGTTCGTTAGGCCGATGCCAATGCCAGATGCCACTGTACCCTCGAGCGCCCTGATGCGCTCAGGCCATATCACTGGATATGCACAACCTGCGCAGGCTACGGCGACGATTAGGCATAGGTAGCGAACAATCGGGTGATCAACGGTGAGGAGAATGATGTAGCAGACTATCGTCGTCGACTCAACTGCTTCTGTCAGCTCACTGCCCATGTCAGGCTCATGCGTTCGACCTACTGCCAATAGCAGTGACCCAGGGCCTAATCCATTTACGCTGCAGCATAAAGCCCAGTGCGTTCAGGAGCAGGAATGCTGAAACGTATGGCGGCTTCACTAGTCAGCACTCGGTCGATTCCTTCTGGTCATGCGCACTCACGATGTTCATCAGCTGTGAGTAAGCTGTGGTAGTGAACCCGAGCTGATAGATCACAGTTGGCAATGCGAATCCAACACCGAATCCTCCTATGCCGTGGCAGATCCAGTACAGACTGAAGGTGTACAATGTCGGATCCTTCGTCATGACCCTCAGCGACGCCCAGTCCCAATGCTTTCCGCCTTTGGGGGCAGTGTTGGCGAGCCGGTCTCTCATATACAGTCGCTCCTCTTCTGTCAAGAACTTCGTGGTCTCCGGGTAGTCCGGCAGCAAGAAAGCAACAAAGGCCAGCAGAATCGCCGGCAAGCCTTCGAGAAGGAAGAGCCATCTCCACCCAGAGAGACCACCTAGCTGATCCATGTGCGAGATTGCGTACGCAAGTAAGCCGGACAGAGCGCTCGAGACCTGGCCAACTGAGTAGAAGAAAGCTATGCGTTGTGGCAT
This sequence comes from Didymella pomorum, assembly GCA_022225945.1. Lineage (NCBI taxonomy): Eukaryota > Fungi > Ascomycota > Dothideomycetes > Pleosporales > Didymellaceae > Didymella > Didymella pomorum. The sequence goes on along the minus strand of JAKJXN010000038.1, from coordinate 281,503 downwards.
CTCAGAAGGCTTATACCAGAATGCGTAATGGTAAAGGACGCTTGGAAAGAAGCCTGCCTCTGCCATGCCGATGGCAAAGCGTACACACATCATGCCTGAGAAGTTCATCGCTGCCGCGGAACAACACGCCGAGACACCCCACGCCATGATCAGAACGAACATCCATCTGGAAGGCTTGAACAGCTTCAACAAGATCGTGTTCGTCGGTTCGAAGATGAGGTAACTGTATGAGAAGATCGACAAGGTCCATGCCCATTGTGATGGCGTGAAGCCTAGCTGCTTCTTGATGCCAGTTCCAGCCTCAAGGTTGATGATGGCGGCGTTCGAGTAATTGGCACTGTCGATGACTCTGAAGATGTAGACGAGCGAGTAGAAGCCAACGAGCCAGCGGTCAATCTTGCGCAACAACTTCTTCTCAAACTCCGGGCTGGCATTGAGGGGCTCTGGGGCTGAGAAAGTCGATGCCAGCGATGATTGCTCCTTTTCAAAGACTGCTTGAGCTTCATTGGCGACGTAGGTCAACTTTTCGATAGGGTCTTTCGTGGCAGCCATGTCGGAATGGGAAGAGTAACGGACAATCGAGGCAGGGTCAAACGCCAATCAACGACGCCCGGAAGTTTTGTGAAGCACAATAGAGCAGATTTATATCTCCCGGCGAACCGGCAACTAGATAGACACCGCCACCAGCGAAGCCGGCATCTTTGTTGCCGGCAACAGTCCTGCATTCATCACGACATGATACAAGGAATGACGATAAGTGGCCTTCACCAATACCAAGGGATAGCAAGGACCTCAGGACTGTAAGCGCAAGCCTCGACAGGCATCGAACCGCAGTTCTCTCAAGATGTCCACAGCTTGACTATCCGAATACGGACTGAACCTCTAAGTTAAAGCAAACACCTTACCAGCATCAAAGCACGTTCTCTGGACGCCTCATGCGGAGAATGGCACCCGATACCATAGAATGGCATGCGCGAAGCTGCGCGACGTTATTGCCGGCAGACTAAGGATCAGCACGTTGTTGTTGCAAGAAAGCACGCCATCGTGAGGAGAAGCAACGACTCGGAAAGTGCACGCCCAATCACGACGCAGACCCCGCGTGGGCAACACCAAGCTCGACAGGCTGATAATCTGGATATATAGCATGTTTAAGAGGTCAACTCGAGCATAACAAAGCCTTTCCTCACTTTGAAATTTCCCTTTGAACGATTTGACGCGCTCTCACTGTCATGGCTCCTTCAGCAGTCACACCTCCACCTCAAACCAGCACCAAACCCATCGTCAATCCATGGAGCCGGCCACAAGAAACGACGGAGAATCTTGACTGGGCACCACTGACCACCATTGATATCTCTCGATTCGATGAGCCAGGCGGCAAGGAAGAGCTAGCAAAGCAGCTATACGATGCTATCACGAGAGTCGGTTTCTGGGTTGTGACTGGCTCGGGGATTGATGATGAACGAGTTTTGCGCCAATTCAGCATTGGCAATACATTCTTCAAGGAGCCGCTGGAAGAGAAGAGAAGGTTTCCGTGCAATTTCGCGGAGGGCGAGTACTTTGGGTACAGGGAGAATGAGAGGTGGATTGGCGACACTGGCGTCAAGGAGAATATTGAAATGGTGAGTATTATTTATTCTCAAACGGAAGATCGCGGCTGACAAGGGAAAGCTTAACATCCACAAAGACATCTCCGCGTGGAGAGATGTTGGAAAGCATCAAGTCGTCGGAGAAAATTGGGAAGAGATCCGGGACTTCCATCGCGATGTTTGGGAAGTCGCACGCAAGCTCTTCGTTCTCATCGCCATAATATTGGAGCTGCCTGAAAACTACCTGGCAGACGCACATGCATATGACCAAGTCTCGGACGATCACCTGAGGTAACCCACCTAGAAGATCAATTAAGAATTATGACTGACCATTCAGGTATATGATCTACAATGTACGCACGCAGGAAGAGTGGGACAAGGCACAAGCATACTCGAAAGGCGGGCACACCGACTTTGGTAGTCTGACACTACTATTCAGTCAGCACGTGGCAGGTTTACAGATTCGGACACCTGAAGGGGAGTGGAAGTATGTCAAGCCAGTGACTGGTGGTATTACCTGCAACGCTGCAGATACCTTGACTTTCTTGACAAATGGTAAGCTCTTCGTCTCACAATGATCCTGGCAATACTGATGAAGGAAAGGTTTCATCAAATCCACAATTCACCGAGTTGTCACACCTCCGACGGACCAAATCAATATCCCTCGACTTGGGCTGTTGTACTTCAGTCGACCTGGTGATCACACACCTATGCGAACTGTGCCTTCTCCGTTGCTGGATCGTCTTGGGCTCATCAAGGAGGCAGACAAAGACCTGAGCAGGCCGGTTCCAACAGGTACCGAATACGTCAGAGCCAGAGTCAAGGACGTGCACCACAAGAAGGTGTTGGACAAGCGAGAGGGGACGAGCTTCCAGTACAAGGGCCTCGAGGTGAAGAACCATTACGAGTGAACTCAAGAGATGCTTCCAAATCTAAATTTTGCACGAAGCTTTGGTATCGGCTGTTATGAGGGTGCGCAACCACCACTTGCCTTAGTTTGCAAACGCGCTTTCTGCTTTCAACTTCCTGCGAAAGACTAGGAACATGAAGGGAATGATCGCCATCACTCCAGATGCAATAGCCAGCGTACCCCCTGCCCATCGCACACCTAGTCCTTCATACAATGCTGATGCAGCAAATGGTAGGCCTACTGCTGCTAGAGATCGCGTTGTGCTGGCCGCAGCTTGCGCAGAAGCGGCGTAGCGTTTGTATGTGTCCGACAGGTATAGTATCATGGCGAAGAAGACAAGGATGTATCCAAAGCCAAAGAAGAAACCAGACAGAATCATAGGCGCGATTGGCGGGATGGGAGGGGTGGCTGTGAAGCCTAGAAGAAGAAGTGCAACGGGTATGCTGTATTGTGTCAGTCGTATACAACAGGTGTCAGGACCTACGGACCATGGTGCACCAATGCATGCAAGCGGCAGGCGTCGATACTCAGATACTGCAGCCCAGCTGCGACCCTGTTGTTCTGCTCTTGTGTACATAGTCCCAAAGCAGTGGGCAAGGAGGAAGCCGCATGCCACTCCTACAAACACTGTCCATGTCAGCACCACTTTCATATCGTCCCTGTAGCTATTACATACTTGGAATGTATGACAGCCCAACATGATCTTCCCTGAGACCGTAGATCCCTCCATATACAATAGGACTGCTCTGAAAGAAGAGGTACTGCATCGAGTACACGAGTGCCAGGTACAGAGCAGTGAACAGTAGAATTGGCTCTCTTATCATCATAAGCCAAGGTCTCTTCAGTGTCACTCTCAAATCGGCGAAATGCTTCTTCAAGGGGGCTTTCGGTGAATCCAAGGCAGACTTCTCAGAAACCTTCTTTGCAATGACAGTAGCATACGTCTCCGGAAGGCACCAGACGAGAGGCAGCCCGAGCCCTGCTATCATTAACCCAACCCAGAATGTCCATCGCCATCCAAGGTGCACCGAGATGAATCCTGATATGAGTGGTCCCACCAGAGGTCCACTAGCAGCCACAAACAAGAACGCTGCAACTGCTTGCCCTCTCGCTACAGGGCCTTCATACACATCTGCAAACAGTCCTGCAACAACAGTGTTCGGCACCGCCGCACTCAAGCCAGCTAGAAGTCTGAAGATGATCAAAGCAGTAAATGATCGTGCGACGGCGCAACATAGCGTCCAGATAGCATAGCAAGTGAAGCTGCCAGCTAGCAAGGGTTTTCGCCCTAAATGCTCGCTCAGAGGCGCAAAGAACAGAGGCGATACTGCAAACCCGACTTGATACAAAGAATTGAGGAGGACGAATTGACTTGTCGAAGGATCGAGATCGAAGTCGCGTAAGATTGAGGACTTGGCGCCGGATGGGAGCGAGGAGCCGAGTGTGCTGTTGAACGCTATCGTCAGGCCTGTGGCGAGGACCAGTTGTTTTCGGCGCTTGAACGATCAGCTGCAAGCATTTAAACATGCGCAAGCGTGATGACCTTACCTTTGAGAACGCAAAGCCATATTGTGGCACATTCGAGTAAGTCGGCGTGAGCCCCGTGCCTGCTGGGCCAGCAGCAACATTCATGCTTGTCACTGCCGCAATTGCTACTTTAAACCCTGATTGCTTCCCGCTCGGTACCGCATTGGTATATGTGTCACACGACTGCTGTGTAACGCTTGCTGGTGTTCTGGAAAGCGGCTGCCGGAGTTGCGAGATCGGAACGTCTGCGCTAGCCACGCCCTGCAACCACGCCCTGCAGATCTGAGCTTTACCTGATTGAGGAAGATGGCAGATATCCAAGCAATGTGTGTTTTCACGCCTTGCAACTCAGATGTTAGACCTTGTAGGTCTTTTGGTGGTGCTGAACAAAGAGCATCGCATTGCTCGACTACAAGTAGAACGTATTCCTAGGTCCTTCCGCGATCCACGCGTGAACTTTCTCGTCGACTTGACTTCTCAGGTCGAGACCCCCTGTCATTTGAACTCTAGTTGATGTTCAGCTGCGCTGCTGCTGCTAGCCAGTCCTCTTGTTGCTTCCAGCTTTTGAGCCATTCTCGATTATCGGCGAGTGTCTGGTTCCAGCCATCCTCGTCACCAAATGCAACTCGTCTTGCCTCTCTTTGGAACATCTCATCGGTGGGCATGATGCCCTTCATGATGTTGTTGCGCGCAAATTGGCTGAGATGTTGCGCTAGGACATCTGCAAACATGTATGGAGTATCGTTCTCCACCAGCTTGGGAAGCGCCATTAGGTTCGGTCCAGAAGCACCGGTCTGGTTCTGTGGCTGTAATGAGAGCATGCCTTCTTGGTCAAGCAGTGACAGCATCTGGTTGAAATGGTCTCTCGATGCGGGATTCGTTGCGGAGAATGGTACAAGACTTCTGGAGTCATCCGCAAGCAGATACGGCGGCAGAGCACAAGCAACGCGAGCGGCAGTGGCGGCATCGAATCCATGATCGCCAGTCCAGTGAGCCATTGTTTTCCCCTGACGGAAGTGTGCAGCCAGATGATTGACACGTTCGTCCCAGCTGCTCAGCCCAGCGTTGCAGAAGCCGCAACGTGAGCTAATTGGCGGCAGATTGACTTTCCAGTCGTCGATGAGAGGGAGCGTTTCAATCCCATGAAACAGTCGGAGATGCTGAACCAGGTGATCTTTCCGCCGAAAAGATCGCGGTGTTCCTTGCTCGGTATGGCACGTGCTATGATTATGCAGTTCAAGATGTTCGGCGGTTGGATCTAGTGCGCTACAATAAGCGCAATGTGCTCTACCGGTCGATAGCACTACAATGCCACCATGAGGTGCGCACTGCCACTCTGTTGTGCTCAGGTGAAGTGATTGCTCGTGGCGCGCCCAGTCATACTTGTGTTTGAAGGTATCGCAACAAAAAGTGCACTTGAAAATTCGATCTTCAGGATTTGTTTCTTTCCGTATCGTCTTTGGCTTCCTCGTCTTCTTGGTAACACGAGACCGCTTCGATGTTCCAGAGGCTGCTGAGCGACTTGAGTCAGCCGAGTGACGAGACGAAACACTACTAGCAACGCTAGTCAAAGAAGGCGGTGTTCGATATGTACGAAATGCGTCGAAATTGGGCGTCCACGGGCTGTTTGGAGTTCCATTTGCCATGGGATTCTCTATAGCGGAGTAAATGGCAGACAATGATGCCGCTTCATTTTGTGGCGGTGAATCTTGCCATCTTTGCATTGCCAGCGACTGCGGTTCGCTGTGCGTCCTCTCAGGCGTCATGATTGGTATGGGACTCGATTTCCCTGCACTGCGTCTGAAATAGGTGCTTCGTTTTCGCGGAAGCGACTTCCGCTGCTGTGCAGATGCCGAATCGCGTTCCTGTTGGACTTGTTGCAGCAGTACTGACAGGGGCGCTGCCATGTCTGGTACAACATCTTTTGGCGCGGTCGTGTAATCATTGCTGGCATCCAAAGCACCGAGGTTCGTGAAATCGTACTCGAGAGGACTGATGTTCGCGTTGTTGTTGCCATTGGCTGCTGGGTTCGGTTCGAAGTGAGGAAAATTGTTCAGCCATTCTTCAGGTGCGGGGTCAGCAGCGAGGAAATCAGAAAGCCAGGGCATGTCGTCCGCCACATTGGATTGATTCGGCGCATATTGATCAAAGTAGCCCTCCTCCATGATGTGCTGCTTGTTGTCCTACGTCAAGCTGCGGGGGAAGCCTCATGCTTATCATCGTCGCCGGGACCGGCACTTTCGCTGAGTCTTACACCGAAACCTAGGCTGAGATTGGAAAGGATACTTTATTAGCGCGGTTCTTCGAATCGCGTCACACGAGCTTGGTTGCTCCTCGTCCAACTCTCTCATGTCGACTTTGAGCACGACGAGTTTGCTCGAGATTCGCTGGCTGTGTCGCTGTCAGCCTCAATTGAAACCACCTGCGCTCGTCTTGGAAGGTGCTCTTCTATAAGTGGGGCGTGTTTAGGCTAGACGCGGCCTAGTGCTCATCTGTGACATGGCGGGGCCTCTACATAATTGACTGCGACTCACGACCTGAATACAAGAAGTTTGTCCCCTAAACCACCTGCGTCTCAAGATCTCTTTGTGTTTATCATGGCGCAACAGCCTCAAGCTAAAGGGTATGAGCACGAGGATGCATGGGACACCAACTGGTTGCGGGTCGACGAGACTCATGAGATCTACTACGAGCAGTACGGCCTGAAAGACGGCAAGTCAGGTATACATACGTTCACTGCGCTTTCTGTACTTTTGAGTAACTTTTGGCCACAGTCATCTACCTTCATGGAGTACGTTGACTGAGCATCTTGTCCACCTAATCATCAGCAGAGGTTGCATTTACGATGCGGGCACACTGACCTCAAGCAGGGCCCGGGAGGGCACACCAGCAAGGGAAACACAGCTTTCTTCAACCCAGAAAAATACCGCGTGGTGTTATTAGACCAGCGTGGATGCGGACAGTCACGACCAAACGCCAGCACTGTCAACAACACGACCTGGCATCTCGTCTCCGACATCGAGAAGCTCAGAGAGCATCTCGGGGTTGCAAAATGGCATGTAGTCTTCGGCGGATCTTGGGGCTCGACATTGGCACTCGCATATGCCCAAGCACACCCGTCTTCAGTCGGCTCGCTGGTCCTGCGAGGTATCTTCGCGTTCCGTGCGCTTGAGCTGAAGTGGACAAACGTATATGGAGGCGCGAGCTTCCTCTTCCCTGACCACTATGAGGAATATATCAACTTCCTTCCTGAAGAAGAACGAAAAGATCACGTGGCTTCGTACCACAAGCGGTTGATGTCTGAGGATGAGAGCATCAGCCATCCTGCTGCCAGAGCCTGGAACAAATGGGAGATCTCCATCAGCACCTTGTACCCGAACACGAAGGGACTAGGTCAGCTTGACGACGCGTCGTACAACCTTGCGCATGCCCGAATGGAGATCCACTACTTCACAAACGGGGGTTGGCTTGAAGAGGGACAGCTCCTGAAGAAGGAGAACATTGACAAGATCCGTCACATCCCGAGTGAGGACTCTAGCTCATTTTTAGAAAGCAAGTTACTGACCGAAACGCAGCTACCATCGTACAAGGCCGTTATGACACTGTCTGTCCACCTGTCACAGCTTGGGAGCTGCACAAGGCCTTCCCTGAGACCAAGCTGCACTGGATCGCAGACGCCGGGCATAGTGCAACGGTAAGCCGACCATGTTGAACTGCGTCCTGGTTCTATACTGATATCCAGCAGGAGCCAGGAACTAAGAACAAGCTGATTGAAGTTTGCGAGGAGTACGCCACTCTGTCATTCTGAGGGAGACCTTGGGGCCCGGAGTTGGCTCATGACGACTTGCACGTCGATGCGTTGGAGACCGAAGATCCTGGCAGCAGGGTGCTTCGAAATGAAGGTTGAATAAGGTCACTCGTATCCTGTGCATTGTATCGCAAGCTTCCAGTCAATCAAACATCAGCTGGCAAAGTGTAACTACTCAATCTTCTCAGCATTGAATACCAGACTTGCATTGCCGGAAATGCTTCTCAGTAGCACTGCGAAGACGTCTTTCAGTGATCTAGAAATCCAGTGATAGTGTTGGTCAGCGACCAAGTGTCGATCACTGACAAAGTTGCCGCTCAGCACTAGCCCCATACTAGCCTTATTTCCGAGAGTGGCAGTGAACGACTTCACATCTTCATAGGCCTGGCAACAAAGATGTACAGGCAGTGCATAAGAATGCACTGAGGCTCATATCGCAGCTCTGGATCACCATTAAGCGGTGCGTCCTCAAATTCATCATTCAGTCTGTATCAGAACCAGCTGAAGCTCAGTAAGTGTAGAGATGCCGGTCTTGTGCAAGAGGGATCAATAAAGGAAGCGAAAGACCTGATCCTTTCTCTCACCATGAAGAGTCTCCAGAGTACGTGTCTCTGTGGGTCTCTGCTTGAGCGGAGCAGCTTGCATGCTTCCAAATCATCAAGACTTAGTGCTCCGAGCATAATAGCGGATATACTTGTCCCAAGGCTTGTACACTCTCGAGACCGCCACTTGTACGGCATGACCGATGCATCTCTACTACAGCGCTTTTGCACAGATTCAAAGACGCCCTGCAAAGTCGATCTATTCCTCCGCATCGGACTTCCCTCCCTGGACAGGCAAGTCAAGGCTAGTTGTGGCCCCTTCCGCAGTGCGTGACTGTGTATCTGCCTGAAACTAAGCAGATCTGCAGCTGAGATGAGGCAGCAGCGGCAGTTGGCTGCTACTCCAAATTTGGCATGGCAACTTTGCAAAGCTTCGTGTGGAGCCGCGATTGGCAATGTGGGTCGCAGTGACGGTGTGAAGGGCTTGCGTCTGCAGAGCACTCGGTTCCTACGATCGGTCAAAGCAAGACTCACAACCAGCTTACACCACTGCATACTATCGGCAGAGCGTACGGAGTGTAGACCGCTAAGACAACAATCTATGAAACCACTGAAGCGCAACGGAGGTCACACGGCTGTGCCATTGGCGTAAGGCTGAGATGCAAGGCCGGTCTGGACAGTTCTGGGCACTGCCGAGGGGAGTGTCTGTCTGAATCCCGGGTGGGAGTGGATCGTCATGTCGAAGTGCAATTTTTCAGCCAGTTGAGGCGTCCAGAAGGCAGCGAAACATCCGTGAGAAGCACTGGTTGCCTAGCACTTGAGCCGCAACCGAAACACATGACTGCAGGCCAACTCTTTACGACGGCGCATGGATCGTATGCAAAGGATGTATTAGGAGGCGGTCATGGGACTAGTTGACAAAGACGAAGATCGTCCAGTCTTAGTAGTGAGCATACTCGGCAGCAATGATGCGAATGAACCCGGCCCGGGCAGCGGAGAAATCGGCTTGCATGTAGTAAGGGATAAGAATGACAGAGAGCGTATTCGATGGGGTCGAGATGCCGTCTTGCACAGCAATGCTGCGCCGAATCGCCGAGCTTTGGCTTCCAAAGGCGCTCACCGGCTATGATGGAGACGTACGTGGACCGTGGAGCGTCGGCATAAAATTGGATTCGATCATAGATGCAGTCACAGTATTTGGCGGGAGCGAGTGAACGGTGGAGAGAAAGCTGGGCTCACCGACGAAGATGTACTGTTTTGAGTGATGTGTTTGGGGAAGCAGTGTGGAAAGAGCGGTGATGGTAACCTCGGGACAAGGCACTAGCATGCACGAGCGCCAAACGTGGTCTAGTGTTCGGATGACGTATCATAGCCGGCCCACGCAGCCTAGCAAGCGTCCAGGCATGCATCCACTACGTTAAGCATGCTGGCACAGCTCCTGGTGAGTCAAGCCTGCCTCTTCCGCTGTTCCGGACCATACGTCTCTGAGATGGTCACGAGAGATGGAGCATGGCCTCACGGTGCAGTACGGAGAATGCGCTCTGGAGGTGATTCAGCAAGGCAGACTTGCGCAAGTGTGGAAAGAGTAAGCAGCTTTGTTGCATATCCGCCATTGAATGCTAATCGTTGTGGAAGCGAGAGGAAGAAAATCATGTTCCTTCAGAACCAGCGCCCTGTTAGCGAACGCCCGTGACCATGCCTGTCATGCGCAGCTATGCATATCTCATCATGATCGTACATGCCAAGTGTGGCTGCAAAGACCGTCCAAATTGACAAACGTCCAACGCTCAATCCCAGATCGATATCATTGTGCTCAGATGCACATCCAAACTCCAAGCTGATGCATGTACGTAGGAAAAGTCCGGAAATCAAGAATTCGAATGGTCGAATCCAAAGGTGCTGCCCTTCAGTGCAGCAGGAGGCCGGCTCGAAGAAAGGAATGCCACTTGTAGTGCTTTACCGCTTTCGTGATGTCAAGCAATCATTAGGCGGGTGACAGCGGTGTCGGTAACACGCGTCGACGGCTGTATAGCGATACGCGTTCTCAACGCAGTTGAAAAGATGTCCAAAGCTCGCTCCCACTTCCGGAACTCGAGCATGCTGTCTGTGCGGGCCGAGGATCGTAGATGTGTCCGAAGCGATGGCTACTGTGTGAAGCGCAGGCATAGCCCACGAGGACAGTCTTCTCTTGAACCACATGACCGCGCTGCCCATAGGCTGTGCAAGGGTCGATGGCATGCTTGTGGTAAAGGCATCGGCAGACGGAGTAGCGTTCGACGACCTGATAACACATTGTGATAGTGAAGTGTTGTATGCTGGCTGACTCGAGGGTTTGTTACGCTCAGGAAGAAGCAATTAGGAGGACGAAGCTGAACGCTAAGATGAATACCGCAACGAGAAGGAACAGAATTGTGTGGTGAGAGGCGAGCCCATGAGTAAGTGAGAGGCTAGCATATATACTGGAGGTTAAGGACATAACAGAGAGGACAAGCTGTGTGGGTCATACATAGAAGGCATACTCGAACCTCTGCAGGTCCGTAAGGCAACGGTAGTCCGCTAGTGGAACGGGTGCATAGTCAGCACCGGGTGCTGCTAAGCTGGGATTGTCGAGCGGAACTAGTACAGCCCTAAAGTCAGTTACTAGATGTGTAGACGGTTTGGTAGGGCTACGGGCTGGAGCAGGGATACGGTGGTCTGGTGCTTAGAGGCTCTTCAGCTGCAGCCCAGGCTTCCCATTGGCTTTTGCGCTAGAACGTATAATCTGCCACGATCTCTAAAAGGTAGAGTCGAATAATCCGACGGTCCGCGCAACGTTCAGACGACGCACATGGACATGTGTCTGAAAAGGGCGAATGGCGGGACTGGGCCCCCCTGCACCACCCTTAGTGCAAAGAGCCCTTGTTGATAGCGGAGTTGCGCGGTGAGTCTATCATGAGCCCCGCGCGATGTCCTGAAGACGTCAGATTCGATCTGACGATCAGCTGCGCTGCCGGGGCCATTCAGCCACAGTTAGATGGACGAACGACTCAGTGGTGGACCGAATCGCCGGTGAAATTGACGTAGACAGGCATTGAGACCCACTCATCGCGTGCTCAATGGGGCACATCGGCGCAAACACTGTGGCGGTTATCGCGCGCAAACATCAGCAGAGCTGGGATGCGGAAAACCTTCGCACGAAGTCCACGGAAGGAGCCGAGATCGCTTGCATGACGACTGTGTGAGAAGTGTCGTCTCCAAGCTGAAAGCTCGTGCGTGACAAGCCGTCGCTTACATATCCATTTCAGGGTACTGCCGTCCGGTTTATTATTAGCAACGACTCACGGCCTGGGTACAGTGACCTTCCAAGACCCCATCAACGTCCTATTGCAACGCTGCTTTTGCATACACTTTCAACGACGGCATCAGAGATGTCACGATAGCGTTCCCCTCGTCAAGCCGATCTTCAGTATTGAATAGGCAATGAAGGTTGTTCCGCTACGACCTCAATTTCCGGGGAATGAAATGCGGGCTATCAGCTGCATATTGACGCACGAGGCCTGGAGGACGGCGCCATGACTACCAGGAACTTCAAACTCCCACAGTGTCTGCAGCCGTCCCCCCACCGTTGACGTGGACCTTGATAGACAGTTCCTACACCAGCTGGGCGGTTCACCGCTCATAGCGCTAACCGTCGTTCACCCAGCCCATTGGCGCCATCCCCAATGCCGCAATTGTACTCTGGGTACTCAGATTTGACAACTTCCACTGCCAAGTTTCCTGACATCCGTAAAAACGCGCGCTGCAGGCCTCATATTCGGTCGCTTACCCCCACAGGTGCGAGCTGATTGGTGGCAGCTGACGGTCCTGCAGCCCTATGCAAGGCGCCTTCCCGACTCGGGATCCACGTGGCAGGGTCGGTACATCGGTCAACTGTCTCATCACAAAGACAACAGTGTGGGACAGCAAGATCCTCCATATGATGCCATGGCCATCAATTCGAGTTGTAATGCTGCGGGAAACATGGCCGCGGATCAAGGCTTCGGGGGTCTTCATCAGCAATTCGCACGGCACTACGAACGCCACAATACCAATCACCACCTCAGTATTTTGGCCCCCAACGTCGACCCTTGGCGGTACCCCTCATGGATCTGAACTTCGTTTGCCCAGTAAGATCTATATGCGCATGCAAATACGCCCCACAGCATATGAGATCCTCGCTTCAGTACAAGGCTGACTACTTTGCGGTGTGCAACACCGCACCCACGCTCATATGCACATCTCTTACATGCACTAAGTACGGGCCGGCAATGCAGCAAGTGTACTCGTCGAACGGCAGTGGAGTGATGTACATGCACCATATGTCCAGATCCGGCTCACCGGTACCATATAGGGAATCCTGCATGGACAACACCAACATTGTCACGCGTGCAGTGACGAACGCTTCATTGACTGACAAAGAACGATCTTCAACTTCATGATCAGCCATGCATCTTTCTCGTATTACAAAGAAGGCCACCAGTCTCAATGTTCAAGTGTCAGCAAAGTCGCTTACGATGTTATCATTCTCGGATTGCAACTTCATCTCCACATCCCTGGTACCTCCACTCATGCCACCAGACTGTTGTTTTCAACACACTCCGAACAATTGGGACGTGACATGGACTTGAGTTGCCGTCACCTCATTGAATTTATGATCTTGCTGAAGCAAATCTTGGATGGTCGGAAAAGTCGACTGCCGCCATTCGGACGTCGTAGAAGTCAAAGAATAATAATTTTGTATTCACAGTCCTCCAGACCCCTCCGTGATAACACCACACCATGGGCACGATAATCGTACGCGATCAAAAATACAACCCGTAGCTATACGATTAAACAGCAAAAATGATCTGTTCGCGTCTTACTCTGTCTCCGTCTGTTAAGGGCAAGAGGCGGATTCGAACGTCCATTCCTACGTCGAACACAAACCTCGCATATCGTCTGGAGCATCATGTGATGGACCGAACGGACCATGAGATCGATTTGAGTACAACATAAAGTATCTAATGTCATTACTGCGCCTCTATAGTCGAGCGTCACGAGCCAACTCGAGCTTCAGCAGTTTGCCGTTACGGACCCACTCCAATGCTCCACTCCAGCAAAGAGCTCTAGAGCGACCCACCGGACCATCCTCAAGTCAAATGGACATGCTCCGCAGACACAGGCACGGACGGGACGGGTACGAATGACTTCTTTCAGCATAGCAACAAGATGGCTCCAACTCAGCTTCGCTCAATTCATTTCGCTCAATAGCATCTCTATCGTATCATCACTTGTTTCAAAATCTCCTCCTCACTCGACCATCAGCACCTACGCAGCAACCTCACCCTCTGCAAACGCCCTTGCAATCTCCCTCGCAACACCCAGTCTCAGCACCCTAACAAGTTCCCTTCCCGTAGCACCCCTCGGGAACCCACGACGCCAGTCCCACGCCTTGGCCCCATCCTCGACCTTCCCGCCCTTGACAAGAACAGCACTAGAATCCACGCTCATCCCATCTTGACTGAAGTCTTGACTTCCGATCAGGTCGAACGTCGACGCACTCAGCGCCGACACGCTCTTTTTCAACTTCGGCTCGGGTCGCTCACCGCGCGCAGCCGCCAGCGTCGTAGTCAGGACCTCCTCGCACTGCGCCCGAACCAGCGCGCCGCTGGACTCCCAGTCCTCGACTGCGGCGAGCAGGTCGTACAGATGTCTCAGGCTGAGCACGCGCTTGGGCGTGTTGAGGAAGACGAGTGCTTCGCCTAGCAGCGGCAGCAGAACGTCGACTGCGATGACCGTCTCGGTGGATGCGTCGTATAAGCCGCCCTGGATCGAGGACGCGGCGGAGCTGATGATGACGAGGAGCGCGGCGGCCGCCTGGCGCTTTACGTTCAGTGATGATGACGAGGGCGAGTCGCGCAGGTCGTAGAATTTCCGGATCGTCGCGTACCCGCTGAGATGCTGGGAGAGGATGCGGGCAGCTTCTGTATCCTGGTTTGCGAGCTTGGTGAGTGTTTGTTTGGGGGTTGTTATCAGCGCCCGGAGAGAGCTGTCGAGGTCGGCGACTGGCGGGTAGGAGGACGATTTGATGAGGCAGTGGGCGACGAGGACGCGGAGGACATCCTGGATCTTCTGGGCTGAGCGGCCGCGGGCGTAGTAGAGGAGCGTGTCGCCGTAGTTGTGGGTGTTGGCGCGGAGGTGGTCGGCGTATTTCTGGGAGAGTCAGTGTGTTTCATATTGTGAAGGGGTTGTGAGAAGACGTACGAGTGCAATGCTAATAGCCTGAGCGTTGAGGTTCATGGCATAGCACAGCTGTGTGATGCGATCCACTTGCTCGACAGAGTCGAGGGGCAAGTCGTTGATGATGTTCTCGATGCGCTGCGACGCTGTGATGCTGTCGTCCAGACGAGACAGAACTTGTACGGCGAGCTCCCAGCCTTCCTTTGTCGACTGATCATCTTGAGTAGTCAAGGTGCCCTTGGCCGATAGAGCCTCGGAGTATGCAATCTGAAGGTCATCCTTCGTGGCGCCGGTCCGGGGCTGTTCGTTGTAGCTCAAGACCATTAGGTCGCTCTTGTCGAAGCCACCTAGCAGGCCAGCTGCTGGCTTGTACCAGCCTCCCGCGCTGGCGATCTCGGCGACTGCTGTAGCTGCTGTGAGCGTCCAGCCGCGGAGGATGTACAAAGCACCCTCAATGTTGTCGTCCAGCACGCAGGCAACGCCGACTTCGAAGCGATCTGTGACGTTGACGCCGAACTCCTCGTCGCTGTTCTCGACGACCGCTGCAAACGAAGCCGACAGGCGCTGGCAGTAGGCAGACACGGGTGTAACATCGACCTGACGAACACGTTGAGACCGCATGAGTGACCGACGGCTGGCCGCAAAACTGCCCTGTGCAATATCGTCCTCTTCGCCGTTCCACCAGATAGCCAGGCACAAGCTTGCTTCAATCCAGTCTGCGGACATTGCGAGAATTTCTTCCTCATTGCCAAGCAAGAGCTGATACAGCCTGCGCAGTTCCTCGTATACAGTCCATGGCACCCTGCTCTCTGCTTTCCGACTCGCAACGCTCAGTCGGAAAGTAGCCTGCGACTGTGTGATGTGGAAGTTGGGTGCTTGGAAGTGATCAGCGATTCCTTGGCGGCTCACACTGTTGCCCTCCGCAAAATCTTGCAGGTTGTTGTATACTTGATGAACGCGCGAACGGAAGATAGTCCAATCGTGACCCTTGATATCCCAGTCATCTGATGCCACAGCAGGACATTCGCGGAGAAGGTCAATGGCGGAACGAACGGCTTCATTGGCGTACCGTAGGTTTGCGCCAGTGTAGCCAGTCTCGCCCAAGCCGTCGGTCTGCGCGGACTCGGCGACCTCTAGGTTAGCGCCCTGAAGCAGCTGTACTGTCTGGGTGAAGTTGCCGCGCACTGCAGAAGCCTGCACGGCCTCCCAGAACGAGTGGTGTCTCGAGTAGCCACGCGTCTCTTTGAGTACCAATTCGACTTCAGACACGCCGGAGTATGTGTGATTTAGCCAGTCGAGCAGCAGCTTGGGCACAGGTGTGTACTGTCGTGACTCGCCTCGAGGGACGAGCGAGAGCGCAGAAGATCGCTGGCTGTGGCCGACGGGCGGCGGATGGTGGAGATCGAGCAAGAGACTCGTCAACTTGCTGGCGTTTGCGAGTCCGGCCGAGCCTCCAGAGCGGCTGGACGAGAAGCTTGCCTTGGAGATGGCCTTTGACGCTGCCTGCCAGATAGACTGCAGCTCTCGCGCTGCGTCTCCAAGCACACCTGCTCTTGCTTCGGCTGTGTCCGAGTTTAGCGACTCGTTGACCCTCTCCAGCACGCGCTCCGTGTCCAGGATCACGCTGTCCGGCTCTTGCAAGGTTGCGCGCTCGACGTTGGGTGCGAGGCCCTTCGCCAGGCCGATGAGATCGAACTGCGCCTGCTTGCGGCCGGCATGCACCAAGGTCGGCCCGGGATCCAAATCGTTTGTGCTCGCGCGCGAGATGACCGACTGCGACAGGCGACTGGTCGTCTTCCCCCGCCGCGACGCCGCGAGCTGCTGATTCTCCTCATAGTCGTCGTACTCCTCGTCGTCGTACTCTTCTTCGTCCATGTCCTCGTCCTCTTCCTCCTCCTCCATATCCTCGTCACCCTCCTCCTCCTCCTCGCGTCGGGTCAATTGCTGCGGCGGACTGCTGGGGACGCGGAAGCTGTTGCCGAACGCACCGCTGGTCGGGCGGCTGTTGGGGCGGCTGCGCTGGGCAGAGCCAGGCCTGCCGAACGTGGTGGTACCTATACGCATTGAGCCTTTGCCCTCAAAGAGACCATGTCGTGGTGGGGAGCTCTCTGGGAAGCTACCATTAAAGTGCGAGTTGTCAAAGTTGTAGCCCTGGTTGCCCGGGCGCGCGAAGCTGGGCTGCGACTCGCCGAAGAGGCTGTTCATTGGAGGTGGTCCGGCCGGCGTGGATGTAGGCTCGTAGTCGTTGTACGCCTCGTTGGACGGCGCTCCAAAAGGCGTCGTGCTGGGCCCGTTAAATCGCGACGAGCGGCCGGGAGTCGAGGGTGGTGTGGACGAGGGGACGCGAAACATGCTGTATTGCGACAACAAAAGCTAGCTCTGAGCTCTAGGTAGAGGCAGCAAATGAGGTGTGATCGCGCAATCTTCACGTGCGTCCCTTTTCTGCCTTCACTGCATGTGCGCTGCTCAATGGCTGCGGTGAGAGAGAGTGCCAGTGCGCCGATCTATTTCCCCGTCGCGCTGGACGTAAACTTCGCGGTAACCTTAGCTGCAGTGACGCGCCGGAGCTTGGCATTGGCTGCTTTGTTGCGCGAGGCTGCATATTGACTCGGCATGGAAATACTTTTGCCCATCTGGACAGTGGACAATTCACCAGCAGACCCACTCGCGGCCCTGCGGATCGTGTTGGCGACACGTGCAGCACAGCGGATGCTTCCAGCGCATGCCTAGTCTGCGTCCGGTGGTTCCTAGTCACTCTCTCTGCGCGTCCCTGAGGCTGGCCGCGCAATGCACGGTACGCTGCGCCCACTGTTTCTCGAACGCGTGCAGCCTAGATGCTTGAATGGAAATGAGGAGCTTTGTGCGCTCGACAGCATCCTCGGAGCAGCAAGGATGGTCTCGATTGTTCGTTTTCGCGACATATATTAAGGTACCGCGGCGTGCTCGGCAGCCATCACAAGCCCTGCCCGCCTGCCACTTCCCAGTGCTGACTAGCACGGGTGACGATTACGCTCCGCCAAAGCCGGCCTCGATGTCATAGCCAGCCTCTGTCAAAAACGGCTCTCCCGCCGTCAGACCTGCCTGATCAGCTGCACCTGCATTCTTCACCCTACCACCAAGGTATTCTTCTTAACTGCGCTCCCCGCAGTGCGACTCTTGCATCCCAATGCCAGAGGTTGTAATGTCTAATCCCCGCCCGGCTACCTGCTGAAGTCTGAGACACTGCGCTACCTCGGACAACCGCGACAATGTGGTCTAAAACGAAGACGCAGTCCAAAGCAGGATTCGACAAGGTCTACACCTGGGTGGACAAGCTCGGCGCTCCGGTCAA
This sequence comes from Didymella pomorum, assembly GCA_022225945.1. NCBI lineage: Eukaryota > Fungi > Ascomycota > Dothideomycetes > Pleosporales > Didymellaceae > Didymella > Didymella pomorum. The sequence goes on along the minus strand of JAKJXN010000038.1, from coordinate 263,562 downwards.
CCGCCTGTCGAACAAAGTCGGCTCTGAGGCCTTCTGGCCGACGACGCTCGACATCGAGTCCGACAAGGCTGCGCGCATCCTGAAGAGCTTCTGCAGTGAGTACCGAGTAGATTGAACAGGGAACAGCACTGAAACCAGGGCAGAGGATGGCTTTTACCAGGAAGAAGACCGGCCAACGGGCGAACAGGGCCCCAAGGCAAAGCAGAAGGTGCTCAAGAAGATCCCCTCCGAGGTGATCAGGAATGCCAAGGGCCTCTGCATATTCACGACCATGCGCACTGGGCTGTGGGTGTCAGGAAGCGGCGGAGCTGGCGTGCTAGTCGGGCGCAAAGAGGACGGGACGTGGTCACCGCCGTCTGGCATCATGATGCACACAGTCGGGGTAGGCTTCCTCGTAGGCGTGGACATCTACGATTGCGTCATCGTCATCAACTCGCAGAAAGCCATGGAAGCGTTCCAATCGATACGCTGCACGCTGGGAGGGGAGATCAGTGCAGTGGCTGGACCCGCCGGCGTTGGCGGCATCATCGACACAGAAGTCCACAGGCGCCAGTCGCCTCTGTTCACATACATCAAGTCGCGAGGCTTCTACGCCGGACTGCAGCTAGACGGCACCATCGTCATCGAGCGCACGGACGAGAACGAGCGCTTCTACGGCGAGCGCATTGGCGTAAAGGACATCTTGGCCGGCAAGGTGCGCCATCCGCCGTACGAGCTCAAGCGGCTCATGGAGACCCTTCGCTCAGCACAGGGCGACACCGACGTCGACGAATCGCTCATTCCAGACGAAGCGTCACCCGCCGACTTCGAGGTCACAGCACCGACACAGCCAGAAGACAAGTCGTTTGGTATACCGCAAGAGGACGACCCCGACCCATTCGGCCTGCTCGCACTGCAGGCAGCTGGCCTCGAAATCCGCGATGCTACCACACACCAGCCGGCTGCGCCCGACCAATTCGAGTTCAGACCGAGTCCCACGAGCCCCATCTTCTCGACGTTCAGGAAGAGCACCGACAGATCCAGCATAGCAGCCAGTCTTGCACCTAGCAGGCGGTCAAGCTGGCGAAGCAGCACCCTGAGCAGTGTCCTGGGAGGTTCGCGACCGAGGAGCAACTATGCAGACTCCAGCACGCAAACGAGCTACGCCGATTCGAGCACACAGACTGACACGGGTCCTTCGCCTCCTGTCACGCCGACCACATCTAAAGCACCCCCGCCATTACCACCCCGAACACCACCGAAGTCGACGAATGCTCGCACGCCGTCCCCGTCCCTCGCGGACATCCCTGAGACGACTGTGCAGGAAGCTACACCGCTGAAGAAGATTGCCCCTGAACCTATCGAGCAGCCGAAATCGCCCAGCCCGCTGCGCAACTCCACCGAGATCTACAACGACGAAGAGGCGAAGCTCGAAAGCCCTACAATGAAGGCTGTAGAGAAGAGCCCAGCAGAGGCCGACAAGAAGGTCGAGGAGAACGAGGAGAAGCTGGATGAGATCGAGCTCGACTCCGAAGACGAGGAGGATGAAGTCGTAATCCACGAAGTGCACCAAGCCGCCGCACCGCAGGTTATCAACCGCGCGCGCATCATCCAGGTCGCCAAACCCGTCGCGCCCATGCTGCCTCCCCGCAACCCCTTCCGCAACAGCCGCAACCGCAACAGCGCCACGTCCGACGCATCCACCGAGCGCGCAGAGGAAAAGCCCAGCCCAATCTCCACACCGAGCTTGAGGCACGGCGACTCGACCAGCAGCCTGTCGAGCGTCGAGGGCGAGGGTCTCGCACACGTGAGCGCCAGACTGCAGCCCAAGCCCGCCGAAGAGGAGAAGAAGCAGGAGAAAGACGAGCAGAAGCAGGAGAAAGACGAGCAGAAGCAGGAGAAAGACGAGGAGAAGCAGGAGAAAGAAGAGCAGAAGCAGGAGGACTTTCAGCTTCCACCTGAGAGCCCGGTCAAGACCGTCCCTGGCGCTTTCTAGGGGTCGTCCAAGGGCCCGTCCAAAGGCCCGTCCTTCCACCAGCAGCAGCATCACCACACCCAAAACCGCACCCACACCCATTGATACCCACACACTCGCATAGCAGCCTGTAAAAAAACAGGTCAGCATGGCGGTTAATTACTAATTGCCACTCTCGTTCGTCATCCATAGCTACATAACTTGCTTACGATGCTCGGTCCGCCGCGGACCGCGCAGGAGGGAGGATTGCACGGGATGGTCAGTCATAGTCGTAGTCAGACTTGCGACTCAGCATAAGCGCGTATGAGTTACGAATCAATCGAGTCACTCTTCATGTCCAAACTCACCCATGCTGTCTGCCGATGTGATCGGGGATGCTGATCTACGGAAACTCTGCAAGTGGAGAGGATCCACCCGCGACGTTAGGAGAGAGGATCCACCACGAGCTTTGTCCGAGGTTTTCGTGTACCGTCTGGCTGTGGACTCGGAAACGGGTTTATCTATGTGATAACAGCTTAATATTCTTTATGTTGAAGTCCACAAGACCTGTTGGTTGAAATGGTCAGTCACATGATCTAGCCCTGTCAAGGTTGTCCCTCGACATCCCGAGTTCTTCCGTTCGAAACCCGTGGGATGCGATTGAGCCCTGATCTTCTAAAACTGGATCTTCGTGGTTATACTGCGCGATTCTGTTTTTGCTAGGATTGCCTTGCTTGGTTTTGCAGCCTGGATTAATCATGGTAAATGTCATATCTCGAACTCAGTGCGGAGATCAAAGACGCGTTTTTTGCTTTTTGCTTTTTAACATCCGCATCACACAGATTCACGAGACCTTTGAGCAGGATGACGAGCAGAAACCTCACTTTTTTTCAATCAGAGCTTCTCTACGTCCCGATCGATCATTGGCTCAACCATCCAGACAACGTTATGTGACTGGCTTGTCTTCCCTGGGCCACATTACCACTCGACGAACGAGTACCGCATAACCACAGACCGTACAAAACGTTCCTAGAACACACTCCATCCCAAGAGCTAGATTTCCTAGAAAAGCTCTTCTATATAATCTTGTAATTCGTCTCCAACAAATGTAGTCAATGCTGGCTACTGGGTATATTGCGCTGGAACACTATCGTTACCTCGAGTACATCTTTTGATACACGAGCTGCTTGTGCGAGTCTCTGTCTCATTCGTCTCTCGTCTGAATCCGGATGTGATACGCGCAGACGTGCGTCTATTCCACGGCGGCGGCCGGAAACGTACTGGTCCTGGTGTTGGTTCCAGTATTCTGTGTACACCGAGCGCTCATTCGAGTCTGGGGTGGGATAGCTGCAGTGTTGCGCTAGTTTTGCCCACCGAGGTAGGATATACGATCAAGACATCTTAATAGTGCTCTCTTTACATGTCAACACAAACGCGCAACTTGATCAAACGCTATCTAAGATATGAGGAGCCACGGAGGATGTCCCGACATAACATCACAGACTGATGACAGGCGGTGATGCACTAAGTAGACTGAATGTCGCGAAGAAGGGAGACTTTCATTGCGCTCAAATAACAAGGTGTCTTCTGATGCTGCCTGCTGAAATGCGACGATGACTGACAGAATGGCACAGCATTGCTCAAAGTCCTCCACATCGAACCCTTATATAGGTAAGGACATCATTGCGTAATGGAATAGTGGAGAATTTACTGCTCTACACCTTTTCAGGGTCATTGATGCCGCCGTTCGTGATGATGTAAGTGGCCTCCTTCTCGGGCATGTCTGAGATGCATCATCAGTCAAGTTCCACCGGACTGCAGTTGATACGACTCACCTGGCGAATCTTGGATCTTCGCGACTCGCTCTTCACCTCGCCCCTTGCGAAGTAGTATGCGCGTTGCCGAAGCGTGAGCGAGAATGTGGCCACCGACGGGCTTGCGGCCATCTGCTCCCTGGAAAAGTGCACTGGCGCCAGGATCGCTCTGAACCTGATTGGTCATGAGCACAGCGACGTTGAATTCTGAAGAGAGTTAGCGAGGTCATCCTTAGTTTGAGTTCGACAAACCTTCAGCGACATGCGTAAGCTTCGACAGGAACTGATTGAGCTTTTGTTGACGCTCGTTGAGCTCACCACGGCCAGTATAGTCGACGCGGAACAGTGCCATGATGCTATCGATGATAAGCAGACGGTATTCGTTGCTGACGAAGAACTCGGCGACCTTGTTCAAAAGCTCCATCTGATGCTCAGAGTTGACGGCACGGGCGTATGTGATGTTGTCTTGGGCTAAGGACTGTTAGCGATGCTTCGACCACGCAGCTGCAGAACGTACCGGTCTCTGCATCAACACCGAAGCGCTCTGCAATCTGTGCGATCCTCTCCGGTCTGAAAGTTCCCTCGGTATCTGACTCATCGGTCAGTGGACGAGCCTCTCATGAGCAAGCCATCGTAACCACAGACCAATGTAAGCCACCTTGCCCTCAGCACCGCCCATGTCCTTCGGAAGCTGTGCGATGACCGACATGGTGTGAGACAGCTGGGTCTTGCCGCATCGAAACTCGCCGAAGACCTCACTGATGCTCATCGTCTGAAAGCCACTGTTAAAGGTCAGTCATGTCTCGATGTGCTACCTCAATAACAATTGACTTACCCGCCAAGGACAGTGTCGAGCTGCTTACTGCCAGTCGAGATCTTGAGAACGCGCTTTCGTTGCTGTCCGAGCTCATGTGCAGTCTGGAAGCCACCTCCTCCGGGCTGCGATGGTCAGTGATGTCCATCAAATGTGAGTTGATCGCAGCATACCTGACACTTCGTCAACGCGTCCTTGACTTTGTCGACCTTGATCTCGCTGAACCCCTTGATCTTCAGCAGGTTGCGGCGAGTGGCTGCGTGTACGGAGGCGATAGTGTAGTAGCCATTGGACTTGAGCTTCGAGATGTCGGTAGCACCAATGCCATGCGCCTGTATGGCATCAATGTCGACGATGTAGCCGTCCTGTTGGTGAGATCAGCACGTTCGGCAGTGGCAGCGGTTCTATCTTGCTCACGTCATTGTGTGAGTCGTCGCTGGCGACTGAGGAAGGCATGCTGAGTGATGTGAGACGGAAGAGTGCGTGGGCGTAGAAGGGAGATGCAAAGTGAGCGAATGGGCGGGCCGTGAGAGAAGAAATTTGCCTAGAGAACGAGGAAGGAAGCCGCAGTTCTGCTCAAGCTTGAGGTCCGGCGGAGTGGAGCGCTAAGACGCGAAAACACGTGAGGAGTGACTACGAAGGAAGGAGCGCTCGATTGCCCGTCAACAAAACAGCCCACCGCTCGTAAGGACCTCGGTCTCTTCTTCATCGCATTCTGTGCCCATCAAAGTTCTCTCAGCAAGCAATGCAACAAGCACACCTTACAACTTCAATGCTATCAAATATGACCGTGGACCTAAATGTCAACTATCGCCGATGGGTTCCTCCCCCATGGCTACCTCAGCAAACTGAAGCGTGGCAGACCTGGCCAGGCGCTCATCTCCCAGAAGGCGCTCATCCACCCGGCACAAAGTATGCGCACAACGACGTTCCTCAATACCCCGGCAACACCACCTGCTACAGGTTGGGCGAGCGAGACCCCTACTTCCCCACGACCATGAGGGAGGCCGCTGCACTCTTCGGCCTCATCATCGTCGCGTTCCTGATTTACATCGTCTGGCCAATCTACGTGATCAAGCACTTGATCAAAAAGGTATACATCCGCAATCATTGCATGAGTGAGACTCATGCTGATGACAGAAGTCTGTCTTTGGCGACGACGAACGCTTCCAGGCCAATCACGAAGCCTACAAGGCTAAGATGGGAGGGGCCAGCCAGGCAAAGAGCGAGATGGATGAGGAGCGGAGCGAGGACATTACCGACCGCCTACGAGGTTAGCTGTGGGTGGAGAACAGTCGATGTGGCATCAACATGCAGATGTTTCGCAGGTGCAATAACATCATAGCCCGGTAGAGCATGACTTGGTGACTTAGTAAGCTGCTTCGATAGCAGCACGTGAGTCAATTGAGCAGTCTGGAGATTGTCAGACTGTTGCCACATAGATTGTTGATATATACTCCATATGCAAAATCTGGGAAAGGTGAACATGGAAAACAAGGCAGGTATGCCGACTCAGCTCCGACAAACACACACATCTCCTTCACTCCTCTCCTTCATGTGCCGACTACGATGACCTCCCGGGTGAGCTAGTCACTCCACTACCAACCAAACCACCACACACAGCCGCTCTCGATTCACCAAGCCGTCGTCTGTTCGTACTAATGGGATGCGATGGTTCTGAAGTAAGGGATGAACGTTCGTGGGTATCAGCGTAGGACTCGTGAAAACTTTTGTCTTGCTCGATGGTGGTAACTCGTAAATGCGTGAAGTTTGTCGAATGGTGCCGAGGCCGAAGTAACGATCGTGTTGATGCAAAAACCAAGGAAATAGACAAAGCGTAGCCGACTACAGTTCCAAGGTCGCCGCGATGTCACTCGCAGCGACCATGATATTCGAGCTTGACACACGCTTATGCGACGGCAGTGGTGGGAGCAACGGGCTGTGCGGGAACAGCAGCGTCGGCAGGGACAGGAGCACCGCCGTCACCGTTGACCTCAGCCTGAGTGCAATCGCGCGAGATGTGGCCGGTCTCGCCGCAGCGGTAGCAGGTCTTGCCAGCGGTGTTGAGAGGGCCGCCGTTGGGAGCAGTGCAGTCGCGAGAGATGTGGCCGAGCTTGCCGCAAGCGTAACACTTCATGGCCTGAGCCTGGCAATCACGGGCGAAGTGGTTGGGACCACCGCACTTGTAGCACGTAGCAGGGCGTCCACCAGCGTATCCACCGCGGAAGCCTCCTCCGTAGCCGCCACGAGGAGGGCCACCAGCTCCACGTCCCATTCCTGGGTTGGGGCAGTTGCGGGCCAAGTGGCCAGTCAGGCCACAGCTGTAGCAGCGTCCGCTGGTGCCAGCGCCGCTCAGGCGCAGGGTGGGGCAGTCAGCCTGGACGTGTCCAAGACCCTGGCAGTGGTAGCACTGCTTGGCTAGCGGAGGGGTCAGTGAGGTGTGAGGGATGCGGTCGCGATGTATGACGTACTCTCGGTGGTGCGGGGGTGAGGGCATCCGTTGGACTCGTGGCCGGGCTGCTTGCCTGTGCAAATGTCAGTATGCGCATGTTGTTGTACAGATCGCAGTGTTGCGCTTACAGTTGTAGCAAAGCCTCTCCGAAGAAGAGCACACCTCTGGATCCTCATTAGTCGCAATTCCTTGATATCATCGGTCCGCACAGCTGGAGGTTACGCGACACAAGAACCGCTACCAAAAGCGCCCTCTCATGGCAGCAGCTCATGGCAGCGTCCCACTGCAGCGCCCACCTCAGCTAACGCACCAGGCTGTCTTACCAGCGTAGTGTCCAACATTTCCGCACTTGAAGCACGCGCGACGAGAAAGAGAAGACATCTTGTCGGTTCTTTCGGCTGTTCTGATTATGTCGTAAGTATGTACGGTCGTTGATGGAGGGGTCGCCCAAAGGGGAGGGAGCGTGCGAAGGAGGGGTGATCTCGAGGGCTACAATTGCGCCTGAGGCGTGCGCCGTTCGTTTGGAAGCCGTTTGTGATGACGGTGGGGTCGACAGGGGTCGGTCGTACCTGCTTCTTTTACTGCTTCGATTCCTTCACCTGCGCGTGTTTGTCAGTCGAAGTTTTTTCGAGATCATCGAGGGGTACGGTAAGGCGGAGGAGCACGCGCCGAGTGGAACCACTTGTTGCGCGTCGTAATGGTGGCTGCAGGGCTGAGGAAACGTACTTCTTTCAAACTTCCAGTCCTTCCCTCAGCGACACAACTTCAACGTCCTCCAAAGAGATTGGTATGCGTGGTGAGAGTTTGGGGTAGAGAGAGAAGATGTGGGCTGCGCGGGAAGCATGCTCGCCCGCGCTACGCAAGTCCTTCCGAGGTGCAATGCACGCAACACCGGACAGGGGCCAGATTCAGGTGTTTCGCCTTTCTGTATTCACTCTAGAAGCTTCCTTCCTCCTATCACACTGCATGACAGTACGGGTAGTCTGCGCGACGTCGCACGCTGTTTGGCTGCGGCTCTCGTTCAGGTCTCACTTCAAATTTCATGCTGCGCGTCTGCCGCTCGAGAGGTCACTTCTCAGCCTAGCTCCCCGCCTTATGACACCATAGCTGGAGCATGCTCGGACATGTCCGTGGGTTGGTTCCTGCATGTGTGGATTGCAACTTTGCCTGGGAAAATGCTGTCTCGTGAGTTCACCTTCTATGGCACGATCAAGTAATATTTGTCTGCAGTCGCCACTCGATCACGTCTCTCAGCCTCGACATAGGCTCCAAGAGCAGCTCGATGACAATGCCCTCCTTCACGAGCTCCTCACACTGCAGGAAGGTCAGGCTGTCGCCATTCCTGTATCCGTGCCTCTCCAGGACAGCGCCGACTCTCTCCAACATGTTTTCCGACCTTATCATTATCTCATCAGCAGCGTCTCTTATTGTCTGCACATCCGCTGCAGGATCGGGTGACTCCCATATCGTCATCTCTTTAACGTCGTCTCCCACTCCGCTGGTGCAGTTCCACGTCATGTCGTCCAGCGTATCGTACCCCAGAAGCTCTACTTTTCTTCCCTGGTCAATTGTCTTGAAGTCTTTCTCCCAACGTTTCGTCGCAGAGACGAAAAGCACTGTCCCAGTCAGTTCGGCACCGGGCTTGTTGATCTGCTCTCTTCGATGTCCAGATGCACTGAGCAGGATTCCAGTGTCACCACTTAATCGATAGCCGGCAACGTAGTAGTCCCCGTATCTCTGGCAGAAGCCTTCGAACCCGCCTCTGTATCTGATCTCGTCAATTGCCTCTTTAGTCAGCTGTGCCTGTCGTTTCAGCTCGATCGTTCCGGCGCGACAACTTGAGTGGAGTGAGATCTTTTCAGACTGAGGAGTGTCAGCATATCTAGTCTGCGCAGGAGCTATGCTATGGATGTGGAGGTCGATGACTTGCATCCTTGTTCTCTTGCACGTATCGGTCAAAGGTTGCTTTGACGTTCACACTTGCCACAAATGGTAGCCCCGTTCCAACACCCAGACCTAGGCTCAAGTGACTTCCAGTCTCGGACTGTCGTGAGGTCGACACCTTCTTGAATGTCGAATTCGTCCCGTACTCGAAATGGAGCTCTTTTGGTAACGACAGGAGATCAGAAAGAACAAAGGGTGACTTTTCTGACCAAGGACTGGATGTGGATATCAGGCGAGAATGAAAGGTGGTGCCGAGTCGAATGGGCAACTTTCCCCATGGTAGCGTCAGTGGTAGGCCTTGCTGAGCCTGGATGGAAATCTCGTTCTCATCTGGTCCGCCGGCGCGGTGGTAGTACTTTGCCTCTTTTACTGCAGTCATGGCTGCCGTGTTTACGATCTGGACAGATGGTTGCTTCATGGTCACTGCGTGACTTCGCGAGGAGGAGGCTCAAAGCACATGAATGCTGTCATGAGCTCCAAACAGAACAGCGTGGCTCGTTGCACTCTTCAGGTGATTCGAAGCTCCATCTGACCTCTTGCAGGTCAATACAGCTGCAGACACAGGTCTTCTTCCCAGTTTGTTCGCTCCGCCTTGACGCCCGCGTGAGGTGGCGTTTGCGGCTGACCGTGGGGAACTTCAGCGGCCACATCAACCCCGGTACGCTTTCTCTGCTGCAGACCTTCAGCTGCACACTCAATTTCAGCTCTCGATAGCTTGTCAGCAAATTGCACTGTCACACTGGCCCTCGTGGGTGCTGTTGACTGCCTGTGAAGGCTCGCGGACGCAGCTCCTACGATGAACTGGGAGCTGAGGACGAGTGGCTTTGGGTGGCCAGTCTCCCAAGCGGCTGAACTGTTGCGGCAGTCAATCAAGAGGGTACACTTCCCAGAGGTTGCTGATTAACCTGTGCAGGTCATCTTTGACTCATGTATGTCGACTGCTATTTGATTGTTCGCATCTCTATCTTCCAAATTTCTCGACTTCACCTCGGCGCTTCGGCGATCGATGGCCCAAGATGTCACTTCTCTTAGCACCCTACACACATGCCATGCGGCTTGGCCAAGGGTAACATCACTAGCCCTGTGGCGCACTCCACGACTGCTCGAAGCTGACCTAACATCCAGATTCAATTCCTACACACAGCAAATATGTCTCGATGATGCGGTCGTCATTGGTGAAAAGCAGCCTGAAAACATAGTGGCCAATGACGGGACTACCATGAGCGCCATGGCCCAGAGAAATGCAATTCCGACTGCATGGACAAGACAGAAGGAACTGATCACTGCCAGCCAACCAAGTGCTGTTCTCATGGACAGCGCAGAAAAGGCAAAGGTTGAGGTTGCCTCAACTGCAGGCGACACAGTTAAGAAAGACGAGACTGTCACCGCATCCAAGATTGCCGGGAAGATCAGCCCTGGTACATTCAAAGAACCGCAAGGATCAAAATCTAACGGTCACGCAACGGACGCGGATGAAGCTCATGGCAAAGTCGGTGCGCCAACCGAAAAGGAAGGCGCAATCAATGGACCCAAGCCAGATACACCCGAGCTTGCAACTTTCAAGACGGAGACAGCCACTCGCCTTACCAACCTGGGGAAGATCCCTGTCGAACGTTTCAACGGCATGCCTGAGCAGACACAGAAGTATGAATTCGACCCAACCGCGCCTCGCGGACAGAGTCAAACGGTCACATACACGTCTCGATTCGTTGACAGGCTGAGCGACGTCATGGACGAGATGAGCGTGTCCGGCTTCTTGTCTATTAAGGCCGGTAAGGTCGGAGGTTCTGGCAAGGGTTCTTTCGTGGATTCGGACAAGTTCAAAGAGAGCGACTTGAACTTTTACATCTCTGTGAAGGTGGTCAATCAGACAATCAATCTCAAAGATGCGTCTGTTTTCAACCCCCTTCGAAGTGAGTCCAAAGCAGGTGCACCGTTGGTGGACGTAAACAACTTCCGCCAAGTTTACGGCGACTCCTACATCTCCGGATTCCTTGAAGGTGGCGAATTCAACGCTCTGGTGAGCATGAAGATCTTGGATAAGGCTAAGATAAAAGATATTCAGGCCGCGGCCACAATCGCGTTAACAGTTGGTGCCCTTCCAGTGGGGGTAGAGGGTGAAGCGGATGTGGGCATCACGCGGGCCCACATTGACGCGAGCACGGAGACCACCATCCAAGTCAGTTGGTCTGGCGGCGGCCACATCAAGCCAATGGAACAGCAGTGGGACATACAGAGCTTGATGACAGCAGCTTCGCGCTTTCCGGATTTGGTTGCCGATTGCCCGCAGCGTACGTACGCTATCCTGACCAAGTATGATGCCCTCAGAAGCTTTGTTGCCAGCAAGCCAGCTTCATACACTCCAATTCAGTACGAGAATGCGCAGATCTATACGAACACCCTTCTCGATGCTTTCGTCAGCTACAAGTCATTGTACAAGCGTGTCGGAGAGCACATCTTTGGAATACAAGGCAAAACTCTGGTATTGATTCCTTGGAGTGACGAGGACAGCAAGAAGGTAGCGAATGATCCCGGGGCAAGATCTGTCGCGGGGTCTAAAGACACACCGAACAATGAGAAGTTCGAGGCTTCCTTGAACGGTCTCAGCGATGCCCGGATCGCCATTCGACGACAACTGGCACGCATCGTAAACGAAGTCGATTTGATCGAGAACGACCCAAAACTTGCGACAGACGAAACTCACGCCGAGCCGTACCAGTCACCTGTTTCTTTCGAGATGCGCTTACCGACAGTTGATGTGCCCGAGAACCTTCGTCCGAGAACTGGTCCGTCATCTGGAAGGGGTATCGCAGCAAAGCCTCTTACCGAGGAGGAACAGAAGGAAGCTGCCGCCGAGGCAGTGGAAAGCCTTTCGTCGAAGCCCAGTCAATTGGATGAGAATGAGAAAGCAACATTCATCAGCATTGGGCAAGTCAACCCACAGCTCGGGGCCTATTTCAAAGTCTCCGGGGCGGTTGGTGACAACCTTGGAGATACGAAATCGTTCAACAACCTTGAGTTCTTGAAGTCAGACTGGAAGGTCCGAAGCATACACACCGATACAATCGATGGTTCACTCTGCTATCTAGCTGTCAAATATGACAATGGTCTTCTCGTGGAGATGGGAACGGTAAGGGCGATCCAGACTACTCGAGAGTATAATGATTTAACATTCTTAGCCTGCCAGCCAGAACCGCGCCAGCGTCAAAACCTTCGGGCGTTTCGCTCCAGGTGAACGTGTCACGTCGGCCTCGATCGAGTATGGCAGACGCAAACCAAAGGACATCAAGGAGACTATGCGCACTCAAATTCTTGGTCTTCGGTTCCACACCAACCGCGGCCGCAACTTGATCGCAACAGCTCGCGAGTCAAAGCTTGGTACAGGTCGGACTGTCATCCGCGACAACACCGAGTACGAAGACGTCAAGGTATCATTCTTCGACGTGCCTTTCAATACTGGTTCGATCGCCGGTTTCTTTGGCAGGGGCGATGACGGTGCTCAGGGCAAGATCTACCGGTTGGGCATCATCTGGTGCAAATTGCCAGGCACAGAAGAAGGCGACACCGAATTCGACTTGAACGAGATCGCGGATACGGTCAACAGTACCGGGAACGCATCAAGTCCATATGAGGCGCAGTGCGGGTCGTTCAAGGCCACATCCAAGGGCTGGAAACCCGGCAAAAATTCAATCATGGATGTTGACGTTCAATATCCACGAGCCTATCCGTCACCACCCAAATTACTCTACGGCCTGAGCATTATCGACGTTGAGAAGCAGCAGAATCGATGTCTATCCCTCCGTCACCGCGAAGCTAGAGCTGACGGCTTCAAGGTGAAAGTATCAGCATTTGACGACTGCAGGGGTCACGAAATCGGGTGCAACTGGCTAACGCTTCCAAATGATATGCATCTCGAGACTGGCATGGTTTCCGTTCAGAGTGCTGGCCAAAGCGTTTCTAACCAGAGCAACATAAGCCAAAGCGGTTCGAGTCATAGCGATTCAGGCCGAAGTGGCTCAAGTGCCTTCGAACAGCAAATCTGGTTCAGCTCTGCGTTCGACTCGCCACCCAACATTGTGATATGGATTCAGGAGTTCGATTGGAAGCAAACAGAGTCCATTACGATCAAGTGTGTATCCGAGCAGGTTTCGAAAAATTCTTTCTTCCTCAACATCTATTCAAGAGCAAACCGCAGATGGGAGGGCGTTCGCGTACAGTGGCTGGCATACCCCGCTGAAGAGGACGGCAAGCGTGTGAAGACCGGCACCAGCAAAGTCGAGCGAGCTCAAAGTGAGCGAAAGCTCGACGAGCAATTCTACGGCCAGCCATTCAGGAACCCACCCAAGACATTCATCGCCTTGTCTGATATTGACTTTGGTTACAACAACGATCTGCGCTTCTATTCTGAGGTGTCTGCCTCTACCATTGACAAGTTGTCAGGATCCTTTGGCACGCGGGGTGATACTGACATGGAACATGCAGTGGTTCAGTGGATTGCGATTGAGTAGGAGGATGGTAGGATGGGAAGATACAAGCATATCGGTGAGCACTTATATCCAGCGCGTGTTTGAAAATTGAAGCTGTGCCACGCAGATCAGTCAAAGTGAGACTGCCCACCTTGCAGTGATCTGCAAAGTCTGCCGAAGATACACGGCCCAGGTTTGACATATAGCATCCATCTGTTGTGCGAGACGCTATCGAGGCTGCCTCAGGGCGTCCATGGGATGGAGCAATGCAGTCCATACAATATGAGAAGCTTCTTGTGCGGATGATGACGCTTTCGGTGTTAGACGTTGGAGAGAGTTCAGGCGCCGAGAAATATGACCTGAGACTTCAGGCTCGCTGTCAATGGCTGTGTGTCGTTTTCGTCGAGCTCAACTAGACCCTTGCGTATTGCGTATTGCAGGGAAGGGGAAGCGAAAGAGTTTTCCTAGTATAGTTGCATTGTAAGGCTCTCCTTACCGCGACGCCTGAATCATCACAACACGCGCCGCGAGCACCAACCTGAGAGTCAGGATGCAGCAGCGTGTCCTCTTTGTTCCTATGCTCACAGCCTCCTCGTGGAGACCCTCGTGGCAAATGCATGGCTCTTACACGTGGCGTATGACCCTTGATTTCGAGTATGGTACCCGGCAGGCGGCCCGGAAAGTTGATCGCCGGGTACCTGCATATTGACGTCGTAACAAAGAGATGAGTTGGACCCCGTGTCGTTCTGTTTCGAGGCCCAACGGACGGGAAGTGAAGCGAGACCCGTGTGTCAAGCTGAAAGGATCGAGTGAGGCATTGTTGAGGCTCATCTGCGACGCTTGTTGCAGGTCTCAATTTGCGACTCAGTTTGCGTGTGTTGGTACGAAGTCATGATGGTTGCTCTTAAGGTGGCAAATGCAGGGTTCTTACTCGCTGCTTGATTTGTTTCGAACCCTTTCTTTTCTCTCGAAGGTTCGAAGATTCAATAGCAGCCGGTAAGTGGGGCCTTGGGTATGAGTTCGCGGGTACCTGCATATTGACACTGCCGCAGTGGCAAACAATGAAGGGTGAAACGCAAGAGCAAGGGGTTCCAGGGTCTTGGGAGGGTGGCGATGAAGGCAGCTTAGCCGATGGTGCGTAGCATGACATCTCCGAACAATAATGTTGCTCCGGGATGTAAGCGCCGCCTGATAGGAACATCCTGCTACGCATCAGGACACGAATCATTGAATTGCAGCTTACAAATGAGTGCCTGTTCATGTTCTTTGATGCTGTAAGAAGAAGGTTGCTGGACGCCGAATTCCAAGGTTGGGTTCGTTGGAGGCGGAAATTGGGATGTGGGGCCGCGATCAAGTGATCGTCCGAATCCTTCAACCCACCAGGTCATTACAAAATCATGCGTCAGAACGTACTCGAGAAGCAAAAGCAATGTGAGACAAAATGAAAATGAAAGTTGTCAAAGAAGCCGTAAACAGCAAGTGAATCGGTGATGTACAGCAGCTGCGATTGGTCTCGTGCTGACGAGATAGGTTCAAATGGAAACCTTCCAGTAGCACACGTTGCAGTAACGGCGCTATCGATACTGTAAGCTCTGAAGCTGCGACTCGAGCCGAGCAGCCGTTGCTTGAGCCGCTCGAGGATTTCATCCAATAGTGCAGGGTGAGTACTACAAGCTCTACAGGGTCATCATATGCGGGTCCTACGGGTGGTCTACTGTTGAACCTAAAGAATTCTCTGTCGCTTCTGTAGCTGGTCAGTCGGCGCGCGACGCTCTTATGTACTAATTTTGACGAGGTTTGCCAGCCATCTTATTGTTCACCGCCACACCCATTTGGTTGTTTGTTTTGATAGATGAGCGGTGGGCGTAGCGCCGTGAGTGGATTCTAACGTCTCGGTAACCGTTCCCTCGCTGTTCACCGCTGGATCCCAGTGTTTGTTTACGAACGAGCGGTGTTGACATGTTCGCGACTCGTACACCGCGCGTTGACGAGCATTAAGTGGGCTTTACACATGGGCGGAGAACCGCTGGCCTGGTTGAGATCCACTTTCGCGATGTATTTTTTGCAGTTGTGCGTTGGCAGAGGATTCGCCGTTCAGGATCGAGCACAGCACTCGGCTTGACTGGTCCGGAGCGACGGCTTGCGGTTCCCGTGATTTCAAAGAGCCTGCGTTCTGTGTGTTGTGCAGATACACCGTCTGCTTTACCGCTGCGAAGCTTCAAAACTTGCATCAGTCCAACTGTATCGAGGTTTTGAGCCGCAAAGTATCTGGGTGGCTGGGAGCCGCCCATGGTGGAAGGCCACCCTGGCGTATGGAGTCCGATACAGAGAGTCCTCGAGATCGCCGATTGTGAATCGTTCTTCGTGTCTTCTCCACGCGAGAGCATGGATCAAGGACTTGTCATTTCCATAATTTCGCGTACCTGATGACCTACCAGGAAGGATGAAATTGTCAAAGTCGGAAAGATCGTGGTAACTGTTCCAAAATATCGGGCCAGCTGCCCTGTGCGAGGAATTCTGGGCATGGGTTGTGCGAACGGATCCCGCCGTATTGTCAACGTTGCTGCATGATGAGACAGGGGGTCCTGTGAATTAGACGAGTCGTGACTTTCACAAATCATCTCTCGGAAATGTGGATACGCAACGGCAACGAGTGGACGAGGCTTGGCCATATCTACAGCCCGCGGTGGAGTTGATCGTCGGCGCTGCCAACGCTGCAGATTGCGGATCAAGACTGCAAGCGACTGGATTACGGCAGGGTGGTGCTCTACCCATTCATACATCCGACGACCGACAGGCGTAGTGAAACCTTGACAAGCGTTAGTTCACGTAATGTATGGCATCGACAGGGGTGGTTTGAGTAACGTGATGCGCGTTCCCTTCCGACCTCGAAGCACCGAGGCTGTTGCCGCCAGCGTTGCCTCACGACGTCGAAACTGTCTGAGCGTCACCACACAGCAGCGAACAACGACCTTGATCCCGGATGCATACTGATCAGCATAACCCAGTGGCAACAGAGGCGATATGAGGGATCCCAAGGATATGTTCGCGGCCTGCTGGAGCCAAGATAATACCGGGGATTCGGACAGCGGCCGCCTTGCGGTTCTGCGCCAGTCGGTCCTACACTTTTTCGAGGTCGCACCGGTCTCAGGAGAACGGAAACGGTTTCTGGACGGCTCGCGGACGTAACGCCTTGATTCGTGGAGGGTATGAGTCCTGTGTACGATGTGGCTGTTGCGGCGGCGGATTTCCCAAAGCTTGCAGGGCAGTTGGCCTGAGCTCCACGCTTGCCCGTCTCCCCGACACGCATGGGGCGCACTGCGCAAAGGGATGAGCAGGTCATTTCTCCAGCACACGAATGCCATTGCTTGTGCAGATTTTCCATCCGAGCACCCTGCACAGGGCTGCACAGGGCCAAGTGAGTCGCAGAATTTTCAGTTGTCATCTCGAGTCGTTTCCGAACTGTCCGGAGAGTTCAGAGAAAGAGTTTCTGTACACGGCTGTCCTTCCTTTGTCTGTCTATTCCTGTTTCACAAGGGCTGCATAAGTTTAGCTTAGACCAGGGAGGGGGCTGAGCGCCGTCCTTTCTTCTGCCTGTTGGTGACTCAACGGGGTTAGGCGACTCATGTGATATCGCGTTGGCGCGTTTGGGCACTTGGGCATACTTTGTGCACTCGAGACGCGTCCTTCGCGTCCGTTAGTCTCGACAAACGATTGGCCGGAATTATGCGATCCTCCTACCCTGGCCCCTGTCACCAACGCTGGCACGGCTGGGCATGGTAGGCCCTCCGCTGGCTCATGCACTTGGCCTCTGCAGGCCTCCGCCCGAGGAGAAAATGTATATATGAGAACCTGCACTCACCCATAGTGTGCCTTCTATCACCCGATTTCATACTAACCGCCAGCCGTTGCCTAAGGCTTTCATCACTGGGTTGCTTGATTAGATATCTCTTAACTCTGTTGCCTACACTAGACTTTTCATAACTACTCGACGACAATCCATTCCGAGTACTTGGCATTGGCATCGACTATAACGACTTCTTCATCAACGACCATCAAAAGTTATCATCACACATACACATTCATCATGTTCGGCTCAAGATCGAGAAAAGAAAGCGTCTCTCAGGGCCGCTCAAGGAAGGAGAGCGTCTCGAAGCACAGGACAAGCACCTCGAAGCACACAAAACAGCCTTCCTTCAGCCAATCGTCGAGGAAAGTTGAGAAGCTGGTCCAGCAGGCTCGACCAGTCTCCCAGGCTCCTTCGTCGAACGCTACATCGCCATCATTGGGAAGGTGAGCACACACCGCCATTCGAAGTGGAGAACAATCACTGACACATCATTAGCACCATCATCACAGTATGCGTCGGCGCTGAGCAGCGTCTCTTCGCAGCACACGAGGACGTTCTGTCGCACTCGCCCTACTTCCAGGCTGCATGCAGCGGTCAGTTCTACCAGTCCGCCAACAAGCGCATCGATCTGCCCGATGAGGAGCCCGAGGTCTTCTCCTCGATCCTCGAGTACCTCTACAAGGGTGACTACTACCCTCGCCTCGAGTTCAACAAGAAGCGCAACACCTGGGCCCTTGAGGATGGTGGCAACGACAACGGTGCCAACGAGGCAGTGATCTACTCACCCGCAGGACCCATCCTGAAGGACACAGTGATCTACTGCCAGGCTGAGAAGTATGGGCTGCAGGAACTGAAGAAGCTGGCTCTTCGCAAGCAGGGACTGCAGTCTGGCATCCAATGCTCGACCATCCTGACTTCTGCCCGTTACGCCTACGCCAACACACCTGACAACGACTCTAAGCTCCGTGCGCACTACCTTGCGCTCATCATCCGTGCGCGCAACACTTTCAAGCGCAGCGGTACGATGCAGAACGAGATGGAAAACGGCGGTAAGCTGTTCTTCGACTTGTTCGTTGCCATGGTAAATCACATGGATGACCTTGGCCTGTCCGGCGTCAAGTCGCCACGCTAGGCTGCCAGCTCCACCCCTATTCCTCGGAACAACTCGGGCCATGAGCCTCATCACACTCGGGCCTTGCCTCATCACCTCTCATCTCCGGTCTGCTTCATCCTCTCGGCGTTGGACTTTCTACTCCTTTTCTTCCGGCTTCCGCTGTCGCCGACATGACTCGTGTCATGGCACGTGCGCATCCCTTCTCACCACTGTTACGGCTCTGACTCACGGTCTCTCCCGGCTTGGCCCGTTCGTCATTCTTGACTCCTTCATCTCGCATCTCGTCTTTACCAACCTCATAATGATCCGTGTTACGACACACGTATACCCACGACGGACGCTTTGGTCACCGTCGCATTACCATTGACCTTCTTGTATACTATACTTACCCTTGTTGGCCTCACGGTCACTCGGTCCGGTTTTGGTTCCGCTCTTGGTTTGCTTTTTGCTCTCTGTCTTTTTGATTCATGCATGGCGTTCAGGCTCGAAGATACCATTCTGGCACTCATTCGGCCCACCTCTTGTACCATTAGACTTTATCTCTCGTTTGCTTTTGTCTTTCGCGCTATCATCATACCCATGGTTACAGATTGTTATGGTCGACAGACCAACTCAGGTTGTTGGACTACCTTTTTGCAGCTTTACTACTGCTACTGGCGGAATTGAAACACGCGCCCATGGCGCGGCAGCTCTCGAGCTGTCGTCTTCTCTTCATTGCGTTGTTTCAAGCATTCTTTCTTCTTGTATCAGATTGTATCCTCTGCTGTCGGCTGGTCCAAATTGTAGCACCTGGGTTACCTTGTTTGTGGGATGGGTCTATTGACCAGTCCTTGATGATAGTATTTATTACAGTGACGAATCAAAATTGTAGCAGAGCTGTTCACCTCAATCATCATCCCTTGCAGCAGTCCATTGTGATTTCCCGCGCCGCCCTACCCTCGAGGTGGCCCGCAACCCTCTCTGAACATCTGACCTGGCTACTGCGACGCGCAGCCTTCCTGCTGAATGATCTTCCAAAGCCCCAACACAGTGCCTCCGTTGCCAACCACATGGTTGCTACGCACAGCACAGCCTCGTCCGAGCGCAGTGAAGACGAATAGCTTGGCAGATCTCATTGGGCGGTTAGTCGGCACTCAGCCTCCGTCTTACATGCCACAATCAATATCACCTGAGCACCGTCGCGAAGCATATGTAACGCACTGCCCAGCTTAAAAAGCTAGATTGTCACCTTCAAATTACCGTGCATACACAACAAGCAGTCAAGTCTAGCGTTTGCCTACTCTGCTCAAAAGATGCGCTTCGCCTCCCCACAAACTCAATTCACCATGGGTCGATCAAATATAGCGGACCGACCAACCCCGCACTCGATAGCAGCCATCAGATCCAGCCGAGCTGGTGGCAAGAAAGCGCCCAAGAAGTACCGAAAGAGCGACAAGAACAAGACCAAGAAGGGCAAAGACGCGAAGGCTAGAGGCAACATTTTCTTCAGAGCTGTCCACCACATGATCAATGCTATTGGTCGACTGTAGAACACGAGCTTGAGCGCACGACATCCTAGCTGAGACGGAGTAGTTGAAAGCATCTGCCAAGTCAACTTGGACTGCCAGGCGTATGCACTGAGTGAGCAGGTGTTGGCGAGATTATCCATCGACTGCCTGTATACCACAGGTACACAAGGCACTCATGCGGGCTGCAAGCGCGGCCACGGACGACCAATTCGGCCTCGTAACTCGTGGTTGACCCACCAGCAAGACCGGCAGAGCTGGAGCAAGCCATCGTTGCAGCGGCATCTTCGCCATCAGCCCACTAAAAGCCCGTCTGGCGAAGCTTTCAGGCTGATCCGGTACTCTATGTGCAACAAATGATGCAACGCCTGGACGGGCTACAACCCTCGCATCGCGTCGCGCTCAACAGATACCGTCTAGGGGTACGCGACAGTAGTGTGCCTTCAGCTGACCGGCTAAGAGAAGTGTGTCAATACGACGAGTGGGTACGACATGGCCATGGACCAGGCTCATCCATCGCTGTACAACATCGGTACGCCAATGTGAGAGCAAAGACCCGGTTGAGAAGGACTGGTTGTAGAAGTGGAGGCGTTGTGCAAGGACAAGCACAAGGACAGCCACGGCCGGCGTACAGGAATTGGAGGACTAGACAAGGCTGCGCCGCCTGTGTACCGCTTTCGTTAGACTGAGAAGTTATGCAATGGGCAAGGGCAAGGGCAAGGACAGGGCGTGTCGAGAGCTCGGCAGGCAAACGTAGGCGAACCAGGCATCGCGTCCTGCGCAAGCAAGGGGAACGCGATATTGGCGCGATATCAGCTGACAGGCTGAAGGACTTTACCGTCACACAGCCAGGCCTGCCAATATCTGCCGTGGGAGCTCATCACTATTGGCGATAGTAGTTCAGCCCAAACAGCGAATCCACCGTTTAAAAGTTTGGTACACCAATGCAGTGTCCAGGAGGCCGCCCCTCCACTCTCGGGAAAGACCAGGGCGCTGTGCAAGGCGCAGGGAAGCAGGTGGTTCAAGCTTGCAGGCAGCAAGCCCCTGGACGCGTCTTCCTCGCGGGGCACAAAAATCAATTAAGCCGTGCGTGCAAGCCATCGCACAAAGTTCGAACGGACGAACGCGATATCACCTGATAGGGCGCGACCGCGTTCTGTGCGGGACGCGAAGTGAGCGTCCTCGCCCGTTTTGGCACCAGTCCGCTTGGGCTGATGGTTGCATCCAATGATAGCCGAATGGTGGGGTCGGGCGGAGTGCTGGACGTTACAGATAACGGCAGGCTACTGCACAGGCTACAGTGCGCTGCAGAGTAAGGCAGAGACGCAGGGGTTTATCGAAATGCAATGTGAAGGTTTGGGATGCATATCTTTGCTGTTCTCGAGCGTGTGCGGATCACGGCTTGCGAGGGTGGGCTGCGGCAAGCGGTAACCGTCTTTTGCCCGCAGAATAGTGATCACGATTAGCAATGCTACATACAGTTCGGTGCTCCTCGGTAAACCTTTGGTAATGTTACTGTGACGTATGTCTGGCTGTTCCTGTTTTCCCTCGGTCTCAGATGCCGGTTCCAGGGAAGGCGCCTTTCTTATTCAACACTATCATCTGGTGCTCGCGCGAGATGTAGCCTTTCATCAGGCCCTGCGACAAGGTCAGTGGTGCACGTACCGACATTTCAAAGAACTTACCTTATAGATCTGATTTGCCAACAAGCACTCAACCTCATCGTCTTCCACTGCCTGACCGCCCATTCTCAGCGCCGCTGCGAAATTGACGAGTGGTATCCTTGACTTCCTAATCCTGTCCTTCTCAGTCTGTCCTTCTTTGAGGTCATCGTAGCCACCAGCGAGGTAGACCTTTCGCAGCAGGTTCCGTAGAGCGATATCGCGGCTTCGTTCGAGTGTGAGGAAGATACGGCGCTTGACGAACTCCGGCTCGCCCTCTGCCAGCGCTTTATCAAATCCTGTGAGGTCGCCTCTCCTGATGCAGGCTACGAGAGGCCCAAATATACGTTCAAGTCGAGGTGACGCGGCGAGGAGGGGCGCTTTGGGGACAACGTGTTGCGTGATGAGACGACAAGGAATGAGGTAGGTGAGGATCAGTCTGCCTTCTTTAGTTAAGACCCGTTTGATAGGGAATGAATACTTACGATCTGTTCGTCTCAGCGCCACTGTAGCAGGCATCCCAAGCCTGTTGTAAGTGCCTCTCAGCCTTTTCTGCGTCAGCGATGATTCCATAGCTGCCAGCTGCCTTATGCTTTATGCCTTCTGACCTTAGTGTAGTCTTCCTGCAAGAAAGCAATGACTCCAGTGTAGTAAAGATATGTGACCCGGTGCGCTTTCGGGTACAGGTCGAAGGGTGGTAGGTCGGACTGTGCTTCGATCGACCGGACGACGTTCTTGGATAGGCTGATTGCTTTCAGCTGGATTCACGGTCAGTGTATAGATATCACCATGGACGGTGGACATGTACCTTGAAGTAGGTCTTGAATTGAAGGTTGGCTACACAGTAGACGCCCCATTTGCGGGACTCGTTGAGATCTGGGTTTCTGATGCCATGTCAGAACCAGGTCAGGGGCAAAAGATGGGGTCGTGACACACCTGTCACCCAAACAAAGAGCAAAGATCCTGTTGAACACGCGTGCAGCCTCCTCCAGCTTCTGGTTCTGTGCCACTGCGCTCACAATGTCCTCTGAGAAGCTGTTGTTCACAGTGGCCGGCTTCGACTTGGCCAGCTGCTCGTCTGCCTTGATCGCTATCCTACGCAGGTGATTGGCAGTGAAGTATAGTGTGAAGATGCCCCACGCTGGCAGCGCCCCACCAGAAATGTGCTTTATGAAGCTGCTCGTCAGGTCCTTCCATGCATCATATACGGCAACGTATTGTATGGCTCCCGCCCTGCCCTGGTTCGAGGCCTCTTCTGCCTTGATGATCTCCTTCACGGCGCGCCAGTAGCTCACGATGATTTCGACCCACGCGCCGGATTCCTTGTTGGTCATGCGCGTGGTCTTGTTGTGCTTCAGCACATGGCGTACGTCATTTTCGATCTGAACCTCGTTCGAAGCGCGCGAAAAGTCATACAGGCGGCCGGGGTCTTGCGCAGGCGGGACAGGACTGAAGAAATTCGCAACTGGCTGGGCAAGCGCAGTTGCATGTGCCTCTTGGAACGGCGCGAGTGCGGCCTGCATGGCTACTACGAGTGGGGGGTCGAGGCGTCGATGTCTTCCAGCAGGTGTCGCGAGGCGTGTTAAATATGCACTACCTCATCGAGTGCTGCAATCGACAAAATCGTGTGCGGTGCATTGCTTTGTTCTCGCAGTGCTGTAAACTGGTGATCTACATGTCGGTGTTTAGCTGCGGCGCGCCGATGATGGGTCGCACGGGTCGCACTTGCCCGCCAAGCGCTAGTGCTAACCCGTCTCGTTAAGCGAAGGCAGGCGCACGCAGTTTTGGTTTTGGGCAGGAACAAGAACACCACTTCGTCACTTCAGGGTACTAACCGCAGCACATTCGAAGTGAGTCGCTATCGGCATTTTGTATGTGATTGGAAATACTGACATTATCTAGATGGGTAAGCAGCACCACCTTTTACACACGCGCCGTCCAGCGAAACGTCCAGCAATTGCAGCCGAAGGAATTTCATGAGCCAGTTGAGGGAGTTCAATGAGCCCGCGCAATCGACACACGCACGACAGCAGACGTAGACATCGACAGTTCCGGAAACAATTGGAGCAACATTTGGGTTGTGCCGAGTGGCTTGAGGAGGATGCACTATTGGAACAGGACGATGGCTGGAGGGTGTCCGCCAAACGACCTCGACGCACGTTATCGCCGCTGAACGATCGCACGCTCATTGACGACTCCCGCGACTTCGACTCTGCAATTCCACCTCGCCTGCAATGCTGGACTGTCTACTTGCTTTTTCGCACGAACCATACTGACCTGTTCAGCTCGCTTCCAGGAATACCAGGTCATCGGCCGCCACCTCCCCAGCGAGGCCAACCCCACCCCCAAGATCTACCGCATGCGCATTTTTGCGCCCAACGACGTTGTCGCCAAGTCGCGGTTCTGGTACTTCCTCGGCAAGCTCCGCAAGATCAAGAAGGCGAACGGCGAGATCATCTCCCTGAACCAGGTGCGTTGAATACGAATAAGGACATGACAGGACGGCAGCTGACAGCGCCAGATCACCGAGAAGCGCCCCCAGAAGGTCAAGAACTTCGGCATCTGGATCCGCTACGACTCGCGCTCCGGCACCCACAACATGTACAAGGAGTACCGTGAGATGTCCCGCGTTGCCGCCGTCGACGCTCTGTACCAGGATATGGCCGCCCGTCACCGATCCCGCTTCAGGTCGGTCCAGGTACGTACACTGTACTCTGCTGCAGGAGGACACACCTAACAGTCGCAGATCCTCAAGGTTGTTGAGCTCGAGAAGACCGACGACGTCCGCCGCCCGTACATCAAGCAGCTCCTTGTCAAGGGCCTCAAGTTCCCTCTGCCCCACCGCATCAACAAGAAGGCTGGCAAGAAGGTCTTCGCTTCCAAGCGTCCTTCCACTTTCTTCTAAGCGTGTGTCATTTTCCGGAGTGCGGTCTGGCTGGGCAGGGACAGTATGGGTTTCCCTCGGTTATGCATGCTTCGCAAAAGAAGCACACTAGGAACGAATGAAAATCCCTGATACCTCCATCGATCTATCGAGTCGTGTGATGCCAGCCAGGGTACTGGATTGCAGCTTTGGCGTCAGGGACATGGACTCAAGAATCACATGTAATCAGGGACAATGAAGTTATGCAATCACGTCTGAACACTGCGTCAAATTCGACATGGTCCGCTCACTCTAATCTAGGCTTGACCGCTCACATCTTCGAGACCGAAGTTTGCCATTCCTTACATCTTCGGCTTCCCTGACGGATCCACCTTCGCCCTCCCAAGCGTGTCGATGGGCATCCACCATGGATACCCAGTGACATTGGTATCATCCATCGTTCCCGAGAACTTAGCCGGCCTCTTCTCCAGGAAGCTCTTAACGCCCTCTGAGTTGTCACTACGCACATTGTCAGCACAGTCCCCTACATCATTCACAACAGCACACTTACGGGCTCCCAAACAACTCATAGATAACACGCGAGTCCAGCAAATGCTGCGCCTCCGGACTCCCTGTATCGCGATACATCAACTCCTTCATCAAATACGTGCTTACCACACTCGTATTCCGCACCACCTCCTCCGCAACCTGCAGCGCACGCGGCAGCACCTGTTCAGGCGTATCTAGTAGCTCGCTAAACAAGCCGTCGAACACGCGATCCTTGGCCAGATACACGCTTCCCGTGGTGATGGCCTGCATGGCGCGCGAGAACCCGATCAGACGCGGTAGGAAAAAGGAACTCGCGGCTTCCATGACGAGCCCACGGCGCGCGAAGACAAACCCAATTTTTGCGTCGCGGTAGCACAAGCGTATGTTCATGGGGAGCGTCATGGTGATCCCGATGCCGACGGCGGAGCCTTGAAGGGCGCCGATGGTGGGTTTGCGGCAGTGGAAGATGGAGAGTGTGACTCGGCCGCCTCTGCAATCCACCACGTTAGCCTGTAACGTTCTGCTTCTCATGTTGGGGACGAAATGTAGCGTACCCATCCCGGTGTTCCTGCACCCTCTCGGCCCCCTCCCCCGTCGTCCCCTCCCCAAATCCCACATCTAGATCCGCGCCGGCACAAAATATTCGCCCATCGCCCGTCACCACGATGCACTTGACGCGCGCATCAGCGTCGAACATGGCATACGCGGCCTCGATCTCGCGGCGCATCGTGTCAGTAAAGGCATTGTGCTTGCCTGGGCGGTATAGAGTTAGGATAATAACGCCAGGCTCGGGGGCGTGGTGGTGCGTCCGGATGCATGTCCATGTGCTGTTGAGGTCGTTGTAGGAGTGCGGGAGGGTGATGTTGGGCATGTGGCGGGGGGAGACCTGTCGCGGTGCCATGTTGTTCTTGTTAAGCAATTGTAGTGGTGGTGTTGGTGTTAGTAGAAGCTGTGGTAGTGACAACAGTAATCGTATCTGCTTAGAGCAGGTCTGGCATGCACTTGAGAGACGTAGAATGGTCAGGCACGAGTGTTTGTTATAGCTACATAGGCTACATACGCGCATGTGGTGTAGCGTGGGGAGCTCTGCGATGCGGAGATTTGGGACCTCGGCCCTTGCGGGCTGTCGACGTCGATTTCGACGGCCAATTAGAGTGTTGCTGACATCAGGCGGGCGAGACATGGACATTTTGGTATGCATGAAGTGCCGAATGCTCGTCTGATATGCAGACAGGACTGTCGATTTACCGAGCTCGAGAACAAGGATAGACGGAGGCAGCAGGTGCGGTGAAGGTCGACAGTTGTGGGCCTGATAGCGATAGTGAATAATGGTCCGTGCCAACCCTGCCAAAATTTCGAGATGCGCAACCCACAGACTTGCACTCACGAGACGTTCACTAGATCTTATTGCGACACGCTGTCTTCCTACCTACTTTTGTTCTCCAGCAAGTGAGCCACTCAAAGACACTTGAAGCCCGTTCTCGGCCAGCATCAGCATCAGAACCAGGTGCTTTTCAAGCCTTCGACATCTCGAAAACACCATGGCGCCCGAGAAACCACTCAAGCGCAAAGCGCCCACCACAGTCTCCGACTTCACCATCCTCCCGCTGACCCTCCCGACCCTCCCCGGTCTCCCGGCTTCGCACACATCCACCCAGCACTACCTGTACATCAAGCCCCACTCGCCTAGTAGCTACTCCGCAACCACAGACCGCAGTCTCTTCCTCGCAAACACGCCCATCGACGCAACCGAATCATCTCTACGCGCACTCTTCGCGACCCAGCTCGGCGGCGCGCGCGTCGAGAGCGTCGAATTCGATTCCAGCGTGCCCGCGGCGCCGCTGCACAAGCGGTGGAAGGCCGAGCGGCGCGACGACGACGAGGAGCAGCGCAGCAAGAAGCGTAAGAGGAGCGATGTGGACGTGGTGGCTGAGGGCGTCGTCGAGGACGAGGAGAGTGCGCTGCCGAGTCTGTGGGCTGGCGAGGTGAGGCGCAGTGGGAGCGCGGCTGTGGTGGTGTTTGTGGATAAGCGCAGTGCGCGGGGAGCGCTGAAGGAGATCCAGGCCGTTGTTAAGAGCGGGAAGAGTATAGCTTGGAGCGCCGGGAGCGCGTTAGGCGTTGAACGTAAGTCTGCTACTAAAGCCCTCATACTTACACTCCTGCGTTATCAGAGACGAACCATAAGATGGGGAGATGCGACAACAACTAACGCTCGCAGGCTACAAATCCCACCTCAAACTCACCCACCCCTCTTCCTCCGCCCTCCAATCCAGCATAAACGCCTACCTCAGCCAGTTCAACGCGCTCGAAACGCACCGCGCCAGACTCACAAAACACGCCCGCACTGTGCCGGACGAGGACGGCTTCGTCACCGTTACGCGCGGCGGCCGTGCTGGGCCTGCGCGCCTCGAGGAGGCTGAGAAGAAGAAGGCGGAGCTTGAAGAGCGCCGCAAGAACAACGGTGTCAAGGATGACTTCTACCGCTTCCAGAATCGCGAGAAGAGGAAGGAGGCGGAGGTCAATTTGCGGAAGAGGTTTGAGGAGGATCGTAGGAGGGTGGAGAGGATGAGGGAGAGGAGGGGGAGGGTTAGGCCGGAAGCGTAATAGGATGTGATAAAGGGCATAGACGCACGGTGGGCGAAATCTAATACTCCTATTGTCACTTTCTGAGTGGCATTGACGACGCTTGAAAGATCCCTGGTTGAATGTATAGTGCAAAAATAATCCTGATGCGGTAGGAGACAAAGGAGAAGGGTAGAGCAGCAGCTATAAGAATGTGGGCGAGATAGTAACAAGACAATGGTTGCTAATCAAGAACAAGGGGCACGAGAGAAGGTCCCGGAATGATCATCTCTATGGTCGTGGCAAGAGCGATTTGGTCCGTTGTTGATCACATGACAGATGCAGCTCAGTCTGGAAGGAAGCTTTGAACGCAGCACGACTTCGCGTCGTCAACATCACAATGTCACACAAGCGTCATCATACTCTCGCATCTAAACATGTCGTATATGTTGTGAGGATCTTCCTCCAGGTATGGTGACGACGTAAATGACAGTCCATGATCATTACTGTGCATACCACGAACACCCGCTAACCTTGCCAGAACCCAGGTACAAAGAGAGTTCGTGCTGTGAGCCAAAACATAAACGCGAAATAAAGCCCGAAACACCTCGCTCGTACCACCTGCGGAACTGGCCAGCGTCATGTGAGGAAGAAAGAGATAGATGTACGCCTTGGTAGGCTTTGATCAACGCGCCTGCCAAGAGTCCACCGGTTCAGAACGCCAAAATGATGATCAATCTCAACGTAAAAGCAGGATGACGATCTCTAGCGAAGTGGAAGCACTGAGCAAAACCGCGAGACATTGACCAAGTCCGATGTATAGAACTCAAGCGAAACGTCGGACAGCTCAGGCCCTGGTCTTCCTCAGCTTGATTGGGAGAAGATCGAGAAGATCTCTGATATGGACCTCAAGCAGATGCTTGCATACCAGACCGGTTTTGACCAAGAGAATGGCACGTTGGACAGCGCTTCAATGGGGGGGTTTAATCACATCGTCTTCATGTCTACAATCGTCGGTGCCCGGCAGAAGTATTACGTTGTTCGGATTCCCTCTGCCGGTACGCAAGAGCGGTGGCAGAAGGGCGACGCCCACAATATAGACTGCGAGGTTTCACTGCTGCAGTATCTGTATCAAGAGGCGACCATGTCCTACAGGTAGAAGGATCCAACGACGATGACGCCGCCCAAGCTAGAGTGCAACGCACAAGTCGTCGCACGTGAGGTCTACACGTCTTGTAGAGACTACATGACGCACGACATCGACGAAGATTGGCCTCTCGACAACGATCCCAAGTACGATGAGGACACGCTGCACATGATCTAGGGCACCCGCAAGATCCTCGACATCATCTATGCCCATCGCCATCGCAACTTCCAAGTCGACCTACAGACGAGACCGAGTCCTTTGTTCTGCGTCACCCTGATCTCGATTTCCAAAACATTCTCACCGACCCTGAGGGCAACGTCACCGGTATCGTCGACTGGGACCGTTGCCTCAGCGCACCTCGCTGCGCCGGCTACGCTTTAGCACCCGAGTTCCTCCGCCGTCATTGGATAGAAGACCACGATGTGTCCTTGGAAATGCCACACATGGGCTGGCAGATTCACAGCTACACTCAGATCTGCGCCGACGCAATGCGTGAAACCGGTTGTCCTGGTGCAATCTATACACGCAAGTCGGTTATGTGTCGCGCCATTGCGATTGCAGTCAATGTTGGAGGAGGCGTTGAGGTGCAAGGATTTGCGAGGTCGGTTGGGAAGGGCTGTGCGCTTGCGGAGGAGACGCTGAGGATTGAGATTGGGAAGTTGCTAGAGTCTGATGATCTCTCCGTGTGATAGGAACGGTAGCGGCTAAGAACGTATTCGTCTTCATTGTTGTATATTTATTCTTGTCTCAGTATGATCTCCTTGACCCATCTTTCGTCTAGTGCAAATCAGAGGAATCTCCGCAGTGTTGTTCTTCGACATTGAGGTCTCGATAAGTGGGTCGTGGGCAAAGCAAGTACTGGTCGATCTACGGTCGCAAACTTGCATCGTCTTGATAAGCTGCAAGATTGGACTTGAGTCTGTGCCTCCAGCTTCATTGAGGATCCTCTGCGACCGGCCTCGACTTTGGCTTGCAATAGCAGATTGGCTAGTGGTTTGGCTAGTAGTCCGTAAGATACGCGATCCAGTGCGACGTCATGTGCTGAACGCTTGTGCATGTACTGGACGGGATGTTATGACTCAGAGCCACCACCCGCAGCCTACTCGGCTGTACTGTGTGCTTCGATAGACTCGTTCGATAGACTCGAATAAAAAGTCGACGACTGCGCGGAGATTCCCTGTTGATTTGAGACTATTAATCCTAGAAGCGAGTGTCAACAATTGGGGACGCTGCGTGTTGCGCACTGCGCGAGCACGTCAAGGCGCTCGGAGCGCGGCGGCAAAGGACTGATATCAGAATTGTACCTCAATCTGGGCTGTCATGTTGCAAAAAAAGCCGGATATGAGCTCGATATTCCAGAGGAGAGGAGGTCGTCAGTGTGTTTGCGTGCATCTATTGCGAGCAGATAGATGCTCTGTTGGCTACAAAAAGAATTGCTCTTATATCCATTGCATGAGAGCTGGGGTAGCAGTCATGATCGGCGGGCAGCCGTTTCGCTTGTTGGTGTTGCAGAAAGGGCACAGCCACGGTGACTCCACTATGCGTGGCTGCCGCATTCGCTCAGCCCTCGTAGGTGAGAGACTGCGGCCGCCTTTGTGGAGAAAAAAGGGCGGCAATACGTGGCTTTTGCGCTCCAGGCTGGATTCGGCGATAGATTCGGTATCGTTTCGCGATCTCAAAGATGCGCGAGCTCCTGCGCAGGCGCACAAACGGTGCTTAGAGTCAACGGAAGAACATGAGTACAACTATGGCTGACGCCGCAATCCATCTGCAATGAATACATATGCTTGCGAAGCTCTAAAGACTCGTGAATGGAGGTGTTTCTTGGCCAGGTGTTATCTTTCGATGCGCCGGAAAGACCGAGGCGCAAACCCTCACTAATAATCTGACGGGACGCCTGAACCGCTCAACCCTCACCATCGATCCGCCCTTCGAATCAGCGCAGAAGGGCTACTATGCACACAGTCATACCAGTGCTCACCGGATTGCAGCGCCCTTGACTTTAATAATCTCGCGAAGTGCCTGGCCGTTCAGGCTCTTGAAGACTCACATCACATCATACAGACTCACACTCTTTTCCGGAGGACAAGACAACCTCCGTGATACAGCAGCTGACCAACACTATCATAACGCCCTTCCCCATACACGAAATTTCCAAGCAATGGAGGGCGCTGGATTCGCTTTTGACACAGCGGACATGGACTTCAACAACGTGTTTGCGACGATGCCGCAGCAGCAGCAGTCGTTCGCGAAGCCTACTGAGGATAACACCTTTGGCTTCTTCGGTGACGAGGGCATCGACACGGCCGCATCTTTCATCGATCCGACCCTGTTCTCGACCCCCTCCCAGGATATGAGCTTTATGCCTCAGACCCTTGTAGGTGCCATACATAGCACGACCGAAGGTAAGATGAATGTACTGACTGCCTCCAGGCCATGGATAACACTATGAGCAACGCGATGTGGAACAGCCATCTGACACCGGAATCACTCATCATGAACTCCTTCCCAGCAACCCCTACACAATCGCTTGAGATGTACCCAACAAATATGGGTACTTCGTTGGGCAAGAGGCCCCGTCAGCCGGATGTGGAGGACTTCACACAGTCCAAGCGCCATGAATCGACTGGCGACTACACACTTTCTTCCTTCTCGTCGAATTCCCCCCGGATGGATGTCATTCAGGGTCTGTCAGATGAGGCTGCCGATGTATGCACAACATGGTTCAACAAATATGCCGTGTTGCCCAGCGACCGCCACATCGACTCACTCAGCCAGCTGACAGGGGAGTCTGCGGATGCCATCAGGCAATGGTTCGGACGATTGCTGAAGCAGGGAATGGGCGGCGCCGACTCCGCATACAAGTCGCAAACAGATATGGCCATGCCAGCTCTGAGCTGGTCAGATTCCTATGCAACGGATCTCGTGCCAACACATCAGCCTGGAGGCATGCAGATGCCTCAACTCCCCACCCCGCAGCTTACACAGGAGAACACTGCGACTCCAGAACGACGGTCCTCCAACGACACAACAATAGTTGGCCAACCAGCGTCGAGCCTGCGTGGTGGGAAGAAGCGCTGTTCACCTACTGAGGACCGAGACCTGCTGGCCAGGGATCCAAACAAGATCTACCAGTGCACACGGAAGTGTGGCAAGCGATACGGGCGCAAATGCGACTGGAAGAGGAATGAAGAAGAGGGATACCCATGCAAATCGTGGGTGTGCAGCTTGTGCGTCTCTGAAGAGGTTGAGAATGTGCGACCTTGCTTCAGGAAGTACCACTTTGTTCAGGTAAGCGAAGACTGATTCGTTGTAATTGTTGTATTTTCGATGAAGTTGCGAGAGCTTCGCATGGGGCTGGAAAAGATGCAGAGCCGTGAAGCTCGCAGCTCTCCTTCACATGGCAGCCATTGGAGGCATTGGAGGATGCCGAGATCTTACACAATTCGCCTTACGTAGCTGTTTGGGGCATGACAATTGCTAACATCTTGACAGCATTTCAGGAACATCCACCCTGATGTGAACAGCGATGAGTACGAGCAGGCAAGCATTGTGTCCTCCGAGACCGAGTTCCCCAGGAACTGCGGGTTCTGCAAGCACAAATTCGACTCGAGGCAGGACCGAATCGACCACATCGCCGATCATTTCAAGCAGGGCAAGTGCATGCTAGACTGGAACGATGAGAGCAACGACGAAGCCGACAACTCCGACAACAACGATGGCGACGACGATGACAACGACAACGACAAGCCCAGTGGTGACGGCTATGATGGCGCGCCGTCACACCCACCACCGCAGAGCGATCCTGGTGACTTTGGACCTCACTACTTTGGAGGGGGCGACTATGCAGGCGGAGGTAGCGGCGGCGGCGGCAGCGGTCCTAGCCTGCTACCTGACAGCTTCTTCCAGTTCCAGCTCTCGTCGAAACCGGATATTATCGATGTTACGAAGCAAGCGTCGGGCGAGCAGAGGCAACAACGAACACCATCAAGCCCACACACCGACAGGCACAGCTCTTCACCAGAGCCTTCCTCACGCGAGGAACGAGCTTTGCGTGGAAAGCCGGCAACGCCAGCGCGCGATGACCAGACACCTTTGGCCGGAGATGCTCTCTCCGGCCGGTTAGTTGGGGGGGCTAAATTCCCCTCGCAACCTCTCGTGGCTCGCGGAGTTTGTCTAAGCAACGATGGCGTTGGCCTCATAACAGACGCTGCGAACCGACTTCCACCCGTATTGGACATACACACTGATCCGGCGGGTCGGAACACCAAGAATAGTCCAATGGAAGCCTTTGCGAACCACCGTACTGGAGAGTCGGGCGTGCTGACACCAGCCGTACTCGATGTAGCTCTACCTACTACGAGCCAGTCAAATTCCGGTGTACTAGTCGCGCAAGCGACGCCAACGAAGGCACTGCTTCCGTCCACCGCCGTACTGGACTCACTACAACAATTCACACCGCAGTCATTCCTGAGCGTCCGACTACTGGGCGCAGGAGGCTTCAGCACGGTCGATGAGGTGCTACACCGAGCGACGAACTTACGACTTGGTCGGAAGACGCTCAAGAATCGCGACCAGACTGCCATCGAGGAGCTCAAGAAGGAAGTAAGCGTACTACAGAAGCTTCGGCACCCTCACGTAATTCGATTCCTCGGCGCATACTCCAAGGGCGACAAGATGTCGATCCTGGTAGCCCCGGTTGCGGAGACCACCCTCGCGCTCTGGCTTGAGCAAGTCACTCTACAACGACCAGCCAACCTCGCCAACGTCATCAGCAAGATGTTTGGATGTCTTGTTTCATCGGTCCGGTACCTGCATGAGCAGCGCCCGGTAGTCAAGCACATGGATATCAAGCCGCAGAACATTCTCGTTGCTCACGGCGATCAAGAGTTCCCGCACGTAGTACTATGCGACTTCGGCATTAGTTCTTCAGACGAAGATCTAGCAGACGGCCAGCACAAGCCACTTACTCGCCGATACATCGCTCCGGAAGTATTTAATGGCTTCACTCGCAATCAAGCTGCCGATATCTGGTCCCTTGGATGCGTGCTCGCCGAGATGGCATCTGCACCATTCGGCCAAACCAACTCAAACTGGCTGAACTTCCGTCGCGAGTACAGCGGACGTACAGGCAAGCACTACTGGCAAGACGTACCAAGCCTACAAGACTGGCTATCAAGCTTCCTCAAGGATGCCGCGACTCCCACCGAGCAACAGGTGGTGGGTACGCTCAAGGAAATGCTCAGTGCAGATCCCAATGAGCGACCGAGCGCGGCACTTCTCTCCTTGAACTTCACTCCGGCGCCATGCTGTCTTGAGTGGCCGAACGACAACGCCGCATTCCCTGCGCCAGATCAAGAACTCTCAGCCGTGGAAGTCCTTGTCAGCAAGGACGGCTCGGACTGCTGCGATCACTACCTTCAGACTGCCAGCGCAGCCGTGGACCCTTGCGCTGACCTTTTCAAGAATGCGAAGGGCTGGATCGATGATTGCTCACACACCCACGACGCCTGTCGCCAGTATGCACCGGCCGATGGCACCCTACCCACACGCCTAGTCGACACTCAGCCTCAAGGCGTCGGCGACAGCATTATCCAAGTTGTCGATAGTGCGACGATTGCTCAGAGCTCTGAAGCTGTACAATATGCTACGCTCAGCTACGTCTGGAGCAAGACCGACATCACGCTGACTAATGATCAGCTGCACAATGTACAGCTAGGCCTGCAGCGACAGACACTGCCCGAGCCACTCGAGTCTGGTATCAAGGCCGCTCAGAAGCTGGGCTTCCGCTACATCTGGGTCGATCAGCTCTGCATTCTCCAGGATTCGGACGTAGACAAGCGCAGCGAGTGTGCCAACATGGCATCAGTCTTCCGCAATGCTGCACTGACAATCGTACTCGACCAGATCACTAAGCATCGCTCCGAGAATCTTGGCATTGTCTTGCCAAACGCAAATGCGAATGCACAGCTCCAGGCCGTAAGCGGGAAGATCGATACGCCCTCGGTAACCTCTACGCTACCTGTCAGCAACTTTGCCACCCCTGCCTTTGGTTGGGATACTCGCGCATGGGCTCTTCAGGAACGCCTGCTCAGCCGACGCCTCTTGCACCTTTGCGAGAGGCAGCTGTATTGGGAGTGTGCATCTCTGAAGGCTTCCGATACTTTCCCGCGCGGTCTTTCGTCCCTTGTCTGGGAGAAGGCGCATAGCAAGTCCTACCACGATCGTCCTCAGCGTGGCAAGGCTGGCTCGAAGTCGGTCATCGTCAAGAACACGAGTGACGTGTTTCACAGCAGCAAGTCTGGCTCAGAGTCAGTCAAGAACGCGTTCGACAAGCAGACACCACTCGATGCCACCCGCCTTCGCAACTGCCAGTGGATCCACAAGGAAGGTGATCACAGTGGCGACAGCATGGACGTTGCACACACGACCCTACAGCCAGTGGACGCCAAGGCACCTCTAAGTTCTAAGGGTCACTTCCATGCGACCTATGCGCGCAAGAACTCTGGTGTTGGTGTTGCACCTAGTACCAAGAGTGCTGCTGCTGCTACGCCCGACACCAATGCTGCTGTCAGCAGTATTAGTGCCTCCGGTCCTCGGATCGGTAGTTCTGCGCATGATGATTGCACCTCACCTGACCGATCGACTAGCCCATACCTCAGGGGCTTCTTTGGCCTCTCCTCGCTTTCCGACAGCCGAACTATGCCAGTCAACTTCAGCGACGCCTCAAAGCCTGTTGGACCGCAGTCTCGCCCTACCGATGCGCATCCTGCGCTGAGCAAATCTAAGCGCGGCTCAGAGACTGATGACAGCCTCCGTGCCCAGAGGCGTGTCGATCTGCACAAGCACAGCGAATCTCTCGCCGCCCGTAGCAACGACAATGCTACACGACAAGCTTCAAGCAACTGCGTCGGCGTTAACGCTGCTCCCTTCTGGGACTCTGACCATCGCCTGTGCACAGAACATGGTGGTACCACCGACGTTTCTGTCACTGGATTTGAGACATGTCGGACCACTAACTCTGTTCCTGCCTTCAACGACCATGTCAATGGCGGTCTGACGGAGCACCCACTGAGTGACAGTCTTGCGAACAGCCTGGCACACCAGCTTGCGTCTTGCAAGCATTCACACCCGTGTGCTTCTGAGAGCCGCAGGCATGGTGCACGATAAGATCTTTGCTGAAGAGGATGGAACGAAGATTTAGACGCAGAGACACCTGACCGCAAGGTGGGATTGTCGCTCTCCTCCCAGATTGTTACTTTTCCTTTAGTCTCGAGATAGTTGCTACATACACGTCAATCCATTCTGTACTCACATCACTGCCACGACTTCATCGTCACTTGTGTTTCCGAGCCCTCAGCTACCGATGTTGGATGCAGTCTCCATGCTGGCGATTTGCTGACGACCTCCACCAGCCTGCGCGAATATTTTTGAAAGCAGGACACTTTGGTGCCGTGGAGGAGATTCGTTTTTCCAGTGCCGTCGAACGACAGATGAATAATGGACCCTCGAGGCATTCAATTGCGAATCACAGCCGGAGGGAATAACTGGACAGTTCCACTCTGGCTTCAAGCAAGGCCTATACACCGACTCCACAGAAGCGAAAGACGATGTCATACATTCTTGTGCAATATTTGCGAACGCCGTTGGCCATCGTCTATGGGCGGAATATCCCGAGCTGCGTAGCGAGAAGGAGAAGATGCAAGCTGCGGAAAAGATCAGGGGCGGTGTGTTTGACGGACTGAGTAGGCAGGAAGTACGGTGGCTCCAGGAGAATGTGTGGGGGGAGGGAAGCCCCGACCTGACCTAGGAATCAGACGAGGAGAGCGCTGAATCTGGTCATTCCCCAGACCAAAGCGAGAAGAGCGGTTCTGAAAATGCAAACTCTTACCCTGAGCGCTTCGAGCGCGATCACTACCTCGAGGTCATCGACGCGAGACTGGAGAGACTTTCGATGGCCTAGCGCGCAGAGCAGTGTATGCTAGGGTTGAAGTTACTGGAAGCGGGGTGCGAATTGGTAGCGGAAGGGTTGACTCTACGGGATGGAAGCGACAACTTAGGAAAGCTAGGATATATTGCCATTACTGTACGCAGCTGCATCGCGACTATTTTGCGAATGAGCTGTAGTAGGCATGACGCAGCTTTCGTATCAAGATGCTCCGGATGTACCTATGGTAAAAGCAAGTGGTTTGTAGCCAGGAGAGTGTCTATCCCCTTGCGAAGGCTACACGGACTCACACTGACGGCATCCTGTTTCTCCGGAAATCCGGGGCGTACGCTGTTATTACTTCTTTTTAATTTGAGATAATTGCTACGTACACTTCATGCCATCTTGTGTCCACATTACTGCTGCATTCTCGTGATCTTCGTTGTGGTTGCTACGTCTTCACCAGTTCGATTCCACGTGATGAACCCTCCATAGTAATGCCTCTTCGCTACTCTCGAGCTTGCGCTTTTACCCTATAGGTCTCTGTTATGCGCTGTTCTTCGCAGTGTCAGTTAGCTTGGAGCAAAAAATGTTGTAATGCAAGAGAAGGGATTGAAGGCAAAAGGGGGTTGAGGGGAATAACAAGACATGTTGCACTGCAAGCGCCTTTAACTTGGTTACAGCTTCCTTGCACCAATGCCTCACTGGATGGTAGACGTACCTACTTGAATTGCTCGCTTTGAGCATGTGTCGCTCTGCGCTCTAGAGCCTCGTGAATCTCGCCTCGATATCGTCAAGCGCATCGTCTTCGAATTCGTATTGAGTAGGCTTACACTTGACCGAGCAAGCCGTCAGAAATACGCTCTTCGCCCCAGGAAAACAAACTCGCTTGATACAAGAACTCCACCTCCTCGTCGCTGAACTTCTCGCCTTTCCACTCGAGGCACGTCTTCCACGCCACCTCAAGCCACGCGGGTTCGTCGCGTGTCAGCCCGTCGAAGAGCCCGCCCTGTATCTTCTGGAACTTCGTACACCCGGCATGGATTGTCTGTAGACTCCTGTTGATGGTGCAGTTGACGGATCCGAGGATGTTAGTGCTGCCGAAGTTACTGTTCTGCGCGTACTCCTGCAGCTGCTCGATCTCGCGCTGGGAAACAGGGCTGCCGAGGGGGATGTCGATGGAGTGCAGGGTCCCGTTTTGGCGGACTTGGATTCGCACAGGAGGTCGGTTGAAGGGCGGAGGAGAGCTGCGTTCAGAAATGAGGATACTGACATTTGGATCGTGATTCAAGCCTGCAGGAGGGCTGAAGTGGGGCTGCGGCTGGTAGTGACGTTGGTAGTCGTCTGGAAACGGTGTGCCTCTGGGCATATTGAATTGAGAGTATGTCGAGGACGGTGCTGTGAGAGGGCGATTGAGGGCCGTTTGGAGCGCGGTGTGGGAGGCGGCTGGCATGTCTGCATGAGGTCCGTGGTGATGGGGGGCGGCAACCATGGCTTTGTCTTGACTCGAGAATGAACATGTATAAGTGAGCGCGCCCATGGTTGCGATTATCCGTTTGAAAGTAGCTCAATTTCGGAGTAGTGAGAGGTGTGATGCGGTTCAAGGGCGGTAGTAAGTCTGGTTCAGGACCCTTGGGGTTACTCGCGATTCCCTTCCTTGGAATGCCAGTAGCCACCGGAGTGATTGGCAGGTACCAAGAGGCCGTCCTCAAATCTTTGGATCGCACCTGCTTTTAGTTGTCTCACGAGATATCTTGTCTGTGGAGGGGTGACAAAGCCAGCCATATATCAAGCTTTTTATTGATACTTGCTGTTCTACTTAGTACCCTGCGCACCATGAGGAGCATTCGTTCTCCTCTTCGCCATGCTCTGCCCAATGGCGTTCCTGACCTCCTTCTCCTGATGCACCACATTCTGCACCATGTACTTCTTCAAAGCCTCCCTCAGCTCTCCCTTAGCCCTCTCGTTCTCCTTGAATGGCGTGGATTCGAGATCCAGCAGGCGCGTGGCGTCCTTGTTGCACTCGGCTACGAATGCGCTGAGGCGATCAAGCTGCTGGTGCTGTGTAGCTTCGGAGTCGTCGGTGGGTTGCGTGGGACGTTCGGGGTCGAAGCGGTATAGCGGCATCAAGAGAGCTAGGAATTGGGCGAAAGAGATCGAAGCCTTCTTGGTGATGGCCGCGATCTGGAATGGGAGGTATGCAGGCCGCAGGTTGAGGGATGTGACGAACGGGTTCAGGTAGTTGGTGAGGAACGAGGGATGGTCTGACCGCACGGCAATGTCTAGTTCGAACATGGCGACTGCAAGCAATCCGAGGTATCGCCATATTGCGCCGTCCCGCAGGAAGCCGAGTGCGTTCGCACCGATGAGAAAGACGAGCAGCACGCCGTAGTTTGTCAGGCCGCTCAGCAATGCGCTGTCAAGGTATTCTTTCGTTGTGATGCATGACTGGCATTGTCGGAGGATGTCTGGCCCGAAGCGGTCGTATGCGAAGCGTTTTGCTGGGTCGAGGATAACGTCGCGTGCGTGCTTCAAGTGGATGTAGTACGCGTTTGCGGCCTCCCTATCGATGCCAGGCGCGATCTTATCTGGGTGGAAGCGAATGGTGAGCTTTCTGAAGCGCGAGTTCAGGCCACTCTCGTCGACGCTGATCGGCACACCGAGGTCGTTGTATGCGTTGCTCGAGCGTTGCAGGTTGAAGTCGACTTCGTAGATGGTGAATGCGAAGTAGGCGAGGTAGATGGCGATCAGTATCTGGCGGCGGTGCTTGACGAAGCGTACGGAGCCAGGCTGTGGCTTATGGTCGCCTGCGCGAATGAAGATGCTGTAGAGGACGCTCTGTGCCCAGCCGGCAGCCTTGCAGTCATTAGTAGATTGCAATGAGTATGTAGCTGTGGTAGATTACCAAAGGTATTAAGAACTGCCATATCAGGAGCGGCCCCAGGGTGTCCCAGGACATACTTGCTCGAGCCATGTTGGAGCTTACCGCCTCACTATCATCAGAACGTTGGTGGGGAGCGTTACGGTGTGAACAACGAACGCGCGCGACAAGTGGCATTCATCGCGTACCGAGGCTTGGCTTAGTCATCAGGAGCCTGCACCTTCCACGGTGCGCATTGCTTTTCACGTTCAGAAATACCTTAATCCACAGACTGCATAATCCCAACGAGTCAAATGATCGATTAC
The DNA here is from genome assembly GCA_022225945.1 of Didymella pomorum. Taxonomy (NCBI): domain Eukaryota; kingdom Fungi; phylum Ascomycota; class Dothideomycetes; order Pleosporales; family Didymellaceae; genus Didymella; species Didymella pomorum. The sequence goes on along the minus strand of JAKJXN010000038.1, from coordinate 223,775 downwards.
AGCCAGCACCATGCCGCAGGTGGTGCGTAATCTTAGTGAACAGGTAATGACTGGCCAGGCTAAGAGCGATACCAAAGACAAGAGCGGCGAATTAAGCATTTCACACAAAAATAATATGAAGTTTGATGTTTCGATGAAAGCAGTGCGTATTGACTATGGGTATAGGGCGGTCTATCGACTGTTCTATCATATCGAAGAAGACAAACAAAAAGAGATCCTATCTCGTCCAACTCCAAGCTCATTTCTGGAGAGGAATGCAATGTGACTGAAGCGTCGGGTATCTTTCCTTCACATGATCCAACATGCATCTGCAAGCCGACGCTGAAGCGCACTCAGTGCGCTCTCTCGTTCGCAATCATAACGACCAGCGCTCAAAATTTAAGCAGTGGGCGCGCCACGAGGAAGCATGTCCTCCTGGCCAGCACCGTTCTTCTCGCTGCTCTTCTTCTCGTTGTACTCACCACCAGAGCCGGACTCCTCGTCTGAGGTCTCGTCCATGCCATACTCGCGGTTGTAGCGAGCGATCTCGGTCTCGTCCATGGTAGGGAGCTCCTTCGCGGCCAAGACGTAGCTCTTGTTCTCGAGATAACCCTTGGCGAAGATCAAATCGATCTCCTCAAGAGAGCGTCCAGAGGTCTCAGGGTACAAGAAGTAGATGATGGGGAAGAAGATGGCGTTAAGAATGGCGAAGAACAGGTAGGTGTAAGCGCTGATGCTGGAGATCAGGACGGGAGTGATCATGACAATGAACTGCGTCTGTTAGCAAAAGCACATCTTTGGACAGTGGAGTAAACTTACGAAGTTCCAGAGCCAGTTGGAGATCGTGGAGGTGGCGTTGGCTTTCGCACGGGTCTTGATAGGGTTGATCTCGGCGGGGTACAACCAGGGCAGAGGCAGCCATGTAGCACCGAAGAACGCGATGTAGGTGAAGAGACCAACAGCAGCTCCCTTGGCGGCGGAGGCAGTACCAGGGAGCAAGCAGCCGAAAGTAAGGATCATAGACAAGCACTGTCCGACGGTACCGATTAGGAAAAGCTTGCGGCGACCGACACGCTCAACGAGGAACCAGGAGGTGGTAGCGAAGATGGAGTAGACAACCATGTTGATGCCACCAAGGAGAAGGGCCAAGTTGTGGGTCGTACCGAGAGCGTTCTGGAAAAGGATGGGGAAGTAGTAGATAACTGCGTTGCAACCAGAAAGCTGCTGCATCATCTGAGAGGAAGCACCCAAAAGCATACGGCGAAGGTGCTGAGACTTTCCGTTGGTGAGAACAGCGGAGAACTTGGTCTTGCCACCACCACCGGAGAGGCGGATGGCCTCCTTGATGATACCCATCTGAACCTGGACTTCAGGGTCCTCGCGAGGGAGACCGTTGAGAGCGGCCATGACAGTTGCAGCTTCCTCCTCGCGGTGGTGAGTGAGGAGCCAGCGTGGAGATTCAGGGAGCTGAGTCATCATGACAAGGACGACGAGAGCGAAGACGATCTGGAAAGCAATGGGGAAGCGCCAGGTGAAATCGTCAGGGCCGTAGAGACAACCGTAGTCGATCCAGTACGCAATCAACGTGCCAATGGCGACGTTGCCGCCCTCAATGCAGATGACCTTTCCGCGGTTCTTCGCGCGGCAGCACTCGGCCTGGTAGGTGGGGATAGTCGAGGTGTTGATACCGTTTCCGATACCAGTGATGCATCGTCCAATGATGAATTGCGCGGTAGCACCGCCATTAGGAGGAACAGAGGTGATCTGGATGATGACACCAAGGATCATGACCGAAGCACCGAGGAAGATGGAATTGCGGCGTCCAAGCTTGTCTCCAAACATGAAGATGAAGACAGCACCAAGGAAACAACCAACGGCGTAGATAGCGACGACGAAACCCTCGTATGTGGAGTCGCCATCGACCTGGGGGAATGCCTTGACGAATGCGGGGGCGGAGATAATACCAGACATGACACCTTGGTCATATCCGAAGAGGAGGAAATCGGTGGTAGCAACGATGGTGATCAGGACTTGCAACATCCTGCCGGACTTCCCCCAGTAGGTGGGAATGCCCGTCTCATTTTCTCTGTGAGGTGCCATAGTGAGGATTGGCTGATCAACGAAGTCTGGAGAGAGATGATGGGGACTGAATGGTGGGGAGAGGGTCCCTTTTTAACTGATCGTCTCAACTGCCACGAGCCAAAGTTCACCAGCCGCTGGCGTGAAGGTAGCGACCAACGGTCCACCTGGTTCCACAATTACCAACATCGGTCTGACACGAGAAGTACACTAGATAACAATTTTCACATTATCTCGGACTTGGCTGTGGTTGCATCGATCAGTGATGTCGCTGACGGCTGAGGCGTCAAATAAACAGTGGGTATAAGGCGAACCAAGCAGGGTCCTGAGTGGACCAAGATCCCTTGGAGCCAATCTTGGAGAAGAGCGGAGCACGCTTGGGGTGGAACAAGAGCTCGGCAACCAGCAGCTTTCGTCTTAGGCCGAGGCTCCTCCGCTTTGCGTCATAGTTTCGTTGCTCGGTATTGAGTCCCTCGAGCTGGGGATTGCGGAGGATTATTGGGTACGGAGGTTTGCCGAGTCGCTCTCGACACCGGCGAATGATAGAATTTTCTTTGAACCTTCTTTTCGAACCGCCATCATTCGGCACCGCCGTTCTTCGAGAAAACAGACTTGCATCGTAGCTGCAGGTACACAGTCTCCGTTTGAGCTTGGTCGGGCAACGTACCATAATTACTCGATAGCGCCCGAAGTTTTCACATGAGGCAGCGTTGCTCGTCTCAACATCCCCATGTTGACGTCACACACCGGCGACTAAAGTCACATCCATGCAGGGTCGAAACGCCCGTGCGGTGTGCGGCTCTGCAGCCTCTTCATCTTGGCGCCGATCTTATCCGGCTTAAACGTTCTCGGTGGAGCCTCAAGCCTTTGACTGGCGGCCGGGAAGGGCTTTCACACAATTGGCAACGCTACCGCACCAACACGAGGAGTGATGTGATGAGGAGAGGCGGGTAACAACGACGTCATTGCGGTGAAGAGTCTCAATATGCGCAAGTGTTTGGAAGACACGATAGAAAAACTTGGTGTTGAGGAAAAGTTTCTGGCTTGGTGACGGCAGACCTGCGGTCCCAAATTGCGCGGTAAGTGCGCATACGTGTGCGCGGGTTGGAGAAACCCGTCCATCAATCATAGCAGGCATCAGCCTCGCTGATCCTGATTCCTTATGCACTGAACGATGCGGTGGACAGATGTGCGTGGGGTTTTGTGGGTTCCTGTTGGAGGGCTTAGTAACTAGTGCACGCGCCGGTACTTCCTACTTTGTCAACCCGGCCTACCTACCGCATCAGCACCCGTATCGTTGCTCCTGCAAGCGCGGTCCATCTTCACCACTCTCAGCGACAGCCTCAAAGTTGGATCCTCATGAACCGTTTGCGCGGCGTCAGCATCCTTCGGACGGACCTGGAGAACGGTGTCAGAAGTGCCAAAACATCAGGTCCCTGCAGACGACGAGTTCCACTATGGAGGTCCTCACCACGTTCTGCAGCACCATCTTTGCTCCACCGGCTATGACGGCGCCTCCTGCGAGTATATCACGAACCTATGTCTCGGGCCCCCTGTTGGTCGACTGAGGTGGCTTCTGAGCCTCTCGTTGGCGTGGACGACTAGTGCACGCTGCATCCAGTAGTCTGTCCCACATCGTAAGAGCCGCATCTCTCACCGTATCGTTGCCAAGTAGTCTTGGGAACGACGTCTGAGCCTGAAAGAGGCTGGGTTGAGCCTCATGCACGCCCTGACCGAAGCCGCCGTTCGGCAGCACCAGCCGGGCGTTGTCGTGTGGTGTTGTTGCGAGATACCGCCCGCGGAATCCTTGGTGGCACAGGAGGAGGCTCACTGAGCCGCCTCGGTGCAGCTTTCTCCGTCGACTAGTGCTGCAGCAACAGGATATCATGTCCAATCGCTGACGAGGTCGGGTACGCAGATGGCTTGCCTGATCCGGTCATATGCTCTCAATGCTGAACAACTGTCACTTGGCGACTTCGATCATTACTGTTTGCCCACAGTGGAACTATCAACAACAAGCAGCCAAGAGCGGACGAGAATTGACAAGTACCACGCATACTCCTTTCTCTTGGCCGCTTCATGGCGAACTCTTGTCGTGGCTAAACCACCACCTGACCGACCTCGCCGCATCCCTGCAGCGCCGTCTCACCTTGCAAGAAGGTACAAGACATGCAATAGCTTGTGGAGATTGGTCTTCATAGCCTCATAAGCCTACTTACTTCGGCCTGATACTGATTCCTCTGTTCAACAGACGGCTGGCTTTTTTCTTCTTCTAATATTGACGAGCTGTGTCTGAACCTCACAATGCAATACCGTGAATATTGACATGAGCACGGTACCATCCATGCACGTGAGCAGAAATGGCTCCTCCCCTCAACCCATCCGGAACGGAAAGGAAAATCCCCGGCCCTCGGTTTCGTTTCTCAGCTTCTCCGCACCATCTGCTATGAAATGTGGAGAGGTTCCAATTTTCCACACCACCATCACAAAGCCACCACCGGAAGGTGCAACAAACCATTGCCGCGCGGCACAACACAATGACCGCAGGTAGGTGATCAAGACAAGCGCTGACAAGCGTCGCCTCCAGCTTTCAGGCGACCTACCCATAGGTTGGGGTTGCCGTGGAGGCCGGGGAAAGCGAAGGATTGGTACTCCAGGTGCAGTCCACTTTTTGGGATGGTGATCGGCGATATGTTGCCTCATGAGGATGTTGAACTCGACGCCGGAAGAGCGAAATTTAGCGACGGATCAACATGTCAGAATGTGACTGCCGTGATCGACATAGCAGACAATTCCATATTGTATTGGATTGGGCGCACGTCTTTCGGCTCTGTCGGCACTTTTCTCTCAGGTCGCAGAAGGGATGCGATTTGAATTTGGGAATAAGAGTGAAGTGGCAGAGTCCATATCGTTTTCGACAACCCGCATAGCTTCCTGGTAGGTAACGACAACTACTATTCGATTGGACCATCGTTTTGTCTCAGGCAAACCATCTCGAGTCACATTTCTTACCACCGAAAATATCAAAGTCGACTACAACTCCACGTGACAAGAAATCCAATGATTTAATCCATGTGTTCTGGGGTCACACATCTGACGACCATTAATCTGCCATGTTTTTACGACCAAATGATGTACTCATAGTTTCGCAATCGGACTCAGCGCCTTCTGCACCAACTCCAGCACCCTCTCCGCTGTACCCCAAGAAGCCTGATATCCAGCTCCAGAGTGTCCATACGCATGGACAACAGGCACATTCCACTTCTTCTCCTTCTCGATCTCAATCCTCGGTCCGCCCTTCCTGCTCGCTACGGCAATTAGCTCAACGTCCGATACGTGTCAGGAAGCTTTGGGGTACTCACGTCTCAGCCCGATATTCCTAGCAATGATCTGCAGCTCCGCCGGCTTCCCCAGCTCAGGCGCAAGAGCACACGCGCGCTCGAGGATCTGTGCCTCCAGCTCGCTGTCCCACTCAGCGCTCCAGTCGTTGTCCTGACGGCTGCCGCCCAGAATCACGCCGCCACCAAGGGTACGTGGGAAGACGTATGTGGTTGTCGGATCGATGCGCTTTGGGCTGCGGTAGTACCTGGACTCGTCAGTCGCTGGCACTCTGAGGCCTTCAATGCGAAGCAACCTATTGGGGGTGTTAGAAGGCAAGGAAAGCACGGCTTACGTGCGGTCGAACTCGTACATTCTCTTCATGGGGACTTTGGGCTCGGCGACCAGCACGGTCTGGCCGCGCGTCGGGTACATGGTCGTGTCAAGGACGTCGGTGAGTTTGAGCGCACCCAGACCCGTGGCGTTGAGCACGAGGCTTGTCGTGGGGTGAGATGACAGTAGTTCTGAGATGGAAGATACGCTGCGGCGCTCGAGTTTGATGCCTTTGCTGAGGGCTTGGGATTGCAGCCTGAGCTTTGTTAGTACCGTGTTACCCAGCGTTTCCAGACCCTCTAGCTCTTGCAGCGAAGTAATGGAGACGAGAAGGGGCGAAGAAATAAGTGAGAGTGATGGTAAGGTAACATACCACTGCAAATACACCTGTGTATTAATCCTAAACGTGCTCGGGAACTCCAGCCCAAACACCGCGCCCTCGGGCAACTCTTTCTCATCCAAATACCTCAACCCACCAACCAACTCATCGTACCAAATCCGCCCCGTCTGCGGCGTCAGCAAATTCGTCTGCTCAATCGGCGCATCCAGCACAGCCCACATCTGCTGCCTGCCCAAGCCGGCCTCATTCCCTTCCCCAGACCTGATGACTTGGCACCCGTGCACGCTGCGCCCGTCCATCAGCTCACCGAACCGCTGAAATGTGATGCGGTCGTAGTTCTCGAGCAGCCCGTTGTCGTTGGCCATGGAGGACCAGTTTGCGCCTGCCCAGGGCGAGGCGTAGGATATGCTCCGGTCGCCGGGGAAGTGGGTCGCGGTTATGGTTATGTTGGCGGTGGGGTGGGCGTGCGCAAGGACGAGCGCGGAGGTGAGTCCTATGATGCCGGCGCCTAGGATGGCGATGTGTTCGGGTTCTTGGGTGGACATGTTGGTGTTGTTGTTTGTGGTTGGGTAAATGGTCCAAGGTTGGCGTGAGGCTGTGATGCTGTAAGTCGATGTGTATAGTCGACTCAGATACAATCCGCAATTGTGCAAGCGAAAACCTGGACTATATATGCAGTCCTTGGTAGCTTTTACTTTGAGCGATGAGTCGACAATGTCGTGTTATCTTGAAGTCGGAATGCTGCCAAGTCCGACGGATGACGGAAAAGACACTGCTGCACTCAATGTTCACGCACGTCACCCTATGCCTCGATTCCAAGCTCTTTTTCTTGTAACAATGTTGGCATATTGAAGAACAATGGCCGACAGTCGCAGTTTGGAAGATAAACATTGACTTACCGCCAATCGGAGTTGCTTGTTGCGTTTCGGTGTTGGAAGTGCAGGTGATGGTGGGGATCGGAGTGAGGTCGCCTCACGAGACCGGCATCGGACCCAGCCCTCAGTGAGCATAGTCGCCGACGGCTCACCCGGCTTCGAAGCCATTCATGAACATACGCGGCAGCGTCCGAATTTCTCTTTGAGTATCGGGAGAGGATTACTTTTGGGGAAACATTAAGTGGGTATTGATTTTGTCATGGTAATAGTAGGGGTATCGTAAGAATATTACGCATATACAACAGCCTGAAAGCCGCCAAAGCATGTACAACCTAAGACGCCTCAGGTAGAAGAGATCTAAACAACGCTTTTCCAGTACCCAATAAGCAGCTTGAGCAGCATCATTACGAAGAGACGGCTCCTAAGCAGAACCTTTAATGAACCAATCCGAGCTAGCATCAACCATATAATTCGTGATGTTCGATTCGTTGCCATATCCTCCCTCGGGCATCTGCATATTTCCATCCGCATTCGAGGGATACGTGGTCATTGTGTCCATAGATACAGGAAGGCGGGGCATGTTAAAGAAGTCAAAGACGTCAAGGTATTCCAGCTCGTTCGGTGCAGGAGTGCGAGCGGGCGTGACTGACGGCAACCCAGCAGCGCCATCGAACTTGGGTTGCCGTGCGATGAGGAAGTCGAGGTCGAATGCGCATCGCCTCATGTCGGCCAAGATCTTGACTGTCGAGGGCGTTACACGCTCGCCGCCCATACCAGCGCTTTGCTGCGACTCCTGATATTCCGATAGAACTCGGGAGAGGAGGTTTCCGTAGCGTGCAGCTACTTCCCAGTACTGGCCTAGGTCTTGTAGGGTGCTGACTAGGATGTTGATGGAGGTGTCGACGCGGTGATCGATGGTCGAACCATGCACCAAGAGCACACGCGCTGCTACCCAGCAGGAGAAGGCAAACGGTGGACCAAGCTTGATAAGCAGACCGTTGTCGCGCACCGAAGCACATAGAGCAGTGATGTTCTCCACGGCACTCAGGCACCGTTGGCTAGCACTGAAAGATGGCGTGAAGATAGGCGAGCGATGCGTAGGGTATGCTGCCGAAGAATGTAGGCGAATGACCGTTCTACGACTGTAAGTAAGGGACCGAGTGTCAAGAGGCTCGATAGACTTACGTGTGGAAGGCAGCATGCAGCATGACTAGGCCGCTGTTAAGGGTCTGATTGCCTCCCGGCTTGGAAAACACTCTCGCCGAGTTGCCGTACTCGGCAGGAAGATTGTACTTCCACTGCTCGATGGCATTGTCAAGTTCTCGATACTCACTCTGCCACTTCTCGACATCAGACAAAGACGTGATGTCGACAGGCTTCTTCAAGAACTTATGGATGCGCGTCAAGATCCCCAAGATTTCCACGTAGTACGAGAACGAGCCCAAGTTTTCCGGACGATTCATGCTGTAATCTGTCCGGGTCTTTGTGTGAAACCACCTGGTCTCGATCGGTACGTTGCGAGCGTAGAGGTCGTCTCGGCATGGTAGTCGCCTGTCAATCTCATTCTCGTCCAGGGCGAACTCGAAAGCAGTCGCTACAGTTGCGTATCGGTCGAGAACGTAGATCATCCAGAACAGCCGGCGACGACTCTCCTCCTCGATCCAGTCTTTGGGAACAGGAAGCACGTTCGCGCGCAATGTGTAGATGGACGCATACTGAGGCGCAATCATTGGCGAGTATGTTTCCATAGACAATCCCAATTGTACCACTGATCGCGTTATCAACGCAAGCAGATTCCAGCCGGGAGGACCGTTCGAGCAGCCAACCACGTCTAGCGCCAGGATAACAAGCGCCTGCAGTGATTTGACAGAGCTGTTCTCGATGCCGTACAGCAGAACCTTCTCTTTCGAGTTCTTGTGATATCGTGCTCGCTTATCTGGGGACAATCGCTGATCAGTCGAGAACCTGACGGTGGTGGCCACGACCGAGTGTAGAATGATACGGTCCGCCTCATCCAGACTCGAATCACCAAACAGCGAATTGAGTGTTGACTGGCGGTGCAGGATAGGGCACCAGGGGTAGATGTGCTTGAAGAACAGATCCACCAGCCCGTAAAGAAGATCGTACGGTGGGAAGTCTGCATCATCCTGACCCAGCGATCGCGACATGGAGGGTGCGAACTGATCAGTGGCACCGAAAGGCGTGTACCCGTCTCGTTGCATGCCTCCCAGCCGCGATTGCACATCGTCGGCCTGTCCGCCGTAGCCATTGCCTGAGATGGAGGCAGACCTGGCGTCCAGCGTGTTGCCAAAGCCATTCTGTATTGCATTTTGCGAGGGGAACGTCGATTGCGGCTTCTGGATGAACAGGGCCGTCTCGGGTCGGGGGATGTGGGGCGTCTGAATGACTGGTGGGCTCCGAAAAGTGGCCACCTCTTGCGGAGATGGCCCGGAAGCTGCGATCTGCTGCTGCGACAGATGATTGATCTGCGACTGCTGCTGGACAATGAGGTTTTCGAGCTTGTCCAGGCGCGCCTCTGCGAAAATCAGCCGTAAGATCAATGCTCTCATGGAAAAAGAGAAAGTCGACTACTCACCAAGCTCACGTCCATAGCCGGCCCTCAGGCCTGGCTTTTTGCGTGGCAGATAGACCTATAAAGCTGTGAGTGGAATGTTGCGCGTGTCGTGCGACCTGCATCTCACTCACGCATGTCGAATGGTTCTTCAAACACCAACCGCCTGCAAGGTACAGGTCAGCACATGATTTCCGACTTAACATTCAACTTACACGCCGGATGGCCACGGTCGCACTTGACTTTGCGCTGCTTGCACGTCTCGCAGCTCACGCTCAGCTTTTCGCGTTTGCGCTTCGAGCCGCTCGTGCTCCTGCCTCCGTCCTCGCCGCTCTCGTCCTCGCCGGCGCTCCATACCTCGTGATCATCGTCGCCAGGCGAATGATGAGACAATTTTGACGTGCCATTGGGACTGGCCTCCTGGTTGTGCGCAATGCTTGCGCCGTTCGCAGCCGTCGCATCCATGGTGGGCGAGGCGTTGGGAGCGCGCTCGCTGAGCGTGAACTCGGTTTCCTTTCTGCCGAGGTGAGCTGGATTAGCGGGCGGGGTTATGGGTTTTTGCTCTACCCCAGATTGTGTATTAACGCTTTAGCCTCATCTCCACGCCTGCTGATTCGCAGTGACGCCTGGCCTCGTGCGCAGATGATCCGCGAAACCCACTTAGTCGCCGTATCAAATTTCCTGAGACCAGGTGCCGAGAGACCTCCCACTACCGCCAACCATGTCCGTGTTTCGTTTGGCTGCAAAGTGGACGCACCGCGTAAGAGTTCGGCAGGCTCATCGCAGCGTCTCGCAGCGAAGTCGCGAGAGATGAGGCCGAGGGCCCAGTATTTTCCGCGTCGAGAAGCATTCCACCTGATTGCGCTTTGTATTTAACACTCCCACATCGCCGGCCTTCCAGGCTTTATAGACCCCCTCACCTTGGCGCCATCCTGATTTCGCCGTCAATTCTTCATTATGCCTTCCTCTACCCAAAGTGGCTCTGTGAAGTCGTTTCCTACGATCAAGCATGTGCGCACCTTCCTCACCCAGGGTCCCGGATCTGGTGGTGACTACCACAATGTGCACGGCGGCCATTGGTTGATTGACAGCAAGATCTCGACTCCCATGTCGCAGTACGAGAAATACAGGAAGTCGAGGACGAGCTGGGGTATCAATGTTCTTGGATCGTTCTGCGTCGAGCTTGAAGCTACAGATGGCACAAAGGGCTTCGCGACTGGTTTCGGTGGCCCGCCAGCATGCTGGTAAGTCTGAAATGCATCGATATCTGAAAGTCAGCTGACATTCGAGAGGTTGGTTGCAGAACACTTCGAGCGCTTCCTGGTCGGTGCCGACCCCAGAGATACCAACTATCTCTTCGAGCAGATGTACCGTGGGAGCATGTTCTATGGTCGCAAGGGTCTCCCCGTCGCCGTCATTTCCGTCATCGATCTCGCTATCTGGGATCTTTTAGGCAAAATCCGCGGTGAACCCGTTTACAAGATGCTTGGTGGATCGACCCAGGAGAATGGCAGACTCAGCTTCTACTGCACTGGTCCTGAGCCCGCTGCGGCCAAGGAGATGGGCTTCTTTGGTGCCAAGGTACCGCTTCCATACGGTCCTGGCGAGGGTGTCGAAGGCTTCAAGAAGAACGTCGAGTTCCTGACGAAGCACCGCGAAGCTGTCGGACCCGACTTCCCTCTTATGGTCGACTGCTACATGTCTCTCACTGTTTCTTACACAATCGAGATCGTCAAGGCGACTGCACACCTGAACCTGAACTGGTGGGAGGAGTGCCTCAGCCCCGACGACAGTGATGGCTTTGAGCAGATCAAGCGTGCACACCCTAGTCAGAAGTTCACGACTGGAGAGCACGAGTACTCGAGGTACGGCTTCCGCAAGCTTATTGAAGGCCGCAATCTCGACATCCTCCAGCCTGATGTTATGTGGGTGGGAGGTATGACAGAGCTCATCAAGATCGCCGCTATGGCATCTGCATATGATATTCCCGTCGTCCCTCACGCCTCGGGACCATACTCATACCACTTCGTTGTATCGCAGGCCAACTCCCCCTTCCAGGAATACCTGGCCAACAGCCCTGACGGCAAGTCTGTCTTGCCCGTCTTCGGCAACCTCTTCACCAACGAGCCCATTCCTACGAAGGGCTACCTCGATGTCAAGGACCTCGACTTGCCCGGTTTTGGTCTCGAGTTGAACCCCAACGCCGGCCTTATCGATGCTGCGCGGATTCTCAACCCCGCCCCCGTCAAGGCTCTGAAGTCTACCGAGGAGCAGGAAGCCCAGGCTAATGGCACGGCCAACGGTCACTAGAGCATGTCTTCCTCTTTGACGGCGTTTTGGGTGCATCACATTGGCGGCACGGATACCAAAGAGCGTTGTGTTGCTGCACGTCTACATTTTTGAATGATTGTGGCGTTATGCGTGAAGGAGCGTTGCAATTCAGCTCCGAGTAAGCAATTACGAGAGCTTGACTTTGAGTTGAGAAGACGCTACGTAGTTCATAAACAATCAAATACACTCGTAAAGATTCGCCTTCAGAGGTTATTTTTAGTTTGGGTGATCTCCAGGGCCCCCATGACGCTATTCCTGTCCCACACCGCCTTGCAGCGAGGACGAAGCAGTACTCACAGCTTTTGAGAAGAGCAACCTGGTTGCAACACTATTCAAGTCTGCACACAGGTGCCTCGCAGTCATGGAACTTATCATCGGTGGCAGCAATGCTGTTGTTGGCCGTAATTTGCCTGTCTCTTGACCTCACCGCGCATGTGCGGCATGGACGCGCTGTGAGCTTTCCACCGACGAAGTGGGGCAGGCGCGCAACAGCTGGCTGCGCCTGCACAGTCTCTGTCGGAGTCCATATAAACATATCTGCCCCTGAATACATCATCTTCATTCACACTACTTCAATTGCAATTCCCTTTCCTTGATACCCCGCCACACGTTTTACCCCGCCTGCATCATGGAAGCCATCAAGAACACGGTCAACGAGGCCCTCGAGAAGCTCAACCTCAGCGGAGGTGCACAGGCTGCGCCCGCCAAGGAGCCCTCAGAGGAGCAGCTGAAGGACCTCCAGTCGAAGTACGAGAAGGCCGGACAGGAGCAGGTCTTCGCATTCTACGACAAGCTCAGCACCGCCGAAAAGGCCGCTCTGTTCGAGCAGCTCTCCAACTTCAACCCCGACTACATCAACGAGATCACAGAGAGGGCCCTGAAGCCTGCACACGCCGAGTCGACCGAGACAAAACTCGAGCCTCTCCCCGAGAGCGCCACATCGTCGACCCTCGACACACAGCAGGATGACTTGGACAAGTGGTACGACAGCGGTCTGGAGCTGATCGCTGAGGGCAAGGTTGCCGTTGTTCTTATGGCTGGTGGCCAGGGCACACGATTGGGTTCCTCAGACCCCAAGGGATGCTTCGATATTGGTCTTCCTAGCAAGAAGTCCCTGTTCCAGCTCCAGGGTGAGAGGATCGCAAAGGCTGAGCTGTTGGCCAAGAAGAAGCATGGCAAAGATAGCGTTACCATTCCCTGGTACGTTATGACCTCTGGCCCTACAAGGAAGCCCACCGAGGCCTTTTTCGAGAAGAACAACTACTTCGGTCTAAAGAAGGAGAATGTCGTCATCTTCGAGCAGGGTGTCTTGCCTTGCATCTCGAACGACGGCAAGATTTTGCTGGAGAGCAAGTCTAAGGTATGTGAGGAGGTCCATGATGTTCGTGTAATCGACTGACTCTTTCAGGTTGCCGTTGCACCTGACGGTAACGGTGGTCTCTACCTCGCCCTCATCAACTCCGGTGTAGTTCAGGATATGGGCAAGCGCGGCATCCAGCACATCCACGCCTACTGCGTCGACAACTGCCTCGTTAAGGTCGCCGATCCCATCTTCATCGGTTTCTCCGCCTCGAAAAACGTCGACATTGCCACCAAGGTCGTCCGCAAGCGCAACGCCAAGGAGTCTGTCGGTCTCATCCTGCAGAAGAACGGCAAGCCCGACGTTGTTGAGTACTCGGAGATTGACGATGAGACAGCGGAGGCTAAGGACTCGAAGAACTCTGAGCTCCTGAAGTTCCGTGCCGCCAACATTGTCAACCACTACTACTCCTACAAGTTCCTTGAGAGCATTCCCGAGTGGTGCAAGAAGCTGCCCCACCACGTTGCTCGCAAGAAGATCCCTCACGTTAACACCGAGACTGGCGAGACCGTCAAGCCCGAGAAGCCCAACGGCATCAAGCTCGAGCAGTTCGTCTTCGACTGTTTCCCCTTCCTCAGCCTCGAGAAGTTTGCCTGCATGGAGGTCAAGCGTGAGGACGAGTTCTCTCCTCTCAAGAACGCTCGCGGCACTGGCGAGGACGACCCGGATACATCCAAGCTCGACATCATGACACAGGGCAAGAAGTGGGTACAGGCTGCTGGTGCCACCGTCGTTAGCGAGGACCCCAAGGCTGGCATTGAGGTCTCGCCGCTTATCTCATACGTAAGTGTTCTCACACCAACCATACTCAAACGAGTTACTGATTCCAATACAGGGCGGTGAAGGCCTCGGCTTCCTCAAGGAGCGCACAATCAAGGCTCCGGCCGTCATCGAGTCCGAGGATTAGGAGAAGCAAAAGACATGGAATGATGGCAGTATCATACATCTGCAGGAGAATAATTGGGATTACACCGGGCCTGGCGATCTGCAGATGCCACGACCAATGCCCCTTATCAATCTTGTCAGGGATGACGACCGTCCTCGGTCGACTGGTCCGCCTAAAAAGATAGAATGGGAGACATGAAATGAATACGCTGAACGCACAATTGACTAAAAGATTGATCAGTTGTTGAAACTGCCTCAGAATGTCCTGCACTCTGAACCTTTTCTCTGTTATAATGAAATGTAAAATATGTCTGACGATTTGCAGTACTGGTTCTCCCGTTGCAAGAAAGCCGGCATTTCTTGAAACTCAATAGACATAATCATGCGATGATGTATTAAGCTATGCTAGTCCTTGCATGTCTAGTAGTCTGAGCGGTACCTGTCTGTAGTCGACTGGGGGTAGGTGTAGTAGACACTGTCGAGATAGTATCCCCCCTCTCCACGGTCGATCTGTTCAGAGAACCACTCTTCTTCCTCATCGCTGCCATACGTATCAACAATGCTGTCAATGTCGTCACCGAAATCCTCCTATGGGTATCGTGCTTGCTGTTCCTCAACGCCCAATCTCCGTGCCAACTCGGCGATCGAACGATGCTGGTCTACAATCTGATCAACGATCTCGAGTTGCCTAGAGAACGCATGTCCCTCATCATTGTATTGCAGATCGGTCTCGAATGCGGTCTTTGGTAGCCTGTTCGGAAGATTCTCTGACCGATGTTTCTCGAGACGCATCCGGTGTACCGCCGGTACCGGGTCGGTCTACGATCCGCCACCCAGGAGGTATTCGATGGCACCTTGGACGTTGCCTCCACTCCTGCGCAGAGCAGAGACGTTGCGATCGAACTCGTAGAAGCCCATCTCGTTAAGTTGCCTGAGTTGGGACTCATAGACCTCCTCTGGTGGTCGGTTGTCTGCGGGAGCAGGCGGTCCGCCAAAGCCACCTCCGAAGCCACCGCCGGGGCCAAAAAGCGCAGCGAAGGGGTTTGCTTGCTGGGAGCCAGCATCTCCAGCTCCAGCTCCAGCTCCAGCTCCAGAGCCTGGGTTCTGGCCAAACCCGCCGAGGGGGTTGGCACCAATACCGGCACCGGTACCTCCACCCATCATTTGCATCATCTGCTGCATCGCCTGCGGGTTCTGCATGATGTTGCGCGCGGCATCGGCAATGGGATTAGGCTGGCCGCCATCAGCTCCGCCAAACAGGTTTCCGAAGGGGTTTGGTGGCGCCGAAGCATTCTGGTTGTTCTGCGCCGAATCGGTACCAGAAGTGCCTGTGTTTCCCTGACCCTGTGCTGGGGTCCCGAACGGATTCGCGCCTCCTGCGAAGAGACTGGCGAACGGGTTGGCATTTGTGCCTGCGCCAGCACCACCGAACGCCGCGAAGGGATTCGCCGCGCCTGCAGTGTTCGAAGGAGGCGATGCTGTGCTCTCGCCTTCACGTGCTGTTGTCGACCCTGGCTGTGGTGTGTTATCTGTGGCGCCTGGGGCTGCCATGGCGCTGCCACTGCCGTTTCCGTTCATGTTGCGTTGCATCTGGAGCTGCATGCGCATCATCTCCGGGCTGAACATCATTCGGCGCATCTCGGGATTCTGGAGCATCTGTCGCAGCATTGGGTTGTCGCGGATCTGTCACATGTCAGCGGGGACGTGTTCAAATACAAAGACATCTTGGCCGTACCATCGGGCTCTGCAGCATCATGTCGACGACAGCTGGGTTGTTCATAGCCTCGTTCATCTGCGACAGGAACATGGGGTTGTCCATCATCTCGAGCATAGCGTCTGGATTCGGTGGTGGGCCCATCTACGTCATGTTAGCAAACTCTCAGATATGGTCGAGATGTAGACTTACCCCTCCGTCAGCGCCGAACATGTCCATCGAGGGCAGGCCGTGGAAGCCAGCATAGCGCGCACCCGTGAGGCCAGCGAGAGGGTTATTCCCTGTGCCTGCGGCGATGTTTGTGGGTACCTGCGGTGTCGGTGTGCCAGTGCCGCTGGATGTGCTTGCTGTGCCTTGATTCGCAGGGTTCTGTCTTGCGTTGCTGGCAGCGCCCTTGACCAGATGGATTGTGTGGCCATCCTTGACCTTGACACCGCCAAGTGTATCCGGATCCTTGAGCACGCGGCCGGAGTAGATCAGGCGTTGGCGCTCGGGGGGGATGTCTGCATACTCCGATGACGACAGCTTCTGCTTCAGGTCCGAGACTGTGGTTGTGGAGGGCAGTGTGAGGACGTGCTTCTGATCGTTGGCCGCCTTGACATTGAAGGTGACCTGGCCTTCCTCTGCGGAAGTGGTGGCGTCGTCGGCCATGTTTGTGTGTAGCGATGGTTGTGGTGACGTGCAGCGATCGGCGGGGTTGATAGCAAGTCTGGAGTCGGGAGAAGCTTGCACAAGCTGCGTAGTAATAAGAAGCCTTCACAGGCGAACGTTGGCGGAAAGGACACGAGCTTGTAGGCTGCGGTGAGCTTGACTGCTGGTATGGAAGGCCACAGAAGTGGAAAGACGCAGGACCAAAGTCGTCACTGCCTCATGCGCAAGCCACCGCTAGGCTCTAGCGGCTCTGGTGGGGCAGGCCCGGGGCGCGGCGTGGAAGTCGGGGTATGGCAGACGAGTAAGCTCAACCGAGGCATCTTTGCGGAGGGCAGTGTTTCCTCCGAGCTGCAGCTCGATGATCTCCCACGACTCTAATATCTTACTTCTACACTTTTTGATACCGGATTGATAGATTGCAAAGCATACAGTGTGTTTGATCAACTAAAAGGCGCCGATTGACCAAGATGAAGGGCATTCAGATCAAGGAATATGTCAAGGTACTACATCCAACACGTTTACACCTGTCGCCCGTACTGACAATAGCAGGGACCAGACGACCTCAAGGTCCAGTCTTTCCCAGACCCCACACCAAAAGACAACGAATACCTGATCGCCATCCACGCCTCTGCGACGAATTTCTTCGATCTGCTTCAGATTCGCGGCAAGTACCAGCACCAGCCACCTTTTCCATGGATCGCTGGCTCGGAATTCTCTGGTGTGGTTACGAAGGTGCCGTCGTCACTATCAGGCGGCAAGACGCCCTTGTATAAGATTGGCGACAAGGTCTTTGGCGCAAGTCAGGGAGGATACGCTACACATGTTGCCTGCACGGAGGAGCGTTTGAAGCCTGTACCTGAGGGCTGGAGCTTCGCTGAAGCAGCTGGCATGTTTGTGACTGCACCTACCAGCTATGCTGGCCTGGTTACCAGGGCGAACATCAAGAAGGGTATGCCATCTCCTTGTTTTTGATGCGCAACGCTGACAAACGCAGGTGACTGGGTACTTATCCATGCCGCAGCTGGTGGTGTCGGTCTCGCTGCCGTTCAGATCGCCAAAGCTTTCGGTGCGACCGTCATTGCGACTGCTGGCACGCAGCATAAGCAGGACATTGCTCGCAGATTTGGTGCCGACTACGCAATCGACTACCGGCAAGCAGACTGGCCCGAGAAGGTCAAGAAGCTGACTCCTAAGGGTCGCGGTGTTGACATCGTCTACGACCCTGTTGGCCTTATTGCGCAGTCCATGAAGTGCACCGCTTGGAACGGCAGGCTGTTGGTGGTTGGCTTTGCTGCTGGTGACATCGAAAAGATGGCTACGAATCGTATCCTATTGAAGAACGTTAGTGTTGTTGGTCTGCACTGGGGCATGTACGCTGTCAACGAGCCTGAGATGGTCGACAAAGTATGGGAAGGTATCTTCGAGCTCGTACGGGAAGGCAAGTACAAAGGTACTTGCTACACAGATACCGAGTATGTTGGCTTGGAAAGTGTGCCAGCTGCGCTGAAGGCGCTTGGTGGTCGGGATAGCTGGGGCAAGGTGGTCATCAAAGTACCCCAGGAAGGCCAGAGCAAGATCTGAGCGAAATATGGGACCTGAGGCGAGCTTCATCCGCTGAGCGTAGAATCAAGCAGTCACCATGTACCTTCATTCGCAAAGCTTTGGTCCCTTACTTACTATCGTGTTTGATGAAGCTTGCAGATGTGGCCTTCATGCTCTCGATACAACCTTCTTTCAAACATTATTCAAGTGAGAGCTTCAGTACGCGTCGTCGTCATACCTCAAAAGTCAAAGTTCTGGTGGAAATTGTTCGAGTCAAGATGCCAAGACAGAAAGCGCGCTAGTGCTCCACGGTTCTTTGAGGCAGTCGCCGCTGGTCGCGAACAACAGACAAGGAGCGACACTCCTCGACCTCACCGCCCACCACCCACTCACCCCTCTTAATCCTCCTCGGCTGCGCGTCTTGCGGTGTAATATTCCTGGACGCCAACATGACCGAGTACGTGGACGACTTCGCGATGGATGAGGACGAGTACGAAGATGAGGAGGACGGCGCCATCACCTCCGAGGACTGCTGGGCTGTCATCAGCTCTTTCTTCGACACCAAGGGTCTGGTGTCGCAGCAGTTGGACTCGTATGACGAATTTACGCGCAACACAATACAAGACATCGTAAAGGAGAACGGCAGTGTGATCCTTGAGCAGAATACGCCCTACAACCCGGACGAGGACGTCGACCCCATCATCAAGCGCCGCTACGAGATCAAGTTCGGGCGTGTGTACCTGGCGCGCCCAACACACACTGAGGGCGATGGCACAACGGTGCAGCTCTACCCCCACGAGGCGCGTCTGCGCAACCTTACGTACTCCGGTGCCATGCTGGCAGACATCGAGAACCGTATCATGGTCGCCCGCGAGACAACGGCGCCCGCCGAGGATGACGACGATGAGATGGAGGGACAGAGTGGAGGCGTCACACAGATTCGTTGGGACCGCGAGGATATTCCCATGGACAGCGACGAGTCGGCACGAGTCTTCATTGGAAAGTTGCCTGTCATGCTGCGGTCAGAGCTTTGCCACTTGCGTGGTCAGAACGACGAGGCGCTTTTTGGGCTCAACGAGTGCCCCTACGATCAGGGTGGTTACTTCGTGATCAACGGTTCTGAGAAGGTCTTGATCGCTCAGGAGCGCAGCGCTGCCAACATCGTCCAGGTCTTCCGCAAGAAGCAGGGTCCTATCCCATGGATCGCCGAAATTCGAAGTGCCGTCGAGAAGGGTACTCGTCTGATCTCCTCCTTCAACATCAAGTGGGCTGAGAACTCACTTGCTAGCGGAAAGCGCATGCCTGGACCTTTCGCCTACGCCACACTTCCCTACATCAAGGCCGATGTGCCCATGGCCATTGTCTTCCGCGCGCTCGGCATCGTCTCCGATGAAGAGATCCTCGGACATATCGTATACGACCGCACAGATACGCAGATGCTGGAGCTGCTCAAGCCCAGTATCGAGGAGGGTTCCGTAGTACAAGATCGCGAGTCTGCGCTCGACTTCATTGCCAGGCGTGGAGCTACACAAGGCACAAAGGACAGGCGTCTCAAGTTCGCGCGAGACATCATGCAGCGCGAATTCCTTCCTCATATTTCGCAGCGAGAAGGCCAGGATACCCGCAAGGCCTATTTCTTCGGTTACATGATCCACCGCATGCTGCAGTGTGTTCTTGGCCGACGTGACGAGGACGATCGTGATCACTTCGGTAAGAAGCGTCTCGATCTCGCAGGCCCGCTGATTGCAAACTTGTTCCGCATTCTCTTCCTCAAGTTGACCAAGGATGTCTACAAGTACCTTCAGAGGTGTGTCGAGAACAACCAGGACTTCAACGTTCAAATGGCTGTCAAAGCCAGCATTATCACCAACGGTCTCAAGTACTCGCTTGCTACGGGAAACTGGGGTGATCAGAAGAAGGCTGCCTCCGCGAAAGCTGGTGTCTCCCAGGTGTTGAACCGCTACACATACGCCTCGACGTTGTCCCATTTGCGACGAACAAATACGCCCGTTGGTCGTGACGGCAAGCTCGCTAAGCCCCGCCAGCTGCACAACAGTCATTGGGGTCTTGTCTGCCCGGCCGAGACACCCGAAGGACAAGCTTGTGGTTTGGTCAAGAACCTGTCCCTGATGTGTTACGTCAGTGTCGGTAGCGACGCTGGGCCCATCTCTGACTTCATGAGCCAGAGGAACATGCAGCTTCTCGAGGAATATGACCAGAACCAGAACCCAGATGCTACCAAAGTCTTCGTCAACGGTGTATGGGTCGGTGTGCACTCCAACGCACAGCAGCTCGTCTCTACCGTTCAAGAGCTCCGTCGTAACGGAACTCTATCCTACGAGATGAGTTTGATTCGTGATATCCGTGACCGAGAGTTCAAGATCTTCACTGATGCCGGACGCGTCATGAGGCCGCTGTTCGTTGTCGAGAGCGATGTTCGCAAGCCGAACCGTAATCACCTCGTTTTCAACCAGGAGCATTACAACAAGCTAGTGGCAGAACAGCAGGCGCAGGCTTCCGCAGGTGTCGGCGAGGAGGAGAAGACCGACCTCACATACGGCTGGAAGGGTCTCATCCAGGACGGCGTTATCGAATACCTTGACGCAGAAGAGGAAGAGACTGCCATGATTGTCATGTCACCTGAGGATCTGGGCGAATGGCGTGACATGAAGATGGGCATCCCACAAGATGCTCGTAACCCACAGGGCAAGGACCGTCTTGCGCGGATCAAGCCTAAGCCGGATCCTCGCATTCACGCCTACACGCATTGCGAGATTCACCCTGCTATGATTCTTGGTATCTGTGCCAGTATCATTCCTTTCCCCGATCACAACCAGTCGCCTCGTAACACCTACCAATCCGCCATGGGTAAGCAGGCCATGGGTGTTGCTTTGACCAACTATGCTCTGCGCATGGAGACGATGATGAACGTTCTCTACTACCCTCAGAAGCCGCTCGCCACAACACGGTCCATGGAGTATCTCAAGTTCCGTGAGCTGCCCGCTGGACAGAACGCTATTGTCGCCATTGCTTGTTACTCCGGTTACAACCAGGAAGATTCCGTCATCATGAACCAGAGCAGTATTGATCGTGGTCTCTTCAGATCGCTATTCTACCGAGCGTACACCGAGCAGGAGAAGCGCATCGGTGTCAATGTTCTCGAACAGTTCGAGAAGCCAACGCGCGCCGATACTCTGAGGCTGAAGGGCGGAACATACGACAAGCTTGACGACGACGGTGTTGTTGCACCTGGCGTCCGTGTCTCCGGTGACGATATTATCATTGGAAAGACGGCGCCTATCGCAGCTGACGCACAGGAGATGGGGCAGAAGACTTCGTTGCACACCAAGCGCGATGTTTCGACTCCTCTTCGCAGCACAGAAAACGGTATCGTCGACCAGGTCCTGTTCACAACGAACACCGAGGGTCTTCGTTTCGTTAAGGTCCGTACACGAACAACCAAGGTGCCTCAGATTGGTGACAAGTTCGCGTCTCGTCACGGACAGAAGGGTACCATCGGTATCACGTACAGACACGAAGACATGCCCTTCACAAGGGACGGTGTCACGCCTGATCTTGTCATCAACCCTCACGCCATTCCTTCTCGTATGACAATTGCCCATCTGGTCGAGTGTCTGCTTTCCAAGGTCGGTGCCATCACTGGACGTGAGGGTGACGCAACGCCCTTCACTGATGTCACAGTCGATCAGATCTCCGAGCTGCTCGAGGACGCAGGCTACCAGAAGCGTGGTTTCGAGATCATGTACAACGGCCATACCGGCAAGAAGATGCGCACGCAAATCTTCTTGGGGCCTACATACTACCAGCGTCTGAGGCATATGGTCGACGACAAGATTCACGCTCGTGCTCGTGGTCCTCTTCAGATTCTTACTCGCCAGCCTGTCGAGGGTCGTGCTAGGGATGGTGGTCTGCGTTTCGGTGAAATGGAACGTGATTGTATGATTGCCCACGGTGCTGCTGCCTTCCTAAAGGAGCGTCTCTTCACGGTTTCGGACGCGTACACGGTCCATGTCTGCGACATCTGTGGCCTCATGAGCCCCATCGCGTAAGTCTTGACCACCTTCACACACATAACACAAGCTAACAGGAGACAGTCAACTCAAGCAAGGCAAATACGAATGTCGTCCCTGCCACAACAAGACTCGCATTTCCCAGATCCACATCCCTTACGCCGCCAAGCTTCTCTTCCAAGAGCTTCTCGCTATGAACATTGCCACCCGCATGTTTACGACTCGCTCTGGACTCAGCGTCCGTGATTAGGCGCCTGGTCAACATTACGGCAGTAGGAACCTTCAGCTTGTCCAACAAGTTGGCGCGCAAGAAGCCAGCCAAGGCCGGAACTTAATTACAACCTCACAGGTTCAAATAAGGGCGATGCTGGTTGAACGACGGAAGACGGAGAAAAGACATCTTTGATTTGCATGGCATGGAGTTTTGGAGTCCATCGTAGGGCTATGGACTCCGGTTCGGGGGTTTGCATTGCTAATGAGGCCCAAGATTGAATGGTCTTTTGTACACTTATACCAAAACATAGAGACTGAATAAATGTCTAGCATGTCACATAAGCTTGGACTCAAATACCCATTTGTTATACGTGACTTGCTGATGATGTCCGTACCATAATCACCCTTTATTCGCTCAAACGCCTCTCCTCTGACTTATTGGCGGTAATAGTTAGCATTAACACCCAACTTTCGACCAACACCTTTCTCGCTTGCTAATCGTGCACATCCTGTTGCTTGTCTTTCAAGCACTGCCCCCACTTACTTTCAGGCCGATTGAGGACGTCGTATGGCCATGATGAATTTTTGCAGACATACTTGTATATTACCAAACACCGAAATTCTCAGATCAGCTCCGCAAAATGACTTTCACCGCACACCTTAGCGCTGCGATACCCTTACGCTGTCAGACGGTCCCAAACGCCTTATCCCTTCTGCGAGATTCTGCAGCCTTCTACTTCGCGGGCTGCAGACTTGCATCTCGCTTGCTCCCGTGTAAGACGTGTGAAGGACCGATTTCTCTTTGTCCGAATGGCAGGTGGATGTCACCGATCAGTTTGGTTTGTGATACGAGTTCGCAGCCGCATCTGTTGATTTTTGTGTTACGTATATACGCGGCAAAGCGCATGGGAGAAGGGCCGATTGAACATGCGTACGGTGAAGGACCGAATGAACGTGCAGGAGGGCCGAATACGCATTATTGTGGCAACGCCCGCACGGGTAAGCATATACTCACCGACAAGCGAGAGGCGCATCCTGGAGCTTGAAGTTCAAATAAGCTCATGTTCGTTTGTTTGTGCATTTCCAGGACGATGGTGAGCGGATTTGCACGAAGCAGACGGTGGCTGCATACGACTCCAAGTGCAGTTAGGTCAGGTGTGCTTGTGTCACCCTCGTGGGCGACTATGGTATCATCATTTTTGTACAAAAACAGCCACCATGCTACAGCGCGAGTCAAGACTCGCTCCCCAGAGCTCGCTACCCAACATCCTGCGGTTCAGATTGCTCGCCACTCATCGCCTCCTATCCCTGTCGTCTCTCCTGTGCCTGTCTCGACTGCGGTCTCTGCGATCATCACGGCGCCCCGGGCTACGACTGCGGCTGCGTTCTCGCCGTTTGGGCTCGTATCGCCCATCATCGCGGTCTCGACGGTCGCGCCTTGGACTGCGACTGCGGTCACGTCTGTGCCTGTCGTCATGGTACTCTTCTCGTCGTTCTCTCCGTTGCGCGCCGTCTCGTCTCCTGTCACGCTCATCTCGTGGCTTGGACTCTGGTGCAGGGTCGCGGTCGACTACAAGATTGTTAACGACGGAGTCTGAAACGATCTCACGTCCTCCCTTGCCACGGTACTGTGTCTTCTTCTCCAAATTGTCGATACCACCAAAGCCGCCGGCGGCTCGTCTCCTCTTTTTGTTCGTGGTGTCGCGCCAATCGTCTGCGATCTTAGAGACACTCTGCGAGAAGTCGACGTGGATGCGGTGGTCGTCGATCAGCACGCCGTCCATCTTGAAATATGCCTGTTCGCACTCCTTCTGGTTCGAGTACTCGATGAAGGCATACTGCAGGCTGTCGCCAGTGCGCTTGTCCCTGATGACTTCACAGCTGATGATCTTGCCGAATCGCGAGAAGATGAGCTCTAAGTCTTCGTCTTGTGTGACAGGATTGAGTTTGCAGACAAACAGGACATTCTCTGGTGGTGCGACCTCAGCGAATGGCAGATCGCCGACCATCTCAAGAGTGAGCGCTTGTGCGCGCGCCTCGCGTTCTCTTCGAATCTTCTCCAGCTTCTCTGGATCATTCTCTTCTTCGAGATTCTCATCGTAGGCAACACGGACTGTTGCGAGTTGTGCGGCCGAAGGGACTGGGCTCTCTGGTGGCTCTACGAGGCCAGCAGGATCGTCGTACGGGTCGTCGAGTACAACGGTGTGCAGAATTCGAATATCCTTAAGTGGCTGGCCCTTGTCATCAACGTACGCTGTATTGATCTTGTCGAGCGCGTCGAAACCCTCAACAACTGTGCCAAATATGGCAGCCTTGCCGTCCAAGAAATCAATGTTCGGGCCAAGCGTAATGATGAACTGGCTGCCGGCGAATCGCTCGTCAGGATTGTCTGGGTTCGGCGCAGTGGCCATGCTGACGGTGCCCATCTCCGCATGCTTCAGGTTGTGCTTGAACTCGGGCGCAAAGCTCTTCTTGCCTGGATTGGTGGGGTCAAGCAAGCCCCATATCGAGGAGCCGCCATCGCTGTCTCTGGAGCCGGGGCCAATGGGGTCGCCAGTCTGGAAGGAGAAGTTTGGCTGGACACTATGCACAGGCGAGAAGTTGTAATACTTCAGCTTGCATAGCTTCAGAAAGCTGGGAGTGACAAGCTGTCAGTGGCTGTCGTGTGCTCAGCGTGCGTCAAAAGACAGCGGAATAAGGCATGCAAATGCAGTGAACACCGGTGAAATACAGGAACGACATGACAAGGGCGCGTAAGGATTGGGGTGATTACTCACTTCTCACAACATTTTGGCGCGTCGTCCACCAGAAGGTCGATAGTAATGTCACCAAGTGACGTTTCGAGAAGCACAGACATGGTTTGCGCGCGCAGTGGAGGTTGTCGCAAATAATCTGAAGACGCGACTGCTTCGATAGCTGGAACGCGCTAAGAATCTTAGTCAGCAATAAAGGCAGGCATGCAGTGACGCAACGGCCGTATTGCACTCCAGGGCTTCTTTTGCAACACAGAAGTCGCACGACTCTCGTCCTCCAGTCCCGCAAGGCCCGCTGTCAATAGCTTATGGGTAACGTTCCTGAAGATCCAACACAATGATTGGATGCGACTGCTGCTCAAGACGACCGCACCAGCTTCATATTAACGTGCGACGCATAAGGATTCTCTGTTAAGATCCTTTCATCCAATGGTAGCCACTTGCTGCAAGACCTGCAAGATTTGGAACCGAGCGCTTTCCTGAGCACGGATTCTAATTCTGCTGGTAGAAAAAAATTCCGAATGTATGTTGTGCGGGCCGTTGTTGAGCGCACCCGCCTTACGATTGCGGCACGCACCGACCCCTGCATCATCCTGCACCCATGCATCTCGTTCCGGATCCTTCTTTTTCGAACAGCTCGGCTAGGTGCGCTGAGCGCCGCTTCGCTCCGGGTTGCGGTACCCGACCGAAACCCTCACCGATATCTGCAAGCTGCAAGCCCAGTCCTTCTATTGTTTGCCTTATTCGTCTGGTTGGTCTGACAGACATGGGGGCATCCGTGTTCACTCCTTGCCGCGGCACCGACCTGTCATCTTGATCTTCAGGATGGTCGACAAGACGCACCTTCGTTCGTGTGCGTTTGGCAGCAACCTCAATGCATGATGCCTTGTCTGGCATCGCTTCTTTGCAGGCAGTATGAGAGGTACAAAGCACAAGCATCACGGTCTCCCTGAAGAGATAGTGAGCTTGCACGACTTATCCTGCTCATCTCCTGCGGCAACACATACCATGCAAACAGTCAAGTTGAGGGCCGGTGCACATGATCATCTGTGAGCATTCTCCGGAGGAACGATGTGACTTGCTCCTCATGGTCGCGCTGGACAGCTAGCATGGAAGACCGTCGGACTACGTTGCAAACCTCCCCTTTCAGTGGAAAACTTTGGCTTGGCGCTATCGCCTATGCAGGTGCAGGACCTGCTTGTGCCCACGCGAAAGTTTGCCTCACTTGTCGGCGATGTGGCCCGTGATCGGATGGTCGCTGCTGTCGACGCTCACACGTTCCTACTTTATTGCAAGGCCGCTACTTCATCTGCGGATCTGAAGGATCCATCTGCGGAGGAAAGCCTATGTCTTATTTGGCGCACCGTGCTGCTTTTGTTTGCTCGGCTGTGAAAATGATGCGTGACAACCAGAGCGTGGGGTCCGGATCTGCTATGGACATCAGAGTGGCATATTCGTATCTCAGTAGGGATTCTCGTAACAGCGTCCTTACAGGATCGGCGCAGGCTCACACAGGAGCCGTCGGAACTGTTGTCGAGCGCTCCCCGCGTTCACCTGCTGCAGGCAGCCTTCCGGTGTCAGTCGATTCTTTGAAGCAACTAGATGCATTTAGTCCACAGAACCACGTTGAGGACAGTCGTGATAGCGTCCTGAATCCTCCCGGATTTTTTTCTCCGGGACATCCCTGCAAAGGAGCAGTACGTACCAGATCTATCTGTCGCTTGAGCAAAACAGTGGACTCCGACGAGAGCGGTTGCCTTAACCAGCGATACGTGCAGGTGCCCGATTCAGAAGCATGTCTCAGCCTGATGATCAAGATATCGATCCGTAACATTGTTCGAGCATTGCCCGATTTACTCTTTCTATCAGTGGCCATTTGGAAAAGATGCATATGCCATGAGAAGTGTGCTATGTTTACCATTCTCCATTTATATCAAACTATCAGTACCTGGATAGCGCAGAGCCTTTGACCTTGAACAGCCTGGTCCTGATTGACCCTGAGCGTGTCAAGTGCGCAAATGCGAGCTGACGAGCAACAAAGGACAAGTTGACCGGTTTTCCGCTTCCCCGGTGAGACCGTACAGCATAGCAAACGCTTTGTGCCTCCAAGTGTGTGCCGTTCATTCGAAGTCCGCATTTGACTGCGAGATAGGAGGCATGCTTATCATGCCCAGACTGTAATGTCAAGTCAGTCCTACAGCCTCACAGGGCATCATGATCTGTCGGAGATATGCGCACGAAAGTTTGCTTCCAGCTTCCCAGCTGCATAGCTGCGATTCCTCCTTTCGCAGGAAAGAATCTCATTCTGTGTCAGGTCTCACAAAGTGCAAGAGTACTTCGTCAAGATTCGGTGTGATGTGCTCCTTCACCTGCAGGTGGTATATTCATGCAGGTAACCAGGATCCCTGGCAGTACAGCCAAGGCATCTGCAAACAGTGGACTTCAGTCTCTCGTCCAGCCTCAGATTTTCACAGGTCTGCCCCAACCGCTTTGGACTTCGTCTGGGATCACGTCGATACGAAGGAAGAGCAAACATCGCCAACCGGAGATTAAAGTCTCTGTAGCATCTTTTACGATCACTGTACGCCCCTCTCTCTTTCCGACGGCTACTTCACCGGTTTTAAGTAAACCAACACCTCCTACTCAATCAGGTTCCTTTCCTTTGCGTGAAATCTACCTGGCTTCTGCTCACATCGCGCTGGACCTCCCTGTTTCAGATCTTGACGCCACCATTTTGACAGCCGGTCGATCATTCGAAGAAGAGCTAAGGTGGCTTTCGCCTACATCGTTGGTACGTATTCCGACCATGCACTTGCTTTCAGCATGCCTGATGTTTGGACAAGAACACCAATGTCGTCCGTGAACTATGACGGTCCGCGCCGTTTCTCGCGTCCAACTTCCGCCCATACCTTCCCAGAGACATACTACACCGAGCGACATGTATCCTATGACTACCATCGAGCCGATCCCTATGCGTTTCCTGTGGGAGGCCCGGTCAGTGGACTACGCAATCGAGCTCACGCTGAACGCGATGAGTTTTTACCAGAACAAGGTGGTGCCAGAAGGCGCATCGCAGTAGCTGTGAGTCAGATCGCTCGTACTCCACCTACTGATGGAAACCCTTTCAAAAAGCCCGTGAGACGTCAACGCCTCGGTCCAGCGGCACAGCTTATGTCCCTCAACTACTAACATAACCCCAGTGCGCGCGTTGCCGAAAGAGAAAGATCCGATGCTCTGGAGACAAAGGTGATGGACAGGGCTGCCAAAACTGCAAAGCAGCAGGCGTCGAGGGCGGTCTGTGCCAGTTTCATCGCGTAAGTCTTGTTCTTTTGGTGTCTTCTGGAGCTGTGCTAACTGTCAAAGGTGGGTTCCGATAATCTCGACAAGGTCATGGACAACTTCACCATGGCGCAGAGTCTCGCTACCATGGCATCGACCCATGATTTGATGCCACTGTGCTCCGTTGGAGGGAACGGACCATACCAACGAAACGTGCAAAATCACTCGTACCCTCAGCTGGATACCAAGGTTGCATACGGCCAACACGACGCTAAGCCAGCGTATGCACAAAACTGGTCTGCACCTTACGGCGAGGACACACCGCCCATCGACAATTACTCTTTCGACCAATCTGCAACATACCTACAACCCCCCACAACCCTAGCTGGCTCGAACATGTACGGATCGTCCTATCGCTGGACTCAACCAGCTACACGACAGACTCAGCCTATAACCAGTTACTATCCGGACTACAGTCACTCCTACATCACCAATGGCTTGCCATATCTGCAAACCAACCTCAGACTAGCAGTTGCACCAGAACCAGTGTCTCCGCTTAACATGACCTCCTTGCAGCTAACGTTGCCGGAGAGGCCTTGCCAACGACAGATGCAGCCAACCGAAGTCCCGATCACACCTACACGCAGACAACTCCCCAAGCCACAGCCAAACCCTGGCCACGGACTGCACCATGCTCTTGATCAACAACAGGGCCAGCGCTTGCGTTCATCTCAAACGATTGACACACCGTCTTTCAGTAATGCGACCCCTTACACTAGCAGTTCTTTCGTCAAGCCACTCTTGTCTTGGGCAATTGCCAACGAGAATCTCATGAACGCAGTCAACGAAGCAACTACGTCAGATATGCCGCCACCAGCGACTCCTGTCGCACCACTCAACGCAACCGATGCCTCTCCAGGTACCCCACCCCCAATCCCATCGTCGGCAGACACTTCAAGTGCGACAAACGATGCATCAACGACAGAACTCAACTTCAATACCCTACCACTCCTCGATCCGTCATCTATGACAGCACCAACTCCGCCTGCATACTCAAACTTCAGGGAGTCCCGTGATCTTTCCGCATCATCGACCAACCTTCCACGGGACGGCTCTTCGTCAGGTCTATACACGTTCGATGGCTCGTCAAGATGGCCCTCCTGTCCCGGTGACACCTCTTCTGGTACCTTGGTCAGTGGTCGCCAATATACCCCTCTGAGCCACCCCAGTGATCAACCAAGCCTGGAAAGCCTCACAAGGGAGTCGTTCGGGTCTCGCAACATTCCACTGCATCGCGCCTCGATGTCCAACTTGAACAGCAGCTTCTGAGGCAGACCCAAACGACATTGCGTTCTTGGTCATATCACTCTCACATCAATTTCGTCGCTCGGCCGCTCCTCTTTACAACATGTATCGGTCTTCCGACCTGAGCGATCACATATTCATGGCGTTTGCATATGACCGTGCCTCCCTGTCTGTATTTTCGGGGAAGATAAGCATCGAGCTTCACGGAAACGTACATTTCGCGCGTGTAGGTGCAATGCGTGTATGTCACGGACCAACTGCCTAGTGTTCGACTTGCTTCTAACACTATATCCCTCCGTTCGGCTAGCATCATGTTTGTGCATTTCAGCTTGGTGGTGTCATCACTATCTTCGTCACTTCCCTTCGTAGATTGTTGACACACGTCAGGGCCACTCATTTGTGCTACAACATCATCGCATCATCGCATCAACGTATCATTGCATCGTCGTTATTGCGCGCTGTTCTCTGTAATATGCTCTAAGAGAGCCGGCACACACGGTACTATCATCATGTGCTTTTCCTGCACCATTGTAGTGCACTAATGTCATCAAAAAAATCCAAACCCCACCTAACCACCATCCGTCTGTGACGCATTCTAGCACTGACCACAGCTTCTGTCTTTAGAAGAGCGTCATCGTCGCTGTTTCCGCAGATGCGTACCCACGCAACGTCTGCTATTCTCGTCGGTCGATCTTGCCAATACCACATGGTATGGTAGCCAGAGCAACATTGACCGCCTCTGCAGCCTCCTTCATCGTCCGACCACGTGCCTTCTCCATCCGCACACCGCCCCAAAGCAGCCATTGCATGCTTGTTCCATATCATGCACGATGCAGCAGGCTACCATTCGTGCCTATTCCGCCCGAACATCGTTTCCCAGTCTAGACCGTGCTGCAGGGTTCTTGCACGACATTTGATCACTCTGCAGCACGACGCCAGGGATCAGAGGGTGCCTGTGGAACATGGTAACCTTTGCATGGTTCTGCAAGGCGGGTTCAAGGGTGACAGCGGCTCATTCCTGGACGATGCCTGATCTGTGGTTACACGAGACAGTTACGGGTCACACGGGCATGCAGGGCGAGTTGTGATGCGCGTAAGCTGCTGGGATAACAAATGGGGAAATAGATAGTGGAGGCTAAATCGCAATGAGACCTGCAGAGCGTAGGGAAAGTCTTGCTGCACATGGGTTGTAGCTGCAAGAGTATCTTTTCGAGATGCGAGTGGAGTGGTGAGCGAACTAGAAAGCAAAACTACCTATGGCATTATTTGCGCTTTGAATATGCCAGCCACAAAGGCCGACATGCTCTCGAGACCCTCGTAAGCCAACAGCTTAGATGATTCTCAACCTCGTTTACTTCATAGTATCCTCGGTGTCATATGGAGGTGAGCGGCGTCGATTTGGACTGTCATCGTTGCAAAAAGTCCGACCTCAAGAGGTTGGGCATGGAATCACTGAGCTAGAAAATTCTTTACTAGTCTCTCTTCTCGATTCGCGAAAACTTGTCATGGACCGTCAATTTTGCGTCGAAGTGAAAGGAAGCAAAGCGTCATTTCCCGGTCGCGCTAGCGGCCTTCCGCGCCTGCAGGACTCCTCCACCTGCCAGCTCTTTCTCACCACGACCACCATTGCGCAATCATGAAAGCCCCGTCGCCGATTCGACAGAGCTTTTCCGCGCGGGTGGATCCAAACAAAAACACTTTTCTAAAGCTGCCCGGTGAATTGAGGAACAAGATCTACGCGTTCGTATTCGGCACTGAATAAGTGCGACACGTCCAGCATCTTCCACATAAGAGCTATGGAAGCCGAGGTGCAGACAGTTCAAAGGACGAGTCGACAATCTGCTCAAGTATGCTACCTGTCAGCACAGAGATTACACGACGCTCACGCATGCATTAGATCTGCTCAAGTTGACAACTTCAGCAACATTTTCTATAATTGCGTGGCAGTACAGGGAACCTTCATCGAGAGTCGATTACCGCGCGCGCACACGGACAAGTCTCTTTCGATCATGTCGTGAGATCTACCACAAGGCTGTTTGCAACCGCTTTGCCGACAGTACGTTCGTACTGATCAAATTACCTCCTGGTGTCGAGAATAAGTCACAGCGACAGCAGAGGACACTTTCCATATCCGGCACTGTTCAGTGGCTGAAAAATCTTAATTCTCAGATCTCTCTCGTAAAGATGTCGTCTTGGACCTCGATCAGGTGGGGCTGTGTCACTTTTGACAGGGCATATTACGGCGATGGAGTTGGAGAGCGATTCGATGTTCTTCCCCTTCTCAGCGTTTTTTGGGAATCTGGCAGTCGGCCCAGCATCACTTTGAAGAATCGCCATGATGTTGACGAAGCGGGTCAGTGCGGAATCTGTGTTGATTGTGCAAACGGTTTGTGCCAAAGTGTATCCAGAGACGACTTGGAGATCAAGATGTATCTCCCTTTGCTGGAAGAAGTTCTTCTCAACCATAAAGGAGGCACAGACGGCGTAGTCCTATTCAAACGCCCGTCCAATATGGCGATCTCACTTGCACGAAACGGAGAGTTCTATTATCGTTACAAAAATGTACGGAACCTTCCTCCCGTGCAATAATCGTTGATTTAATGGCTCGTATGACACCAACGTCTTCCATGTCTTCCGTCATTGGTCAGAGAGCCTCGATTAGGACCTGTGAAGGAGAGGATCAGGGTCTGTCACTCGTACCAGGTTCTCCTAGCCTATTAGAGGGCATACGTGCCTGAATAGCTCCACAGTGCCTATGGGTAAGTGGTTCCGTGCATTTTTGCCAGCACCGATACCTGACAGGGAACTTTGCACAGCGTTTATTTCTTTGAGGAGAATCAGGCGGTGCAGAGTTCGAACAACGCCCAAAGACAACGTTGCTGGACCTCACGGTCGACATCTTACAACGCATCTTTGGACTGACGATTGCGACCAACCAGACGATTGTGAACAATCTCTCAGAACGCTGCAACCGCAAAGTGTTTCTAGACGCTGGACCGGGGCTGGCTTGTGTCGACCGGCAAACGCAATTCAACCCTGACAGATTCTGGACAGACGCCGTCGTCCTTCGACTCATATCACCTAAACGGAGGACATCATTCCAGAACTTCAGACCATTGTTGAAGTAGTATGGTAGAGCAGATCCCACGCGTCTGAACTACCTCGGGAAAAATGGCATCGCTATCGCGGCGACGGAGCTACAGAGCCACAGCTATTGCGTATCGACCTACAACTCATCGCCAAAACCCTGGGCGACGCTCGGATCAGCACCATGAACCTCATTCGAATCACGTCACATGCTACTATAGACGACGAAAACCTGGTGTTCACCCGGATCGCGCTTGCAGAGAATGTAGCAGTGTAGAGGGCTCCAACATCAGGAGACGTCTTCGAGATGACTTTGCATGATCTGTGAGTTGCGACAGCGAAGGCAGTATGCACTGTCGTAGCGAATAATCCCATCCTTCTTCACGCGACGTGTCCATAGGTCTTGATTGATGGCTGCGGACGACCGGTGGAGTATCGCCTTATTGGATTTGACGACTACCATCGTTTTGGCAATCTGAGGGGTACAAACCGCACCAATTTGCGTGGATCAAACCACGCTTACGACGGTAGCATCGAGTACCACGTGAGGTATCTGTCCGCGATTAGAGATGGCTGTAAGCCTGAAGTTGCAGCATGGGCTTGTAGGTCAATGTTATCGCCAATCAACACCTCCCAGCTGACAGGGCAACAGGTTTCTGGGCGCCACCTGACATGGTTACATAAGCTTTTGAAAGAGGGATCAGGCCTCGCAACAAAGAGCTCTCATTATACCGCCGATCAAGATAGGCACTTCGGCTTACGTATGTAATGTGGCGTCTCCTGCCTCTCGAAGATCTGTACCAGCACCAAAATGGAGAAGGCTACACGGCTTCGTGAGATATCTGGAACCTGGTCTCCGAAGCTTCCTTGCTGACATCGTTCATCCTTTCGAGTCCGAGAAGATACGTTTAAAATCTCGCCGACAGTGCGAGGGTGGCATGAGTGTGGATCTTCACAATATGATTAGAACACAAGTATCATGAGAGATCAGTAATTTGATCCCCACAGGTGAAGATAGAAATCGAGAGAATGCATGACTTTCATTCCGTCAACAACTATCCTGTCAACTTCGGGCGGCTCCTATGACCAGTCTCGAGCTCCTAACATATTTTTCACCCCGCGCCTTGGATGTAGTTGGGAATGGCAATGAACAGTCGCTCAGTTTCGATTGCAGACATTTGAATCAGCGGTGAGCCCTGCCAGATGACTCTAGAGCTAGCCAATGACTCAAGCGAGGTTTATGGTACCCTCGCTTCATTAACTTACTTAAGCGTCAGCCTCGAACATGTCGCCAATCCAGTCCGCGGAATTGGCGTTACCCGACTCATTGCGAAGCACATCTGCGACATGGTCGATGTAGTCGATGTCAGTCTTGCTCAAGACAGCATCCGTCCTTCCGTAGATCGTCGTGAGCAGGACTGCATTCATCTCCCGCCAGGCTCTCTCAAAGCTTGTCAGACTGTCCCAGTCCACTGCCGAAAGTGCTTTCCCTTGTCGACGAGTGCGCTGGAGCACTGCATCCATGGCGACCTTGACAATGGCACGGTAAGTGTCGTCGAGTGATGCTGATGCTACTTGATGTTGCGAAGCAGTCGAACGTAGTGACCGAGGTGACGAGACTGCACGAGAGACAAGCATAGGAAGCTGACCGACAGGGTTATGCATAGGAGGAATCGGGAATGCCGCCAGCGTCGATGCACTCGAGGAGCGCTGCGATGTCGATGCTGCCTCTTGGTTGATCTGCTCCGTTATCTTGGTGCAAGAGCTGTTTCTCTCGTAGAACTCCCGTGCGATGTCTTCGAGGCTGTTGCGTGCATGAACTGAGTCAGGTACGTATGGAGCGGCCATAGGCTCTGTTGTAGATCGCCTACTTGTGATGACGCTGGTGACTGATTTAGAACGATTATGGCCGGGAAAAGCTTGCGCGCCAGGGGTGGGGAACATGATGGCTTCGCTCTCATAGCTCCGCAACGGTAGAGGACGGTGGAAATTGACTGCTTGTGTCACAAGGTTTGGTACCTGAGTCTTGCGGCGAGCTTCTGCAGAGGTAAGACGTTGTGATGGTTTGGGGACTGGGCCAGCCATGGGTGGCTGAGAAGTTGGTGCTCGGACAGCAAATCGATACGGTGTTGTCGCACCCTCGTAACTGAGATTCGAAGTCGATTCTAAGATAGAGCCTTGCTCTTCATCGTCCGACCCAACATAGGACTCCAGAGCATCGAAAGACTCGTCACCAATAATGCCACCATCGCAGGGCACACTAGTATCAGCTCGGTTCTTACTCTTGTGTTTGAGACTCGTGCATGTGCCATAGCTCGACTTGGAAGCGACATCAGAAGCGTCGAGTTGATACGGGCCTGGGACTGGACTACCAGGTTTTCGGTACATGTATCTACCAAGGGTCCCGTATCGTCTGTCCTCAGAGTTCTGCAGTCTGTCGGTGAACCAGTTATGATGAGTTTGGTCAATGTTTTGGGCGGCACCAAAGACGTCCCCTATGCTTCGGTACGAGCTCTTGGCAGTAGTGAAGGAAGAGGAGTGTGAGGTCTCGCTGGCCTCTGTTCTTCCTGTCAAGCCTCCCTGTGGTATTGGCTCCAATTCACCCTTAGGATGAGTACGGATCGGCGTGGATACTGAACGTAGGGTGCTAGTTGCCATCGGTGTGCAACAGCTGATCTGCGAGCCTCGAGACTTCACGCTCAATGGTGCTGGACGATCCGGAGCTATATCTGTCAGAACATGTGTTACGAAAAGTTGAGACTGTTCACTCACTGTTGGGCGGATAGTCGGCGACATCGTTCGATGTCATTGTAGACCGCGTAGCTTCTTGTACAGCAAGTTCTCTTTTGAGTCGAAGAGAAAGAGGAAGTGTATCCATGCGAGGGGTCAAAGATGAGCTGACAGTTCGAGTGCTTGACCTCGTTCTCAAGCCTGAGCTGCGTGTCTGATTCAGGAATGGGGGTTCTGTAGTCGAGCCATGTCGCGGATCCCTGGAGTGAACTTATCAGACCATGTCTTCGACTTTCCGCGAAGTACTGCAAGCCAGAAGTGCCCAAAGGGAATCCCAAACTTGGTCTCGATGCGAGTTGTCTGATTCTGCTATAGTGACGGGGTGTCTCTTTTGGGGGGACGAACCTGGGGCGAACATCGTGCACTTCTTGCAGTAATTTGCGAACACGCGAATTGGTGATCTTGTCAATGTTGTAGCCCTGTCATTATGAGTAAAGTGTAATCTCATTATGGGCAAGGAGAGTCACCTGGTCCAGCGCCAATTCTCTGACAAGCCCTTTAGCCATCAAGTAGTTGTCATGCTTGGCTTTGATCCAAAATGCGAAGAGGGCAAGCTCGAGATCAGAGATCTCACCATCGTTCAGCTGCGCCGCTGCATGTATGAGGTCAAGATCCAGGATAAGTGAGAGGTCGCGCTGGTGATGTAGTGTGGGATCAGGCTGCTGTACTGCGTACTCGTCATTACCCTCGATGAGAGTGCTCTCGGTCTTGATTGTAGATGGACGCCGCATGATGGTGAGCTCGTGGCTTGCTGCACTTGAGTTGCGCTTGGACTTGCACTTTTGTACCTTCTTCGAAGAGCGGTCGCACTTTTCTGCAGCCGGTATGACCGGCAGCATAGGCCCGATGCCGAACATGGCGAGGGGACTGGCGATCATGAATCGATGGCGGCGGGAAGGCGCGTGGGTGAAATGAAGGCGGGCACAGCGGGATTTTGAAGGTCAAACGAAGACCAGCAGGAAGGAGTGGGGACTCACCCCAGCCTCGCAAACACAACGCGAGCGCAAACAACGTTGCAGTGGGGCATAGCATGAAAGTGAAGGTGAAGAGGCGTACTCACATAAGAACGCAAGGCTAAAGTGACGCAACAGGATTCAAATTGACTGTCTATCGAACCGCACTCATATTCAATTTGACCTAAAATACAGCTTGGAAAACATGAAGGATCTGTAGGGGGCAATTACGGAGGGAATGTAAGAAAGTAAACTACAAGCAAGAGACTCCTTGAACAATGCTGCTTGACCGCGGGTAGTGATACGTGCTGCAAGGCGCTTGCTAGCTCCTCTATTGTCCGTAGCCAGGGTAGGGCTGAGGAGGGTAGTAGGGAGCAGGGCTGGTCTCCTGCTTCCAGGGATTGGCGTTGACGGCGGCAAGGTTGCGAGAGACGCAAGAGCCGGGGTCCTTGGCAACACCTGCGGGCTATGGGTGTAGTATTAGCATCTTTCCTGGCTTGTAAGGTGGTCGAAGGGATACTTACACCGCCGATTCCAAAGTTCTCGCTGTTGATGAAGACCTGGTACTGCTGGGTGCTGCCAAGAGGGCAGAGAACCCAAGGGCTGCCGAAGAAGCTGCCACCCTGAGTGCTGGGCCAGCTGAGGTAGGAGGGACTGGGGTCGACGAGACCAAGAGGGTTGTTACCAGTGTGGTAGAAGCTGATAGCAATGGCGTTGGGAGGGAGCCATCCGATCTTGGTGTACTTAAGGGCACCAGTGATGCCGTCAATGTAGACCTGAAGAGGGTCCTTGCTGACCTGCACATCTTGTTAGTGTGATCGTTACAAGAACTGAGCGTAAGAAGCTTACAGTGTACAGCTGTGTGTCGTCATCGACGAAGAAGGTGGGGAGCTTAGGGTCCCACCACTTGTTGTAAGGAGTGGCAATGAAGATACCGCCCTCGAGCCTAATGGCGTATCCATTGAATGGGCAGTCAGCGGCAGCCTCGGTCACACCGTCGACGACGTTGCACTTCTCGTCAACGCGGAGGTTGAAGAACTCCGGGCTCTTCGACTTGGGCTTCCAGCTGCTCTCAGCGCCCTTGGAGTTCTTGTAGTCGTAGCCATCCTCGTAGTCGTTCTCATCCGCGTACTGAGGGCTGGTCGCGTAGTCGGTGGGGTAAGACTTCACCGGCTTGGTAGCGTATGGCTTAGTAGGGTAGTCGTTGCGGGGAAGGACGGCTGAGGCGCCAGCCAGGCCAAATAGACCAAGTGCCAGGAAGTTGGCCTTCATCTTGAAATGAGCGAATGGGAAGGAGTGTCGGGAATGAACGTGGTAGATGAAGCTGTAGGCCGTTGTGAGACTCTTCTTACTAGGAGACGTCCCATTTATGGTGGGCGAGACAAAGGTTGATCTTGTTTACGAGCGGCAAAGGTAATGGAGCAGAGGAATGTACTGTACCACATGATGGCTCCATGAGAAACTTGGCAGAGTAGAGCCGTGATGTACCCACGGGAGTAGATGCCGTTGGAATGCATGCTTTGTCTCAATTTCAACTCGAGACAGGCAAACCAGCTCCATGATAGTGTAATGCGCCGTGCTTCTTCCACACACTACTTGGTCGGTAAATCCATGCCTACGCCTTCGTTCCTCTTACACTTGCTCTTGCTTGTCCACATCTTTCCAAATGTTTCTCAGACCTCACAAACGAGACACCAGACCGAGCCTTCAACTACTGCAAGGGATGCGAGGCGGATACACCAGTGGAATGTTGATATTCAAGGTTGAGATCGATTCTTTTCTGGCGCCATTCCAGCGCCCGGACTTCAAGGCAGTCCTGGACCCATCACTTCGCTATTAGACGCATTAAAGAACCTTGTCTCCCTGACGACGCGACCTAGGAGTTGGTCAAAGAGGATCGTTGTTGTAGAGATAGGAAGATGGAGGCTGGCTCGGACAGAGCCCGAGACTCAGCGCCATGACTTGTAAACAACGCCTTTCCTCTTTCGGCGTTGGGCTCACATTCGGAAGGTCACTCTCGCCGAGCTTCTAGCGTGGTTGGCTGAGAGCCATTCTGAAGCTTCGCTCTCTTCGTCCTCCATATGCAACATGCATCCTTCATGCAGAGTAAGGCGCTTGTTCGACGCGAGCTTCTTCATCCGACAAAGCGACTCGCATGAGTTCTGGAGCGCGTCTATCATCTGCTGCTATGAAATTCCGACAATGTATTCAGTCTCGCGCGACTAAGGGTAATCATTCAGCATTTACGCTCGATCGATCATATCTCGACCCGTCCTCTGTAAAGCGACCTGAAGGCTGCCTCGGACCGAATCAATTTACCCGTCTCCACCTGTGCAAAGCGTGCGACGCAGGTCGCACGACATTGCATGACCAAACCCTTACCGGAAGTCAGCTGGAAGTCTGTATCAGCTGGAGCATGACCTCCAACTTGATTCGTGCGACAAGATACCTGCTAGCGATTCAAGCTGTTGGAAGGTGTGGTTCGCGAACTCATGACCCAAGCTCGAAGCTTGTGGAGGACGTGAGTCGTTCGGTGCTACCGAGCCAAATACCATAAAGCCTCCCTCTCCTAATCTACGGTGGAACTAGAAGCCGCACTTTCACCTCTCATGGCTCAGTTTCCAGAATTTCGTGAACGATTTCCGCTGTCATCAAGTGTAAGATGGCACAATGGCAAGCTTATTGGCTGTAGCCTACAACCAATTGGACGCGTCAGGTCCCAACCTCCAACACAACGAAGGATGCGAATGGACCCGCCAGTCAGGGAAGAATCGACACTGGTTCAGCGCTCAACTGCCAAACCGGCTGGCGTCTGCGTCTTCCAGCCGCTGCCGCTGATGACTTGCGGCGTAGTCGCCATGCATACATTGTTGGGGGCCAATGAGCATGCGAAATTAGCGCCGCTTCTGTTGGAGGCGCCAATCACCTTCCCCACCGGATTTACAACGTCCTTCGCCTGCCCGCTTACACCAAAAAATGGGCCCATTTTGACCCTATAAGCATTTTGTCGAGCTGCTTGAGCTCGCGGAGCGGCGTTTACTCCAGTATGCTAACTCCACGTTGCCACCACCATATCTTGCACCGTTGATCGTGGCATTGCACCCCTGCAAGATTCACGCATGTTTGCGGCGTAAGTACGCGCGTGTGGTGCGTTCATATAACGAACATGTAGCCTGCAGGCCTCAGGTAGGACTGCTTTCTGCCTTCCTGCTGTCGGTATTTTCCTTCGAGGCGCAGTACCTGTCTTTCCCCTCTTCTAATGAGACCCCGCTTGTTGGGTTTGCTGCCTGGGCACATTTCAAGTCGTTACCACCCTGTATCTCAAGGCTGATACTCACCTGTCTCTTCCCTCGAATTGCTGCGCGAGTGCACGTACATGCACGCACTCGCGGTCTACATCAATTTGCTCTGGAACATCAAAAGTCACAGCAGGCGCTTACTGTGCATCGAGTAACGCAGTCCTTACCATGGCGTCTCTTCGTGTTCCTGCACCTACGCCGGTCCCTACATCTACCCTCGCCAACAGACGCAGCTTCCATATGCCACTGTCTAGTCACGGCATGCCCAAGGCACCCCGCGCTTTGTCACCAGAACGACCTCACAGATTCTCAGCCATCGTTCTACCCAGCCCACCAGCAGAGTCATCACCAATGACTCCTCTCTCGCCAGGACCAATGTCACCGCCCATGTCAGCTAAGTCGTTTGGCACATTCATTGACTCGGCACCCTCCACACCCGCCTACTCGCCAAGACAAGAGGGCGGAGAATGGGGCAACTCGCAAATCACGATACTTCGACCGATGTCTTCCTCATCACTACCATCAAGCCCTACAGAGCCGGCGTGGGAGATGATGACACCTGTCAAGCAGCCAGTCAACATCGTCTCGGCCAAGGAAGACCGCTCTTTCGCTAGACCGAAGCTGCCGACTGCATCCTCAACACCACTGGCTTTGTCCAGACCCGTCAAGAGGGCCAAGCCGGCAGCGCCTACCAGAGCTACTACTACAGACGTGCTAAAGGTAGCAAAGACGACCAGCGAAGAGGACGCGCTGCGCAAGGAAGCCGAGGCACAAGCAAGAAAGCTTGTCGAGGAAGAAGAAGCAGCCGCAAAGCCACAGGACGCGGCTGACAAGTTGCAACCGCTACCGAGCCCCAAGAGTGACACCGCGCCCCTCGGCAAGCTTGCCACGAGGATGAAGTCGCTACTGAGGCGGAACACGAGCGAGAAGAAGAAAGAGAAGAAGAGTAAGCTGCAACAGGAGTACGACCGCCTGGACGACTCGCATTGGTCTGAGATGTGAGCACACCGCTGCGCTTGGTCTATTTTTCTCGACGAGACCAGATTTTGGCTCGTACTGTTATATGCGTTGGGCTTTCAACGGGGTTTCCCATCCCCTTACTTACATCTGGGTGGTCGCTTGTTCATCGACAGACATAATACCCAAGAGACACAAAGTGTCGTTTGCTTTTCGCCACACTCTTTCAGGTCATGGTACCTACTTAGACTCGGTGCTGTTGTATACATGGAAGGCGTTCTGGTGTTGATGGGAGTACAGAGTTATTAGAGTCAGCATGATAATGGGATGGCACATGAGGTGCAACTACGCATACATACTAGCTTGAAGTGACATCAAAGATGCGCGTTTTCCACCTCTCATTGCTTCTTGCCTACCCATCTTGGGTCACTACTGCCTGCGATGGTCTTAAAGTGAGGTTGATAACGAAACGGCTATCCTCAGCTTGTTGCTTCTCTGCTTCTTCAAGTGAGCTTGGGCTCTGCAAACGATTCCGTTCGTCGACGAGCTTCCCCGCTCATGGCATTGGCATTGAATCTGATAACGGGTCAAAGATGCTGCCTAAAGCGAGAAGCACCAGTGTCACATAACGACCGTGATGCCTACAGTGCTCAGACTAGTCTCATGTGCCAAGCCAAACTTAAGTCCACCCCAATCCCGTGACCTTGTGCAGTCTGAAGTTTCGTCCTGGAGGCGAATAGGCGCAAGTATAGCCAT
Organism: Didymella pomorum; assembly: GCA_022225945.1. Taxonomy (NCBI): domain Eukaryota; kingdom Fungi; phylum Ascomycota; class Dothideomycetes; order Pleosporales; family Didymellaceae; genus Didymella; species Didymella pomorum. The sequence continues at coordinate 182,373 of JAKJXN010000038.1, read as the reverse complement.
CTCTAGCCAAGCTCGATGAGTCCAGAAGCCAGTGTGCACCGCTGTGGAGCCTGAGCCCGGATCGTTTGCCATCGTTGTTGGACCGGAAGGCCTCCAACGGTTCGACGTGGGGAGGATGCACCATATATCACGATACTGGCTTTATGAAGACGGCAGAGCTGGATTTTGCGTTCGACTCCCAGCGTACAGCCATGTTTGATCTGTCATGTGCGCGTGACTTATGCGAAAACGAATGTGAATGTACGAAGCGAGCCAGCAACTATTGCAGACATTCGTCTTTGCAGTACGACGACCAGTGGTCTCTCGCTCATTACTGATCAGAACAGGTGAAGTCGAAGGTCAGAGGAACGGTCCAACGTCGGTTGAGGCAGCTAAAGACACTGGTATGAAGTGCATTGGGTTCATCGCTCTCCAGAATCTCAGAGCTCGAGCACTTCCTGCTCCGCATGTGCTGGGTCCTTTGCACCGACCAGCCTGTTCAGCCAAGTCGCTAACCTATAGGCAGCCTTGCTGATCTGCAGTTCGACAATTGGCACTGCACCGTCTGCGTAGCCGTTGTATCCCAGATCCTCATCTCCATGGAGACGCCTGTACACATAGTCGCACGTCCACTTATTACTTTCTGTAGCCCACGCCGTCGCACATTCTACAGGTGTGGATGGATCACTGCAAGCAACCCACATGTAAGGCGCTTCGTAGAAGCCGTCTCTGCGAATGCGCGAGGCCAGGTTCTCGAAGAATGGGTCGATCGACTGGTTTGAGAAGGGTTTTCCGACTTTAGCGGCATAGTAAGGAATGTATCCATCCCAGACCTGTACTGTCAGAGTCTACTCGAGGACCAAGCGAGATGAGCACTTACTGCGTGCAGCTCAGTCGAATGATTGGCAAACTTGACCCTGTAGAAGTTGCCACCTGCAGCTCGCCCAGAGGCATGCAGTGGTTGCGCGATGTCACCGAGAAAATGCGACACCCACTTGAGAGCGTAGGAGCACGTCAAGTTGCTGCCTCCACTCAGAACGCCCGCCCTGACATCCTCGATACACCCTCTCAATATCCCGGTCTGGTTGGCAATAGCGCTGACTACGCAACCTCCTTCTGCACAATCGTTTGTGTAGTTCAGACCGCAATGCTGTGGAGGAAAGTCGCGTGTATCTATCCAATGCCACTGGTACGAGAAGCGTCCTTCTGTTGTGTGCGCATAGCCATCAGCCCAGGCAGCAGCCCGGCCTATTGAGCCGTTGTATTGCGGTTCGATAATATCGGAGAGGGTCGAGATCGTTTCAGGGTACAGGAATGTCTCGGCCATGAATCCAATCTGATTGTGTACTGCTCCTGGTCAGCTGCAAACCGAATGCTCCGAGAGGGCAGTCAGTCACCATCTGTGTTCCAGGCTGCTGTTCCAGTGAGACAGACAGCAGCACTGAGAAAGATCTTCACAAACACCATGTTATCTCGCGTTTCAGAGGTGGTGTGTTGCTGCACTTGTGAGCGTGACGGAGCTGTACGCAGCTGGAGAGCGCGTTGTAACCGCGGCGCTTGAGGTGACAGGAAAGCTGGTACAAGTTTTCAAGAAAGACGACACTATTGCGTTATGTTACCATTAGCTATGCGTTGTCTGTTACAGGACGCGCGACACTTTGTCCTCGAAGCTGACGCTGGCAGTGGCAGGTGCATGTGAGCTGTGACGCGCCTGTCTCCACTCCATGCAGGGTCCAATGAAGCTAACCAGATTGATCGAAACGTAAACATCCGCTCCATGTGATGACATATTGTAGAATTGACACACACGATGCTCTCTCGTGAATTACAGACAGCGTAGACTGCACAGGCTGTCCTGCTCGTCTGATGTTCATCATTTCACACTATTTGACGTCACATTCACACCATGTCTTCATGCAGCTTCGTACGCCAGCTCACAGACCTACCATGGATGTACTTATGTATGCGGGGCCAGAACTTGGAGCAGAATGTTTTCGACGTCTTTGATCGAGATGTTTTGATTTTAGACTGACCATGTGTCCTTCCTTCAATTCCAGACTCGCACCTGCCTCGATCCTCGTGGTAAGTAAGACCAATTGTCTCACTGCACGATCGCACGCTCATTGCAGCCAACAAACGAAGCTCATCAAACACCGACGTTACCATTGGCTCCGGACTTCACCTCCAGGACTTGTAGTCCTTTTTCGCTTTTCCCAAGAGCGAAGACCCTCAAAACCTTGTCATCCTACTCTTCATCCATACATCGAGGTCAACAATGTCCATCCAGATGCGCTTCGTTCATCGTCGCGGCCTCTCACCAGCAGCGTTCTTGTCAAGAGCTGGACCTACTCACCCGTTCGTGAGGCCGATCAGCGCAATGGGAAGCAAGCAGCAGCCTGCCCACAGTCCAACGACTTCCTCCGAGGTCGATACAACAATTGTCAGTCTTGCGAAGCCACACTGTAACGATGCAACTATCGGGTCGAGAAAGAGCACCCTCCAGGCAAGCATGGCGAGCAGGAAGATCGATCAAGCTGCCGACAGCTGTTCAACAATCAGCCAGGTGCACAAAGCCAATGTCATCTCTCATGCCGAAGGTATCGTCACTGTCTGGCCGTATCTCTGGTAGGAGTACGTCTGTTGAGCACCCAGCGGGGCTGTAAGAGTTGCTTATAACGGCTGCTTCTGGACAGCAGGCTTTCGATGGGACATTCTAGCTGGAAAGGTCCGCGTTTGGCAGGGGTGACTATGATGGAGGGCGAACATAGAACCGCTAGAGTCGAATGTGGGAAGGCGAGGCGAGCATGTTAAGTTAAAGGCGGATGAAGCTGTGCGAACATCCCCTTGCTGTCGTCTTAGATCAAGGTTTCGTGCTTTCAGTGTCCGCTATACGCTATACGACCGAATACGAAATAATTTGCAAATACGCCGAGAGTCTGCCTTGACGCGTAGGTCGCGTCGGAAAGCATAGATGTCCGAGACGACATGAAGGATTATACAGGCCAGGAGGACTTGGCAAGACTCGTGCCTCAAGTGAGCTTGGCCCTCGACGAACAGATTGTACTGGTCAGGTCATCGTACCGGCACACGAGTGTAAACGAACAGCTGTAACAGTAGTGCAATGCAAACAACCAGCACGCGTAAACAAGAGGCTCAGGCGTTGGTCCTATGGCAAGGGCGCTTTCAGGTGTTGAAGACTGAACAGCACAGCCACCGATGACGAGTGCAGTATGTGGATGCTGGTCACAGCCAATGAGACCCCCACAACTCCGCATCATAGCGCATGCTCCCGCTACCTTGAGACCAGGCTCCTAGATCTCCTCCTTACGATTCTTGATATCTCGTTGATAGCTCTTCTATTTGCTGGCATGCTTGTTTGATACCCCGTTCCTTTGCAATAGTCTTCATGTCGAGCTCAAACAACCCCTCAGACGCGAACGCGCGCCGCGATGGTGCCCCACCACAACCGCCTCAGCACTCAGAACAAGGCACATCTCAACCACCTGGATATGCGCCTGATAGCTCGTTGCAGGCGCCTCCGACGGCTCAGCGTAATGCGCCACCACCACCACCACCAGATTCGAAGCCTGAGGCATCGTCATATGTTGGCTCTTATCGACCCTCAGACGCCGCGCAGCTTTCAGCTACGTCAGTAGAGCTATACCAAGAAAGGGGCCTGTTACTGATAATCTTCACAGTACCACAGCGGATTCACATCACGACCTAAGTCATGTCGACGAACAACACGCAACGCCCGCCGACCTGCCCCCACCGGCCTACAGCGAAGTCCCTGGCACGCTCCAGAGCGACAACGATGAGCTCGACACGAATGCGACAGTCGCCGAAGATGGTCGAGTGAATATTCGAATCAACCAAAAGAGTCGTGCACTCTCGCAGCTCATCGTACCGCAAATCCAGCGCCAGCTCACCCAGGCCCAGGAAGACCCAGAGCCCCCTCCACCGTACATTCCAGAGTCGCTCGGCGGAACTCCTGGGCAGAAGGCTCCTCCTCCTCTGAATGTCGTCATACAAGTTGTTGGATCGAGAGGAGATGTGCAGCCATTTGTCGCCCTGGGCAAGGTACTGAAGGATACATACGGCCACCGAGTGCGGCTAGCCACGCATCCAACATTCAAAGACTTCGTCATCGAGAATGGCCTGGAGTTCTTCAGCATTGGCGGCGACCCTGCCGAGCTCATGGCGTTCATGGTCAAGAACCCTGGCCTGATGCCTGGCATGAACACACTTTGGAGCGGCGATGTAGGCAAGAGGAGAAAGGGCATTGCAGAGATCCTGCGCGGGACCTGGCGATCATGTATCGAGACTGGCAACGGTCTAGGTGTTGATCCACTCAAGCAGACTGTCGAGGAGTGGATGGGCATCGAGGAACAGCTCCCGGAGCAGCTCAAGAAGCCTTTCGTGGCTGACGCTATCATTGCCAATCCTCCAGCATTCGGGCACGTTCACTGCGCGGAGAAGCTGGGCATCCCGCTACATATGATGTTCACGTATGTATTGTCAAGTTCAAGAACGCGCAAATGGCTAATAAATAACGCAGAATGCCCTGGTCGCCAACACAGCAATTCCCTCATCCGCTCGCAAATATCCAATCGTCGAACGCCGATCCTACAATCACAAATTACATGTCTTACATCATGGTGGACCTGCTGACATGGCAAGGACTGGGAGATATCATCAACAGGTTTCGTAAGGAGAGCCTGTCGTTGGACCCCATCAGCATGATCTGGGCACCGGCAATGCTGGCGCGTATGAAGGTGCCGTTCACATACTGCTGGTCTCCCGCGCTCATTCCAAAGCCGAGTGATTGGTCCCACCATATCTCAATCGCGGGTTTCTACTTTCTCGACCTGGCGCAAAACTACACGCCCGAGCCTGCACTCAAAGCCTTCCTCGATGCAGGAGAACCACCCGTCTACATCGGTTTCGGCTCGATTGTTGTTGATGATCCGAACGCCATGACGAAGATGATCTTCGGTGCGGTCAAGATCACTGGACGACGGGCACTGGTTTCGAAGGGCTGGGGAGGGCTGGGAGCAGATGAGCTTGGCATACCAGAGGGTGTTTTCATGCTTGGCAACTGCCCTCACGACTGGTTGTTCAAGCGTGTTTCTGCTGTCGTACATCACGGTGGCGCTGGTACAACAGCTGCTGGTATCGCTGCTGGAAGACCAACGGTCGTCGTGCCCTTCTTTGGCGATCAGCCATTCTGGGGCGCCATGGTGGCCAGAGCAGGGGCGGGTCCTGATCCTACGCCTTACAAGGAATTGACAGCTGAGAAGCTGGCAGAATCAATTAACAAAGCGTTGGAGCCTCAGTCACTGGAGCGAGCGCAAGAGCTTTGTAACAAGATCAAACAGGAGAATGGAAGTCAGAGAGGTGCTCAGTCGTTCCATCAAATGCTCAACTACGACGATCTGCGATGCGCTGTTGTCCCCAACCGTCCAGCTGTGTGGCGTGTGAAGCGCACGCAGGTCAAGCTGAGCGCAAAGGCGGCGACTGTACTAGCTCAGGAAGGCGAGATTGACTTCAAAGAGTTGAAACTGTAAGTCGGTCCGCATTCATATCCCCGCGCAGTACTGACAATTCGACAGCGCTCGTGCCCGCGAATACCAGACGGACGAAGGTCCTTGGGATCCCATTTCAGGTGCAGCAAGTGCACTGACTGGTACTGCCACATCGATGATGATGGGAGTTGCAGACATGCCCATCCAGACTCTGAAGTTGCTCAACATTCATCCTGATGCAAGAGCAGCTTCGAAGAAGGGCAAAGAACGAGCACAAGGCTCGGAGAGCACATCAAATGCCGGCGAGTCAAGCCGTCCTGGCCGTCCAACAGGGTCGCGAACTGCAACGGGTGCAGACTCGATGAGTGGGCAGAGCACACCCCCAACGGTCCAATCTCCTGGTTTAGATGAAAAGGGAAGCATGCGTGGAGCTGCGATGAGCCAGGGTGCACCTGGATCACCTTCGCACAGGTCGACCTTCATGGCTGAAGCATTCTCAGCTTCAGCACAGCATTCACGATCGCCGTCCCGCGAGCGTGGTCGACTGCTGTCACCGGATGCATGTGGACCCAAGCGAAAGAACTCGGCCTCCAGCACAGGGCTGTCTCGATCTGAGACTGGCTCATCCTCGAACTTTACAGACAACCTCAAGAACATGCAAGTCGACTCTGCTGTTGACACTGGCAAGGGTCTGGCGCGCATTGTCGGTGCAGGCTTTAAGTCGCCAATGGATTTCTCGCTCAATGTAGCCAAGGGGTTTCACAATGTACCTAAGCTGTACGGTGGCGAGGTTCGAAAGGTCGACAACGTCACAGACTTCAAAAGCGGTATCACCACAGCAGCTAAGGTGAGTATCAGCTGGACGGATATTGTGCAGATTCACTGACTCGAGACAGCAATTTGGTTTCGGCCTGTACGATGGCATCACTGGTATTGTCACAGACCCCTACAAGGGCGCCAAGAAGGAAGGCGGCGTTGGCTTTGTCAAAGGCGTTGGCCGTGGTATCATGAGCGTGCCCTTCCGCGTCATGGGCGGCGCATGGGCAGTGCCTGGCTATGCTATGAAGGGCTTGTACCAGGAGATGATCAAGAGCAAGGGAACTGGTGTCCAGAACTACATCATCGCCGCGCGCATCTCGCAGGGCTACGACGAGTCCATCGAAGTTACGCCTCAAGAGCGAGCGGACATTGTCAGCAAGTGGAAGATTGTCAAAGTCAACATGAAAAAGAAGAAGAATCCTGGAGGAGACACAATGGATTCTCTGCATACCCTTGTCGCCGATAAGAGGAAGCGGAAGGAGGATCGCTGGAACCGAGTAAACTCGCACTTCAACAAGCCCGAAGCGCGTCCATCCTTCCCTCCAGCCATGAGCCAGCACACCAGCTACAGCGAAGCCAGCGTGCCAGCTTCTCGCACAAACTCCAATACCGTTCCTGCCTGGAAGCAACAAGAGATGTCGCGAGTGACGACTGCACAATCACAGCAGTCTCAACAAACGAACACGGAGCTGGAGGCTCAACTTATTGCTGAAGAGGAGGCCGAGCGGCGCGAGCTCGAAGCAGCGATTGCTGCATCGGTAGCCGAGAACTCTCACGGTAATGCAGAGGAGGATCAAGTCGTTGCACGCGCTATTCGTGCATCTGTAGCCGAGCTGGAACGTGCACCAGCCGGCGCCAGTGAAGAGGACGAAGAGGCGATGCTGAAGCGTGCAATGCAAGCTAGCATGGAAGAAGCTGGTCGCAATGGCGCTACAGAGGAGGAGCAGAAGCTGCTGGAGGAGACGTTGCGTAAGTCTATTCTCGACACATCACGCCGTCGACAGCACGGCTCAGACTCGGAGTGGGACAGCAGCGACACAGAGGACGATGCGGACTTCCAGCGCATCATCGCTGAAAGCAAAGAACTCGCTCATCTGCAGCAACACTATCCCCAGGAGTATCAGAGCGCATCAGGCGCCCAGGACAGCGGTACTGTGGGCGCTACAGGTGGCTCGGCTGACGCGACTGCTGAAGATGAGGAGTTGAGGAAGGTGCTGGAGGAGAGCGAGAGGGTGGAGAAGGAGCGACAGGCGAATGCAAGCAAGGAGAAGAGCGAAGATGAAATCGTGATGGAGTACATCAAGAAGCAGAGTCTGCTGGAAGAAGAGCATAGGCAGAGGAGATTGCAGGGCAGGGACACAGCGGGTGAGAGCTCTGGTGCCGTTGCTGGTCCTGGTGGCTCGTAGGTAACAAAGGCCACACGGAGGTCTCTTGCGTACATAACACGACTTCAATGATACCCTGTCTAGTATGATGAGCTTGCAGTCTAATCGCGCATTGGTGCTTGTCTTTGTCTTTGACATATCGGAAAGTCCTACTTGAGAGAGATATGACTATCCTGTGGCCAAAATCTAGCGCGTGCGACACCATTACTCTCTTCATCTCAGCATCATCTTTTTCCATCATGTCTCGACGCGTCACCATGTTAATCTTAATCCAAACGAAGCAAGTCGATTGCATTCTCGACACAGCTTAAAGTACTGCAGCGTCGCTATGTCGCTATCGTTGATGCCCTGACTCCCAACAGCAGGCCGACAAGGTACCAGCCTTAGCGGATAGGAAAAAAAAACATTGACTAAAACCTTTTTCAAACAGCGCAAATTCCCCAAATACAAGACGAGGAAGCTGTGCTCCGATCGCAGTTTCGAACAAGCATCTCGAGATTCATCCGCCATGTGGGCACAAAGGGCGACTGTTAAGCTCGTCAGCAATGGCACGCCAAAAAATGATCAATGACTCACTGGCTGATTTGCCGCATTAGTTCTTCTTCTTGGCTTTCAGCATCCGCAGATGCTTGGCCGCGCCGACTGGTGCACACTTCTTGCCGCCTTTGGTCATCGTCGCCGCACGCTCCGCTTCTCGAGCTGCATCTTTCTCCTCCTTCGCTATCTTTGCCGACAACTTCTTCTCAGCAGCAGCCTGTGCAGTGTAGTTGTTGTACTTCTGATAGGAGAACTGGTTGTTGTACTCAATGACGTTCTGCTCAATCTTCACCAAGGCCTCGACAGCTTTCTTCTCTGGGCTCAACTCGACATTGGCCTCAGTTTTCGCAAGTTCGGTAGAGATATTGGTCACATGAGGCAAGCGACATGCCGCACATGGAATGGCAGGTAGAGAGTATACGCAGATTTACACGGATGCTATGCGCGAATTTTCGCCCAAGAGCGCGGTGTACACACGCAACTCTGTGATGTATGATGCCATTATGCGAGCGGTCACCGAGGGTAATGCGAATAGTTTGTGTGAGAAGCTGTATAAGTGTATTCCGGCGATGCGTGGAACTGATCCTGGTAATTTCAATCAGCTCATTGGCAAGGGTTGTGAATAGGCGGAGGCGTTCATCGAGGAAAGAGTTGGAGAAAGTGCTAGCGCCTGACGAGATGGTGGAGGTTTGAGAATGCGGCTGTGTGCACAGACTTTGCTTGTTTTCATGTCCTGTTGCACTTATCTTAGCATCCAATCCATATTTGCGTATCTCGTCATCTGTGGGTAGGTGTTGGACCACGATGTGCGTGAGTAGAGCTGAGCGTTGAAAAACGCGACGCGTTCGAAGTCTGAGCTCGGTGATGATGCCGTCATCGCCGCTTCCCAAGGGGGACCCAACCTCCTCAACTCTACCATCTTCCCTTCCTCCATCGCACGAATCCTCAACATCCTTGGCCCATCACAAGGTCATCCAATTCTCTCGGCACAGCCCGGATCATCTTCTCAATGAAGTAGCACTCGCGCAAACATGTGCATGATCGCGCATCTCCTCACCGTCGAGGTCTTGGTTTCTCCGTGAGGGCGAAGCGAGTGCACCGCAAAGAGGGAACAACGCCGCCAGAAACCCCGGAATAATCTGCTGATCTTACCCGTAATGATAGTGCGGAGCCCCGCATCCAAGATCAGCCTTTGGGGTGCCTGGCGGTTCGGCGAGCAATACCCCGGACTGGTCTTGGCCCTGGGTAAGCAGCCAGTAAACATCCTGGCATGATGCAGGTAATATATAACGATGCTGCCAGGCTCTGAAGATAGCGATACCTCTCTCTGAGCTTTCGAAGAGCAGCTATGGGCCTTGCTACGATTTCGTGCCAGCTGCTGCTGGCTGCTGCTTCCGTTTCTGCCAAATGGATTGTTCCTGGCGCACGATGGAGGGCCACTGATGGCTCTCTCGTCAATGCTCATGCTGGCGGTGTGACAGTCGATAAGGAGACCGGCAAGTTCTTCTTGTTCGGCGAGTACAAGGTGGAAGGGCAGGTCGAGGGCGGAGGCATCAGTGTGTACAGCTCAGACGATTTGGCGACATGGACGCCTAAGGGCATGGCTTTATGTGAGTCAGTTCACACTCCTTGCCGAACCTACAGATGATTAATGCGACATTAGCACCGATCGAGGGCCATCCTTATATTGCGCCTGAGCACATCATCCAGAGGCCCAAAGTCACGTTCTCCGAGCAGACCGGGAAGTACCACATGTTCTGGCACGCCGACAACTCCACATACGGATGGCTATTGCAAGGCTTTGCTCAGGCCGACAACATCACCGGACCTTATTCCTTCGTTGATGCCACACGTCCGCTTGGCAATTGGTCTCAGGACTATGGTCTGTTCGTCGACCGTAAGGACGGAAGAGCTTATGCCCTGTACTCCAACGGCGATCGGCGCGAGGGACGCGACGTCTACCTCACATCGTACAACGACAACATCACTGCCCTTGACAAGGTCGTTCATCGATTCGACAAGTACGACCTTGAGGCGCCTACTATCATCCAGACCGACAAGAGCTACTTTGCATTAATGAGCCACAAGACCGGCTACAGACCCAACAACGTCGTCGCATTCCGTGCCGACAATCTCGAGGGACCCTGGTCGCAGCCGTTCATCGTTGCTCCGCTCAACACCCGTACCTACAACTCACAGTCCGGCTTCTCTCTGCGCATCAATGGCACGAAGAAGACGACCTACCTCTATCTCGGCGATCAATGGGACTCAATCAGTCTGTGGGAGTCTCGTTACATCTGGCTTCCTGTCGAGATCAATGAGGCCAAGAAATCGCTCGAAGTGAAGTGGCATGATGTCTATGACCTGGACGTCAAGACGGGTGAGGTCAAGGCTATAAAGGGCAAGACCTATTACGGCAAGGACGCTACTGTCACCGGTGGCGCTTTCAAGCAGGAAGCTGCCTTTGGCAGCCACGAGGTCATTCTGACTGGCATCGTCGGCAACGACAGCAAGGTCACCTTCTCCGGCATCGAGGGCCAGGGCCAGCCTCAATGGATTTCCTTCTACTACCAGAACACGGATGACATGGGCTTTGGCGACCAGCCAGGAGGTACTCCTGACCGTATCGGCGGTACGTGGCAACTGCGCCGCATCGCGAGTGTTATCGTCAATGGCAAGACAGAGCAGGTTGAGAGCCTGTACCAGAGGGACACTCACAAGGGCATCATTCTGAGCACGCCACTGCAGCTGTACCTTGACAAGGGGAAGAACAACACTATTGAGATTGGTGGTTTGTTCAACAATCAGACCTATAAAGGTGCTGACATCGACCGCATCGTTGTATACCCGCCAGAGGAGTAGGCTATGATGCTTGGTGCACTCCAGGGCAGCAGACGGCAATGATCAATGCAATGCAATGTCGTACAGCCACCAATTATCCTAATACGCATCATAGAATTTTGAACCTGCATCCCTGTTTTGCGCGTCCTCCCTAGCCGACTGTTTGTCGAGAAGTATCTATCGGCGCATGTACTTGAGCTAATCGCAAGTGAAAGTGAGCTGTAATGCGCTCTTAGACAGAAAAAGTTCCCAGACAAACAGTCTTTCCCGCTGCACTTCCCCGCGCTCTTTCGATTACCTCTACAACATCCAACAGGGCTGCAGTGCCCGCCAGCGCACAATCTCCCCAATCGCAAGCGTTGCCGACCATCGAGACGATACCAAATCCCAAGGAATGCTATTTGAGCAAGCTCTTCCCACCGCCAGCGTGGGAGACACCACTGCAGCATAGCATTACCGAAGCACTGACCGACCACAGCATCGTCCACGACATGATTGTTCAAGTGATCGTGGGTAAAGATGCACGCACCTTCCAAGTACAAAAAGGTCTCGTTTGTCACTTTCCCGAGGACTTCGCACGCGCTCTCAACAACGATAACTGGCAATAGGCTCAACATGGAGCTATAAACCTCGTCGAAGACGATCCCCGGCCTTTTCAACTCTTCTACAACTGGTTGTACACCGGCCACATCTGCGACGATATCAAAACGCCGCACATTATCGGGTACGACATACCCAAGCTCTAAGCAGATGGCCATATCAGACTCGTCTCCCAAGAAGCACGTGACGAGCTCATCTCATGACCACGTAGTAACAGGATCTTGGGGCACTTGCAGCCTTTGCTGATATGCGCGTCATGCCAGCTTTGGTCGATACCGTATCATCACTTGCTATGCAGAAGGTCATGGCGGAAGGGCGCATCGCAGTGCAATCACTCCGTGACCTTGAGGAAGGATTACCACTCTCAAGTATCTTGCTTAGACAAGTTGCGATAATCGTCGCACAAGTGGTCAGTGTGGACAAGCTGAAAGTACAGGTGGAGCTCTTCCCACCGGAGTTCTCACAGTACCCCATCCTTGTTCAACGTGCCTTCTTTGAAGAAGTCCTAGACGAATGATACTGTCCCCAGGTCATCGTTCCTGCGGTTCTTGGCACTTGCCTCTGGCATGACACATGCATGGATGTGCCTTCTACCTAAGCCGCGATGCAGAATGGCTACATATGTCCATTGGGACAGCCATTGGGCGTTATATGAGTTGTCAAAGATGGAAAGTCCACGGACAAGCAAGGGTAGTCACATTGAGCAAGAGCGTTGATAGACTGTTAGATCATGGTGACAGCGATCTGGATACACTGAAATAATTACATGAGTCTTTCACCTCCATGATCCACAGGATACAGAGTTATGGGTTTGCTCAACGGACACAAGTAGTCATAGTGTACGAGCTCACCGATCTCATGGTGAGGAAAGACACCCAGTCCACTCTAACTTGATTGTCCGCCCCATAGCAACGAACCCACACACTTTGTCGGTGAACCTCTACACATACAGGCTAGTGACACCAAAAATCTTGGGCACAAGAGTACAATGGCCACAACACCCGAAGGGTTTGCGCGATGTCGAATATGCGCCGCAAAAGCGTCACATGTTCGGTACCACGAAATTATGGAAAAGTAGCTTGGTAAAGAATGTGCCTGTCCACTGCCAAAGGGAGAATTGAGAAAATAGCTTCAGAAGCATAACAGCCATCCAATAGAGGTCGACAGCAGCCTGAATTCGAGGTGAAATGTCGCTCGTTCGAATTTACGAGATCGTCATGTCGAACAGATCGAATGCCACGAAGACGCAGACCCAAATGAGCCGGATATATGAAGCAGGGGATATCACCCAACACCTCAGACAGGGTGCGTTAAAGTACTTCCCGTGGATGTCGTGCGTGGTGTAGAAGCCAACACACATGATGGACAAAAATATCGCAACATCGAGACTGCCTATGGGCGCAGTGTTGCGAACGGCCGTCTAGGTTTCTGAATAAGTCAAGGGTCAGATTTCGAGCGTAGACACCCGTATAGTTGCGCACGACTATCTCCACCCGATTTGCTAGGCCGAGGAAAACCAAAGCAGCCATTGGGCAAAAGATTGAATACCAGTTTGACTTGTTTGAGACAAACGCATACAAGTCCGTGGTCAGCCACGCTACTGTGTCGTAATAAGCGAGGAAGCCATGCAGCATTGCGAGAACGATGGATTCCAGGATGGATTCCAGGATGTCTTGCGTCGTCGGCATGTGTCGAAACAGTTTGACCCTGCAGTACGGGCATAAGTTGGGACCGTTTACGATGTCCTTGAGGCAGTCACAACCGAAGACATGACCGCATGGAGAGATCTTGACGCCAGGGTGGTTTTCGGTGTACCAGCATTGTACGCACTTATTGTTGTTGTTGAACTTGTCATCATCCTTAGCAGGCATGACGCGCTCTTTAAGGAGGCGTTGCTTGGAATGCAGACTAAAGTGCTCCAGCACGGCATTACTAATCTTGAAGAGGCTCATGCTCTGAACGAAGGGTTGTCTTGGGGAGTATGGTGCGTGTCAGTTGATTGTAAAAGAGGCAGAGGTAGGGCAAAGTGAGCTATGCCGAGTGGTCCTCTTATGTCGGGAAGCATGCTTCAGATACTCGGTAAAAGGGTCCTGTAAGTACTCCATGGCCTAAGTTAGTACTGTCTCGGTCACAGTGAAAGCTCGACAGTCAAAGCGGCAGGACCGTGTAAGCCATCGTGTTACGACGAGTTCGACACGTAGAAACATTGCTAGAGCCGATCTCTGGACTGCACTGATAAGATCAGCTCGGAAGCGCATTGCTAGAGTTCAGAATCTGGGTAACCGCCATGTCGAACACTCACAGGGCGGAGGCCGACCGCTCCGGCTAGCTAGCGGCAGCAACAGCAGCTACAAAACCCCACGGCGCCCCGCCGAACTTTTTTCCCTCAACGGCCTGCCTCGCCAACGCTGCGTTTCTCTGCACCCACACAGACACTGCTTGCAGCCGTCCTACCCTGCAGATGAGAAATTCGGAGTAATCTTCACTTTTTGTGCTTTTGCACTACTGCCCGTAAGGGCCTGGCGTGACTCACGTCTGTACTCGGCATCAGAAAGCTCAGGGCCCAAGAAGCTGCGTGGGAAACTGCGCAGTGGAACTGGTGTCCCTATGGGAGTCGGTGCGAAGATTGTGTGCTCTGCGGAGTGACACTGTAGTACAATACGCAGCGTGCTTGACTTCGAGTAGCTTCGGCGAAAGAGGAAGGGTATCATTCGATTCTGATTACTCTGGCGAGGCAGGCCGTTCACCTCTTTTTCTCCATGTAAGTTTGCGGCAGCCCTGCGTCTCTACTGATCCGAGGATACTGCTAATGAATGCTCTATATCGACTCCCAATCTCCTACGCTACCTGCAACACGACTTGACATGCCGCCTACGCCGCCCGAAGCAGCCTTCTCTTCACCGTGAAAGTGCTTGAAGTCCGCTTCCTCCGCCGCTTCTTTTGCGAACATGATATCCGTTCGCATGGTGTACTTCGTCCCCCTCACAACGTCGTCGCCGGAGTGGAGGAGGAAGCGGTGCTGGAACATGAGCACACGTCCATACTTGGGCTTCACGTCGAAGCGTTTTTGCATATTGTATGAGTGGAAGGTGGTGGCACCGCCCTCGAGCGGTTCTTGGCCTCTGCTATCATCTGCATCGTTCAAGTACAGGTGCAGCGTAAAGTACGACCGCTCTTTGCGATCTGGTGTTTCGTAGGTGCCGTCGCAGTGCGCTTGAAACGTCAGCATAGAAGCAAGCTATTAGGGCGGCACACTCACGCTTGAAGTACTCCCCACCCACATACTTCAAGAATCTCATTCGTTCGTTCAGCCGTGTTAGCTTCCATGTCTCTTTCCTCTTGACAGGCCCGTTGCCTGTAACATCTGGTCGGTCTTTCAGCTCATGGATCTCGGGCACCGCAGCCTCTATCCTTGCCCAAAGCTTCGCAACTAAGTATCGATCGTCCCAGATGATGCGCCCACATTTCCTCGTGTCCTCATACATGGCTTGCATCCCACCGCCAATATTGACCATTGCACGCTCCCAATTGCCGTCTGTGGTGGATTCAGCTGCGGCGATCAGCTCGTCGCACTCCTTCTCTGACAGAACGCCATCAAGAACAACGGCCCAGAGGTCGTCATAGTATGGCAGAATGTCCTCCTTCCGTAGATCGATGTCAGTCCGTGTCAGGTTGGGCGCAGGGCCCAGAAGGAAGCCCTCGGGCAAGTTCGGTGGAGCCATAGCTGCGATTCTTAGTCTACAAATAGAGTGGTAAACAAACAAGGAACGTCTGGAAAATGGGCAAGGTCAAATATGTTGCAGCTCGTGTGCAAGAACAACCATCTAACGTTTTATATCGAGCCACTGGGCTGTGAAAGCTGATGCCTGGTAAGGCTGAGCACTAAGGAAGAAGTTCCAGCCCCTGGTATGACTCCACGTTGACTGCGCAGCTGTAGAGGCGACCGGGCTGAGTGAGCAAGCAGCCTGCGCTCATGCAGCCGCATCTGTACCGTAGAAACGCTTCGTCTTTGGTGAAGAGCGGCGACAAAGCGGGAGGAGCTACTGCAGGAACACAACGACGTTCCTTCCCTTGCCTTGTCTGGGGTTTCAGGCTCTCCACTCCTCCCGATGCTGAACGTGCATTCCCCTTTACATCATCACTTCACTCGCAGCCTTAATCACGAGTCGTGCGCGCGACCATTGCACCCTTCGCTGTCACTAATCACAATCGCGTCTCCCAAAATTCTCCTATCGCGACGCGCTGCGGCTCTTTCTCCGGTGGAGCCCTCAACGGGTGGCTGACATCAACCCATCCCTGTCGCCGCGCCAAGTCACTGCGCAACCACGTCTGGTCTAATTTCCCGACTTCACCGTTGATTCTCACGTCGATTGGGGCGCGCAAACACGCCAACGGCCCCGCGACGCTCACTCAACACCAGAAGAATCCCCTTTCGACTTTTCGCTCCCCGTCACTCGCTCATCTGCCGCTCTCCGCTCGCAATTGCCGTAGGCTCCACGCCCTTTTCGCCCTACATCGCGTCTATCGATACCCTCTATTCTTCGACCTCCTGCGACCTAGTCGTGCGCCTTTCACTACCTTAATACCTCAAAAACACCGCCGCCATGTCTGACGAAATCGAGCGACCGCACCACAACACGCAGATGATTGAGCGGAATCGTTTTCCGACTCTGTTCGAAGTGCTGAGCCGCAAGACTGTGGCACCGCTGGACCTGTTCTCCTTCTACATCTACATGCGCGATCAGCAGCGCTCGGTGGACTACTTGGACTTCTGGTAGAGACTACGCGCAATATGGCAGTTGGGGCAGCCGCTAACAGACAGTAGGCTCGACGTCTCCCAGCATCTTCAGCTATGCAGATTGTATGTTAGACGCCTGCATAGGAGCTTGGTCGACGACACACCAGAGATCGAGAAGGCGTCGAAGAGGTCTTCTTACATGCAGGACTTGAACGATGCTGGAGAAGGCCCCTCAAACGAGAAGGACATGCTAGAGGACTCACACAGGGTGTCGCAATATCTCAGATCGAACCACCCTAGCAGGAATCATTCGCCGCAGAACAGCCAGGGGAGCAACCACAGTCACGACCCACCACGCCCCAGCTTCGGCATGACACCGGGAGATTCGACTTCACCAGGGCAGCTATCATCTGCCGACAACGGGCAGCCCCGCAGAGAAGACTTGCGCGCATCAGCCGAGAAGATCCTCTACACGTACCTGCTTCCTGGGTCTGAAAGGGAAATTATCATTCCCCAGAGCATCCTCCAGGACGTGCAGAATCACATCGAAGGACCAGAGCAGCGTTCAGACCCGGAGTTGTTTGACCAAGCTAAGGATTACGTCTTCCAAGCTATGGAGCGAGACGCGTTTCCCGGATTTCTGCAAAGCAAAGGTCTTGGCAACTTGGTCCCATCGAGTATGATGATTCGGCTCATCGCAGGGTTGATCAGCTTCTTTGCTGCGGTGTGGACGGCTTTCGTTCTGATTTTCCTCGACAAGTCACGCACGACCAGATGTTGGGTAAGTCACCTGCACTTTTGGCGCTCGATCCTCTTGCTAACCAGCCACAGCTCATCCTCCCATTCTTCATCGCCATCTACCTCATCATCACACATCAGTACATGCTCGACCCGCTCATTGCCATAGCAGGATACAGCGAGTACACGCTCTTCGACTTTAACAAGATCAGGGAGAAGTTTGTGTTAAAGACACTCCGTCGCCGAGCCCTGACAGTATTGGCCCTCTTCTTCATCATCCTGGCAGCAGTGTGCTGTCTCTTTATTCTCGTTCCCGGCAAGCGACTATGAGCGTGGTCGGTTCTTTGCAATGTTTAATGCCCATTTCCCAATACCTGGCGTACTATTTTCTAATCGGCTCAGCGGGCCGCAAAATAGGAGGATGGGTGTATCTTTCACAAGGCTGCAAGCCGTCTCTTTTGTTTACTTGGACTGCAATTCTGGTCGCGGCATGGCCTTTTATCCTGAGCACGGCGTTCAGGTTGGTCACTAGATAGTTTGCGCTCAGCGTATCAAGTCAATGGTATTATCTGCTGTCTACAATGGAACTTCCATCGCCCAATCGTGTTGCAAGCCGTTGGCATGTGGAGCAAGCAGGGCTGCATGGAAGTGGAGGGCCCATGCACGGCAATGACGTGCCGCGCCGAACTTTCGAACTGCAGCTGCCGATGCGTGCAGGCCCGACCACGACACAGCAAACAGCACGCCCCAATTGCTGCCGACAAGATGAGCGCTCCCACGGCGAAGAGCAAGCGAGGGCCGACGGTGCTCATGACCGACTCGCGGGACTCGCAGCCCCGCCAGCAGCAGCGCCCGTCGTCTGCGCTGCAGCGACAAGCAACGGGCGCGCGCCTGATCAGCGTCGACAACATCCTCCAGTATGCCTCAGACATTCCCTCGCAGCAACGCCGCGGGCCGCCGGGAGTCCGTCCTTCGAACCACAACCGCACGCCCAGCGGCCGCCATCCGCTCGACCCCAAGCTCTCCGGCCGCCTGATTCCCGCGCACATGCCGACGCGCTCATCCAAGCTCAGCGAGAAGCTCGTCCTGCTGCCCGAGACGAACGAGATCGACGAAGACGAGAAGGGCGAGTTCGACGAGGACGAAGAGGCCGGACCGCCCACCGATGCCCAGCTCGGCCGCCGCAAGGTCGGGCCCACAGACAAGAGCTATGCAGAGCGCCTGCCCAAAGCCCGTCGAACGGACAAGCTCTCGCGCGTGACAGCATACTGCACGGCGCAGGCCTACAAGATGAAGAGCACCGCTGCCTTTGTCAAAGACACGCATAACGCCCGCACCAAGCTCTACGACGACTGCCTGTATTGCGTCTACCACCTGCCACTTCTTCCTGCCAGCGAAGGCTACCGCGTGCGCAGCAGTCCAGCTCTCAAGTCGCCGGGTGGAAAGACAGTCTTGGACGAGGAGATCGAGCGCAACGAAGCACGCCACCACCAGGAGGGTTACTTCGGCGACGAAGAAACGTACTACGTGCGCGACGACGACCAAGGCTCCGACGAGTCCCCCAACTTCCTCTCCCACACGAGCAGCAACCGCGACCGCCGTGACTCCGACTCGGGCACGCGCGTCCCACCCAATGCCCTGACATTCGGCGAGATGTTCGTCTTCAGCTACGGCGTCGTCGTCTTCTGGAACTTTACCGAGAAGCAAGAGAAAGACATCCTGGCCGACCTGACATTCAGCTTCAATCACACTGGCATCCAGATTGCTACACGGCCTCTCACCGAGTCTGACTTCGAGACTGAAGAGTTCCACTTCGAGTACAACCCGGACATCCCGCGCCCGCGCGTCTACAACGACATGATCACCCTGAAGAGCGGAGACCACATGATTAAGCTGGCCATGAGCCACGCCATCGCCCAGAGCACTAAGCTCAGCCTATTTGAAGAGGGCATGAACCGCACCATGCTGGCCGCGCAGTACGTGCCCAAGCGTCTCGCACTAACCGGGAAACTGGGCATGCGGCGCACCGACGTCGTGAAGATGATCGGCCAGCTCTTCACATCGCGCGTAGACGTAAATCTCTGTACGCTACCACCCCTTTTCTTCCTCCTCTGAGACCCTCAAGACTTCGTACTAACAACTCCCAGCATCCAACCTCCTCGACGACCCTGCCTTCTTCTGGGACTCGGAGCCCACCCTGCACCCCCTCTACACCGCCGTCCGCGAATACCTCGAGATCAAGCCACGCATCCAGGTCCTCAACGAGCGCTGCCAGGTCTTCCTCGACCTTGGCGAGATTTTGAGCGACAGCATCAGCGACAAGAAAATGACTCGCATCACCTGGATCATCATCTTCTTGATTGTTGTGTCCATTTGTGTTACGTGTCTGGAGGTCATTCTCAGGTTTGCGATTTTGAACAGCAGGAAGGGTGTTGTGCCTGTGCAGGGCGAGGATGACGCGTGGCCGATGGTGGTGGAGAGGCCGAGGTTGAGTGGGCTGCATGGGATGGATAAGGTTGGG
The DNA here is from genome assembly GCA_022225945.1 of Didymella pomorum. Lineage (NCBI taxonomy): Eukaryota > Fungi > Ascomycota > Dothideomycetes > Pleosporales > Didymellaceae > Didymella > Didymella pomorum. Next base: position 162,690 of record JAKJXN010000038.1, on the reverse strand, counting down.
TATGCTGGGCCGAGTTTGTTGCTGGCGCGGTCATTGGTGTGGGTATTTGGCGGTGTGAAGGGGTTGTTCGCGTAAAAGTGTGCAGGCGTTTGTCAAGCATAGCGTTGGCGTCGTTGGTGTTTACTATTATTGTACATACTTCGGGTTCCACATCATTGCCAGTAATTGTAGTCTGCCTATTGTTGATCTTATCTGCATGCCATTCCCCAGGCGACCTACTCCGCCAGCTTCGCCCTGAAAACCTCCAGTCTTCTCTCTCCAGCCGAAGTGGTCACTTCCTCAGAAAGAGGCAGCCCAATCTGTTCGATCGCACAGCTACTCGCAACAGCTCCATAGCACAACGCTTGCCTCACGTCTTTCTCCCATAGCCATCCCGCAACATAGCCGCCCAGGAACGCATTCCCAGCACCCGTGGGATCAACCACCTTCTTCGACCCCTCCTCGTGAAACGCAGAGACACGCACAGTATCTTCACCGTGCCGCAGTGCCAGAGCGCCGTCGACACCAGCGCGGATGACCAATGTTCCCGTCCCATCTCTCCCAATTCCAGCATCAACAAACCGCCTACCCTGCTGCTCAAGCCGGGACAGTAAGTCCATCTCTGTCTGTTCCCGTTTCGACTCTGAAGAGAAGAAAGCAGCGAGCTCAATGTGGTTCGGCGAGAAAACATCGACATGCTTCAGCGCCGCGAGGAAGGCGGAGAGGTTCTCCGGCATGCATGCGGAAGGCAGTGGCTCCCACACCACAAACGGCTTCGGCAGCTCGGGATTAGCCTTGTGACGGAGACGCAGGAGCTCGGGAACCTGCGAACCAATCTCTTCCGAGCGACCGAAAAAGTGGAACGCCCTGGCGCGTAGCAAAGGTGTGTTGATAAGGTCCTGAGGTGTTGGCCTGATAGGCGGAGTTGTGTACTCGAACGTCTTAGGGCCAAATGTGTCGTCCCGGTAGGTCAGGAGGCCGCGTGAGGACTTGAGGTTCGGCGAATCTCTGACGACGAGGGAAGTGCGCCAAGTGAGCATTTCATCTCTTATAGATTGAGGAAAATCTGCGCCAGCCATGACGAGACAGCCCGGTCGAAGAGACGGTGTGGCGAAGAGTCGCAGACCTAACGTGACGAATGTTGCGCTGCCGCCGATGACATTGAGGAGGGAGGATTTGTCGGGCATTCGGATTTCGTCCAAGATAACCATGCCAAGGGATACGCATGAGATCTCTGCGGGAGGTTCTGGGTCTGGAGTCGACATTTTGGGTGTGACGGGGAAGAGGGATGGAGGAACTTGCCAGTCGAACTTCGAGTCGTGGGCACGTGCACGTGATACTAAATCGGCAGAACGAACCTGGCATGACATGCTGATAAGACAGTTTAATGCTCTTGAGGTGAATTTGGTGCTTGTTGGGGTTTGGTGGACCCCTCAATCGCCGAATCCGCCTTGCGCAGGCTTGGGACTATGGTATGCCATAGGCGGTACTTCGAGCGTAGAGCGTCGTCTTGGTAGAATTGGAGTAATGGCATCTGGGTTGGACTCAGGGCGTGGTAACGGCTCTGCTGGGGGAGTGGAAGGGCTGCCAGGGCTTGTTTCGCGTGCAGATCTGATACTCGCTGCATACTCGCTTGCTGCCTTTCTTTTCTCGTCGTAGTTGCTGCTAGTGCGATAGATATCCGGATTCTTCAACTCTTCGCCTGGGATCCAAGGGAACCTGCGGGCTTTTGGATTGTCGTAATTGGAAACGTCTAGCTCTCGATGGGCGGCGTCACTCATCTTCATCCCAGCCTTCTCGAACCATTTGCGCACCTTGCCTCGACCTGCGTTGAAGTCTGATTTGGCGGTGTCGGTATGTGTACGAACAGTTTCGATGTGCTCGTCTGGAGAAGGTACGCGACTTGGTACGCGACTTGGTACGCGACTTGCACCTGTGATCGATATTTGAAGTCCATTCAGGTCACTTGGCAGGCGTGGAAAAGTTTCGGTTCTTGTTGGCGAGTATCGTTGAGAGGAGCGCCCTCGCGGCATCGAGGGTCGCTCGCCTTGGTTCGACTGCGAGGACTCTGATCTAGGAGCTTTGGTCTTGTCATATAGAATGATATCTCCATCGGTAGCCCAGACAATGTACAACGATCCTAGTGCTGCCAACAATGTTCCTGCGATGGGTGACCACTGTCCTGCCGGATCGTAAGTCAACCTGGTGAATATACAATGGAGGAGACTTACCGATAGAAGCCATGGGTTCGGTCTGGAACATTAGCTGTTTACTAAAGAAGTTGAGTTCGCCAGCGATGAGAATGGCAACGACAGCTCCTCCGAAAAGGGGGATCTCGATCACGCTCAAGAACAGCCTGACCCTATCGTTGATGGTTTTAATCTCACCCTGTGTGATATTGACACCCTCAATGAGCTCGTCAGGCTGTTCCGGCTCACTGCGCTTCTTCCAATTGATCTCGAGTATTTTATCCCAGGTAAAGATCAGACTAAGGATGGCCGGGATGCAGACACCTGCAGCAACGAGCATGGCCGCGTTGAAGCTGACCCTGCTGGGTACAGGTATGACATAGATGTTTTTCGCAGCACCCCCTCGCATCGGCGACAAGGGGCCATCGTCTTCTGAACATACTAGGCCGCACGTCGTATCTCCATACGGAAAATTGGCGCGAGTCAAATAAGAGATACCGACGTCTTGATGACTGCAATCGGTCGCTGTAACTCTCGAAAACTCAACGCACAAGGCTATGAGGCCTGCAATCAACAGCATCGTCCACATGAAGATGATGTTGCGTCCGGCATCGTAGAAGTACGTCCTCGATCTTCGAAGGGTAAACGGCACGGCTATGATGGCAATCGAACATATTTGCCAGGCACCGAAGATGTCCAGATCCACTGCGCCTAGAAGTGTGCATGTTAGCCATGTCTTGAGGACCACGTCGTTCGTCTTGGAGTGTCTGTAGAACTGACCATTCACATGGAAGGACGTGAGCACGATGCCATGGAGCGCACTAATTGACGGGACCACCAAAGCCGCCGCAAGACAAGCATTTCTTAGCCATTCATGTTTGCGTAGAAACACGCAAGTGGCTACAAGAACGTAGTATCTGTGGGGCACACGTGAGCTCCTTATAGGTAAACGACTGGCAGTGGTGGTAGAACGTACAAGAAACGCGACCCGGCGCCGTACTGCGAAGACACAGGCCAAGCGCAAACGACGTCTAAAGTCTGCCCAGTTCCATTGACAGCCGCGTCTGCGCTTCTCTCAGAGAAAGCGTTGAACAGCACTGGCGTAGCTGGCATGACTGCAAGCGTGCTACACTACCACAAAGAGATGCCGGGATGCCGCCGCAGAAGAGAACACATCGCTAAAAAAGTATGCGCGGAAGGAGTGAGCCTTGTGGGAATAATATGGGAAATGCGCTGAGTGAGGCTCGCAGGTAACGCGCCAATTGATACCGCGTCGTCATCTCCGGTGAGAGAGTTCGTCTTTCGCGCGATGCAGGAAAAGGTGGCTGTGTCAACGCCTGACTGAAGATGGCGAGGGTTGGCGAGTGACAGCACGCGGAGTTGCCCTACGATGCTGCCCACGCAGGTCATTGTTGGCCCGTGCACATACCCCCGGGCGCTCTTTCTTGTCAGAAACTTGGCAAAGCCACCGATGGGCACCCAAAGTCTTCGTTAAGTCTTCTGCAGAACCCCTAAGAGGCTGCCATGCCTGCGTCGCGTTCTCTCACCGTGAAGCCCTGCAGTGTGCGACGTTGACCGACTCCCTTCCTGGCCTGAAACCTATTGCGCGACCCCAAAACCGAGGTTGATGTGCGACCGCAGCTTACGCCAAGTCAAGGACCGTTGAAGCGCGATTGAGCCGAAAGCTACTGCGAAACCAGTAACTTGAAAGAGAAGGACAGAAAAGCGGACCGGCAGCCACCAGGCACGACTTTACTGGCCTCCAAGGGTCCAAAGAACCATGAATATGCTCTACGAGCGTGCTGCATCTTCAGCCTCGTATGAGACAATCGACATTGACACGGGCAAGATCCGAGAATGGCGTTCCATTATAACACTCATCGTCTTCGTCCTAACGAGTAAGTATTTGCGTCCACACAGAACCCTTCGTGGAAGCCACAAGCTGAGTGCGCACAAGACATCAACGTTCTCTTCGGATTTCACATACCCTTATACCTCCCTCGAGTGCTATGGACGGCCTGGCTCAAGGCCTTGAGCGCGTTGCGCATCATAGACCCACCATCAAATGATGACTTTTCGAGACGCACAGGACCTGGCCCTTTCGTACGGTTCAACTTCCCTATGAACTTTGTCACATCGCCGCTGATAGCCGACCTGTTCCTGCTGGCCATCACAGCTATCGGAAGGGACGAAGTCTACGGCGGGACCATTGGAGCCAACAGCATTGTGCCTTATGATATCATGTTGTTCTTCCTGTCACTGGCGTACATTGCAATTTCTGTTGACGCATCCGGTCTGATCAGGTGGCTGGCCTTCAAGGTGTTGCAAAAGGGAGGCAAAGTTGGTCATCGACTTTACTTTTACCTCTATGTCTTCTTCTTTGCTCTCACAGCCTTCATCGGGAACGACCCCATCATCCTGTCCGGCACTGCGTTCTTGTCCTACATGACGCGAGTGTCCAGCAACATCAAGCACCCTCGCGCCTGGATCTACACCCAGTTTGCCTGCGCAAACATTGCGTCTGCTATCTTGGTGTCGTCAAATCCTACGAACCTCGTACTTGCTGGTGCTTTCGAGATTAAGTTCATCAAGTACACGGCGAACATGATTGTGCCAGTGGTCGTTACTGGCGTCGTTCTGTTCCCGTTCCTTCTATACATCATCTTTCATGATGAGGCATTGATCCCGTCCTCGATCAAAATGGAAGATCTTCCGGATGAGATTAAGAACAGAAAGCCCGTCAACCCGAATATCCCATTCGCCAAGGGAGAGCCAGAGAACGAAGACGAAGATGATTCCAATGATGACGAACAGAAGCAGCTGTCTCTTGAGGAGATTCTGAACCCGTTCCTCGACAAGAAAGGCGCAATCTTTGGTGCCGGACTGATGGCTGTCACTCTGATCACAGTCTTGGTCATTAATGCCGTCGCACAAGGTACCCATGAATGGCCAGTTTTTTACGTCACATTACCAGCGGCGGTGGTACTGATAATCTTTGATCTTGCAATGGGCTGGATGAACAGGAAGGAAACACGCAAGATTGCGCACGAGGGTCGAGAGAGAGCAGAGGCTATCCAAGCCCAACGCACAGAAAGGAGACGCTCCATTGTTCAGGAAGACTCGGGTGCGCTTCGAAACGGCGAATCATTCAACACAAACACCACCATAGACGAGAAAACCCAACCGCCAGTCGCGGCAGCGTCAAATCAAACATCGAATGAAACACTCCAACCACCTGCAGACAAGGAGCGCGACGCCAGCGAAGAAGGCAACCCCAAGACACCTACCCACCGCAAACGTACGACGCTGCAGTCTGTCATCAGCGAAAGATACCAGTGGGCTCGAGAGACTTTCCCTACAACTATGACCGTCTTCAACCATCTACCACTCCCTCTACTACCGTTCGCATTCTGCATGTTCGTTCTCGTGCAAGCGCTTGTGACAAAAGGATGGGTTCCTGTGTTTGCGTACGGCTGGGACCATTGGGTCGAAAAAACCGGCACAGTAGGCGCAGTTGGAGGAATGGGGTTTCTCTCCGTAATTCTCTGCAACGTAAGTCTCAAATCATGACATTCTTACTATGATACATTGCTAACACTTATCAGTTTGCTGGCACAAATATCGGCACAACGATCCTCCTCTCCAGGGTCGTCCAATCTTGGCAGAAGATCCATCTCGAGAACGGCATACCGATCTCGAATCGGACATTCTGGGGCACTGTGTATAGCATGGCTATCGGCGTCAATTACGGAGCCTTCAGTCTGGCGTTCAGCGCATCACTTGCTGGCATGCTGTGGCGCGACATCCTAGCACGCAAGCATATCCGCGTTGGTGGGCTCGAGTTCGCACGTGTCAACTTGCCTATCATTGCTATCACGATGGTGGTTGGTTTGACGGTGCTTATTGGTCAGATCTACATCATGAGGGATACAGCCTCTTACAACGGGCGTTAAACTCAAAAATTCTATTTTAAGGTGTATGTTTCAGCATGCGTCCATCTCCCACCGGTTTTCCGGCTGCAGGTGTCGACTTTCTTCTCTCTGGTCTCCTTTCAACCAGACCAAGAAATGCCCTGCATAATACATCTACTTGTCTCTCCCTATTTTCCAGTCGGTCTTCCACATCCTGTACGGTGGACTCCTAACACCTACCGGCATTGTACACGCTTCCAGGACAATGTTCGTCGTGGAAGTAGCACATGACTATCTCAGTGCCCTCCGACTTCAGACCAATTCTGGCTGGATCGTTCATCTCGTTCAAACGCTCTAGCTGAGCTTCCGCCGTGACGGCCAGAATCTGATGAGGGAGATTGGCGCTGTGAGCGGCGAAGTTGTCCCTGTTGACCGCGAGCACTATAAGCTCAAAGAGGGATGTGAGCCTGTTCATGCGTGGCGCCATTTCTGTCGCGCTGCTGATCAAAGAGACTGGAATAAAGCTTTCAATAAGCACTTTGCGCCCCATCGTTACGACCGTGGTATCGGTCAACGTGGGTACGATACGCATATCGGCAAATTCGAACAGTCTAATCAGCACCTCGAAAGTCACGGAAACGGCATGGTCTCCTGTCCTGGTCTCCGCCGAGGCTTCATCTGACTTTCTCCTATCTGCGGATAGCTGCAAAGACTTTGATTTCCACTTATCATATAGCCGATATGCGGCACTCATGTCTCTATATTGGCCACAGAGGAGGCGCGCTGAGGGAAGGGAAGACTATTGGGATCAACTGGTGAGGGAGGAGTTAGGCAATTTATCGGTATGAGCAAACGCGCTAGTCGCAGAATTATTCATGGTCGAGCTTTTCAGAGTGGAACTAGCTCTCACCTTCAGCGAAACCCCCATATCCGAGATCCCCACCGACGACTGTGTGGTAGCCCGTATGAGAGACTGACTCGAACCTTTCATAACTACCTGTAGATCGTAGTGGCACACGCCTCTTGCGACGTACGTGCAGGATCGTTGGATCTGCATCAAATCAATGGAGTCAAGTCTGTTCACCACGAGCTGGGTCACAGACACCCAGCCTTCATACTGTATGCTTGTTGAAAGCAACGCATTTACGCGCGCCTTGCAGGAGCGATCAAAGACGTTTGAACATGAGGGTCCAGGCTTTGTCCGTTTGCTTTTGCCTCTCCGAGCGTCTCAGGCAATTCAACGGATGCAGTTCCATTTAATTAGATTCCATCATGACCCGTGCGTCGGTCGTTCACTACTTACTTTTTTCACTGTGCAGGCCACACAGCATAGAAAGATCGCGCCGGTTGCCTTAGAGGTTTTACCTCCCGTCCGCACCGTTCCTTCCGTCCTTCCTCCAGGCCCGGCCATCCAGCGACACCCGAGGATCACCTGACTCCATCTCGAAGATTTCTCATCTTCAGAATCATGCAGAGAGTCTCCACCGTACTCGATCCATCTCTATCGATCTCGCGCAGCACCTTCCTCCAAAACCATGTTGTCGCTGCCAAAAAGGACAGCAAGTTCATGAACGGCAAGTGCCTGTTCTGTTGGGGCTCGTACTCTCTACAACATCCAGCTATGCGCATGCTGCCCTGCGGTCACATCTTGGGCCGAGATTGTATCACTGAGATGAGCTTAGGCCCTACTGGCGCCAACTGTCCTGCGTGCCAGACGGCCATGTTCCGTCCGTCGCCGATGCAACGCAATCTACTATCGATACAAGCTTCTCAGGCTGTCGACTCTCGTTCTCGCAGTTTCGATCATGGTTATCTTCTGCCTTGTCAGGCCCCTGATTAGGATTCTCGTGGCAATCGCTAGGCGGTTATTCTAAGCGGGTTCGAGGCGTAGCTTCGGACTAATAATCGACACGATGTCTACAAACATGGTCTGGAAAGGTTGCTTACGTTCCGATATCTTTCACAGATACACTGCAGACATACACTAATCTATATTACATGCGGCTCTTTCACCCGACTTTCGGCCTCTTCACGAACCACGATATAATCACTAGGTCTACACTTCACGGTCTCTTCAAATTCCGTTCCCCTCTATTTCCAGTCAGACCAAGCAGCCACAACCACTGCCAGGCACCAGATCGAAAGCCACCGGGTCTCCCGAGCATGCTCAAGTTTCTCATAGGCGTCTCCAGGCGAGACTTCCTACGCACAGAAGTCATCCCAGCGAACGAAACGACATCCACAAAACGGACAAGTGCTCCTTTTGCTGGAGTCCATACGACAAGGATCATGCTGCTGCACGCATACTTCCATGCAGCCATGTCTTCGGTGGTCCCTGTATTGAGGAGATGACGGCCGCTCCTGGAGGAGACTTGTGTCCCATCTGCAGGATACTTCTGTTCCGCCCGCCCCTCAAAGTCCTACTGCTTGCATTGCCCACAGATTTGCTCTGGTTCATCAAATATCAGCTATGGGAGGTCAGCTTCTTCTGGTTACGATTTTCCGGCTGGCTTCCACTCAGTTGCTGGGCACTAGCTGTCGTCATGGAGCCCAGCTTCTGTGTGCTTCAACTGTTCCTCCAGGACAATTCCTCTCGCTGCATTGGTCGAGGTGTTATGTATGACATCAACTACTCTTAGTCTCTCAAGAACGAAATCTTCGGAGCTTATCTGCTTTGGCTGATAGTCTTATGTGGAGGTGTCATCGGTATCACACTCGGCGTCTATATTGGAGAAGCAGCAAGACGGCAACAATGGTCAACGGCCTGAGTCGAAAGTTGCGCCATTTAGAAGCATGCGGTCGTCCTCGCGGTCGAAATTTTGGCTCTCATTTTTACCTTCATCTGCTTCCTTGCTCTTCTTGAAGATAACTCTTTAACGCGTCGGGTACTCTGCGCTTGTACCAGCCTCGCATTCGTTATCCCTAGAGCAATTCTCCGTAGCTCGAAGTGGCCCGTTTTGTTGATCGACTTATTAATGTAAAGGTGTAGTTCAAACACATCCAAGTCGTATATGTAGAGAGTGAACGAATCCTTCAAAAAATAGCAATGTCACCGCTCAAGAATTGACCTTTGACTACCATTGCAAGGCTATCTGAGCCATGGCAGACTGTTGATGTGGACACAATCTGAGCAACTGGCGGCTTGGTATCGATCTCGCGCTTACAGCCGACTTATTTGCGCGTATGACACGTGAGCTTCTGACATGCGTCACAGGTGTACCACCCGCTGCTGTGGCCGGGTAGTCTTGATGCCATGTCTGAGGAGGTCAACGCGAGTTGTCGCGTCGCACCGACCGAAGTCATCGAGACCCCGATTGGCCAAAGAGATCACGCTAGGCAGCCATGCAGCCTGTACAATCGCAACCATCTTCTCTTCTTCCCCTTCTCCTTGCGCCTTGTTCCCATGTAATGGCAGTCCAATGATGGATCGGCTTCCACTCGAATTTGTATGGCTAGTCTACGAGCACCTCAAGGGCACAACAGCAGCTGGATCAGACTGAACGAAGCATCTCGCTCCAACATGCGAAATGCAAGCCTCGCATCGTCAAATTTACACCAAGCATCGCACAAAACCTTTGCGAAAATGCTTTCCGATCGTACCTTCCGACTCACAAATGCTGGCTTGTAAGATCTCATCGTGATCAGCCGCAAGAAGGAGCTGATCCAGCATGTCAAGACGCTGACGCTTGGATGTGCCGCATCTCGAAGGAACATGGGGATAAAGGACTCTGGCTTCGTATGGCCCTGCACCTTTCTTTCCGGATTGAAGATAGAGGACCGCGCGCGACTTGCTGCATCCTACGTGCAGTGTCGGGACTGGCAGCACGACAACATGGACGCCCACACCAAGAGCCTCGCAGCCGTCTTCCAGGGCTTCCCGGAACTCGATGGCATACGGATGCTCACTGTAGATCCTGTCTTACACCTCGGAGGTTGGTTACAACCTAGCGATGGAGACCTACTGTCCAGAGACCACACTCTTTTTCAAGATCGAAGTTCGCAAGCACTCATTCAGGACTACAGCCGCAACATGCACCCTAGGATGTATACCAATGAGCCTGTTGTCATAAAAGACTGCGTCATCGATGCCATCGAGCTGTCTGGCTCGAAGCTTCGCGCCTTCGAGCCACTCCGAGGCCAGCGGTCTTCGACCTCGACTCATCCCCTATCATCACACCAGCGCTTCGGACGCTGCGTATGGTCCTCACAGATCATGACTTTGACCAACTCGACTTTCACTTTTTCTTCAATACGGTAACAGGACTGCGGGATCTTTCGTTATCGCTAGAAGAACCCAGAAATCAACCCTCTTTTCGCGCAACGGTAAAATCGATGTCGATCGGAGAGCTACTTCGGAGACTGAGTGAACACCCAAATCTCCAACGCCTCGAATCATCTGGTATCTCGGGCATAGATGGAAAAGATCTTGTGAGATTCGATACCTCCCGTGTGGGGACCTTGCGATGTCTGATATTAAATGAGACACAAGTATTCAGCGATTGGGACACCTTTTCGAGGTCCATTGCGCGCGTAACATCTGGCATAACGATGTTCCTGAAAGTGTGGTTACCTGGTGATTTCATGGGGAAGGAAGATGTACCATCTGTCGCGAACTGGGGTGCGTCACTCGGCTTCAGTTACCCTTTTGTTTGGGTCAACGAAGCGTGATGTGAAGGGCCTCAGAAGGTGGCAGGCGGAACCGGCGTATCATAGGGCAGAGCATCCAAAGAATGTGTGGACGAACAATGGGTTCGTCCGCATGGAAGTGACCGGCGTCATGGTAGCGTGACGTAAGCCTTTTGGTGTTCATTGCGGCTCTCTTTGAAGACAGTGATCATTTCGACGGTTTACTGTACTAGAATGATGAGACATAAGACTGTAAGGAGAAGCTGGAGTAACTCGGACTTTGCTCGTTGGGCATCGGCGAGCTCGCGCGAACCTCGGCCAAAAGATTTTCTCTTACCTAATAGCGTCATACCTCCGCATTCTTTGACAATTATTGCCATGCCCATCAAGGAAGCTGGCAGTGCTTTCTGCAAATCCCATCCTCATGGAAATGAAATATCTGGCTTCACGGTGTTGCCCGATGGGCTCCCTGTGTTTCTCGCGGTCTAGTGTTGTAGGTTCAAGGGACTTACTGCCGTGACACGCTTCAGTCCGTGCAACAAAGCAGACTCTGCGTCCGCGGATAGTTGTAAATTGTCATCTGCCACGCGCCGTTAATCCGGGGTGCATGGTGCTTGGTCTCGATCCGCGCTGGTGACGTCCGGCCATCGTGCCTTCCTTTCCTAGTGTCCGTGTTTACCTTCAACTTAAGCTTCTTGGGCCTCTTCTTCTGACCTCTCGCCTCATCCGCCTGAGCTCAGCTTACTCTCACCTCACCGTCGACAGTCAATCTCGCACCACGCCTTTCCAGAACTGCCTGTTGCTCGATTTCAGCACGATGCCGATCTGGGACCCCCTCGTGCCTGCTGAGCGTGTCATCCAGAGAGGACTTTCCCATTTACCACCATGGATTAGTCGATGGCTAGGATACCGGGGGACTAACATACCTCCCTCTCGAACCTGGATCGTCTGCCTTTGGGGTTTCATCGGCGCATTTGGAGGCGTTGCCTCAATCATCGCTGTGTTTGCCCACACAAGCTACTTTCACAACATACATCTTGTCCCACCCATTGTTGCCTCATTCGTAAGTATCCAAAGTACGCAATTAAAGTCATCTTGCTGATCTTAATGGTAGGGTGCTTCTGCAATCCTCTGTTACGGCGCCATCGACGTTCCTCTGGCGCAACCGCGATCCCTCATCTTTGGCCATTTCTTCAGCGGACTCATTGGCGTTATCATGGCGACGATCTTCCAGTTCAATTTGCAAGAGGACCCTTACCCACGACTCCAGTGGTTGGCAGCAGCGCTGGCTACCGCTTTCGCCCTTGTTGTCATGCACCTCACAAAGACGACCCATCCACCTGCCGGAGCAACAGCCTTGATTCCCTGCGTCGACCCTCACATCTGGGCCCTGCGATGGTACTACTTGCCGGTCCTTCTGCTATCATCGATGATTGTTCTGGCGACCGCCTGCTTGGTCAACAATCTGCAGCGACAATACCCTAAGTTCTGGGTTGCGCAAATTCCCCCTGCACCTGCCGCCCCGGCTGCACCTGCACCTAAGCCCGTGATGGAGGACAAGGCCACCGACCGATCCAGCAACAGCGATACCCTGGGCGATCTTGAGAGGGGCCCATTGTGAGGGAGTTTCCAATTTCAATTTTTTAGCGACGAAATTTGGCGGCTTTGGAGCGTCCAAGTTTGTTCTACTTACATACAGTCTATAGTTCAATGTGCTTACAACCTCCAAACGTTCTTCCCAACACGCACTTCGATGTAGTTGCATCAGTGTCTCGCGTCACTTCCATTCGTCTCTTACCAGGCTTCCTGTCTGACTCTGCACGCACCTTCCATCTGACTCCGCACGTGGCGGCCAAATCGCAGCTGTACAATGCGCCTGATTGCTTCACTGGTTGCTTCGCAGTCGCAGCAGGCCCATTACTACCACTACAGTGCCAACCAGCCAGCTCTTTCGTTCTACCATCATTGACATCGACCCTACTTTCTGAGAGTGTCGGAAGCCAGTGCAATGCCTCATCGCCCACACCAAAGTGATCTCGGCTGCAACGGTCCTAACGGAAGACCATTCCCACAAGTTCCCACAGATCAGGCTGTCACGTCCATCTATGCGCCATTCATAATACCGCAGTTCTACGCGAAGGCCGAGCCCTTCCCTCAAATCGTCATGCGGGACATCCTACTTCAAATGAGTCTGATAAAGACACGGGGTCTGACTATCGGCAACTGGGCAATCCATTTAGAGAAGAAGTTAGCTTCAGAGCCCCTCTCCACGCTCAATCGCAAGACATACGAGGACCAGATCGCGAACTTCGGGCTTATATGGCAGATGCACAAGAGTCACTTCAGTAAGGAGCTTTTAGCACTGTTGCTCAATTATATGGAGCAAGTCACCATGTGGGCGTTGGGATGCAACAAACCAAAGGCCAGTTGGGACATGCGCTTCATCGAGCGGCGGAAGCTGTAGATCACGCAATTGAACAAAGACCTGAGGACACTATCTGCGGCGTGGGACGACGAGCTGTATGCAGTGTTGCGGGGCGAAGGTGGCAAGTCGTTGTTCACGTCACAGATTGAATAACGCCAGTACCTAGACACACCCGAGAATTTTCAACTCCGGTTTTCGAAAGCCGTGGAGAATATCAATGTGGGAGTGAGAGCCAATCTGAGATCAACGGAGTATTACACTGGTGCCGAAGCACACATCACAGAACAAGACGATCTCACATCAATGATGTCAATACTGACAGGCCTGCCCAAGGAAAACTTTCGGACAGCGACATATAGGGAAATTCGTTTCAAGCCTCCGCGAGGCAGAAATGTTGTAGTCACCAAAAAATTGATACAAGTGCAAATTGCCTGAAGCAACGCTTGACTACCACCTTTGTTTCTAGAATTAGCTTATGCAGGCATGGATCCTTTGTTGCGGTCTTGACGGCTGAATTTGAAGTATATTGATATATTGCTGCCGAGATGCAACACACTTGCTGGTCTACACCAAAAAGCTTCATATTTACTAGGAAACAGAACGGGGTATCATGTACTAACAAAAAGTATGTATGAAGCAAAGCCGCCTCCCGAAGCTTGATTGTGTGCAATCGCAGAGGGAACAGGCTGACAAAGCGAACTACAATCTGTCGAGCATACCGCTGATGGCTAACCAGCTAGCGAGTTCATCTCCACTCTGTCTTCTGGACTTCGGCGTACTGATATCTAATGTAGGCTTCGTGCGATCAAGTGTTGGCAGAGGTTTTGTCACGCTGTCATGCTTCATGCTCACGCCACTGTCCACTCTAGCTGGCTGTCCTGGCTTTCCACTCATTGCAACATCTGGTGTGGCTGCGAGAGATCTGGTGAGGGTCTTCTGCTTGGAGGGATCGGTGGTGACTGTCGTGACTTGGGTCCTGAGGGCCGTTGATAAGTTTGGTAGGGGGATCGGGGATGTGGTGGGTTTGGGCTCGTCGGCAGTAGCTCTTGGAGGGACGTGTGTGGCCAGTGACGACACTTTCACCGGCTTCACCAGCGCTGTGTGTGATTCTGGTAAGTTTGAAATCGTTCGAGTAGGTGTTTTGCTATTCCCAGCAACGATGATATCTTTCACGGGTACAAGTGGAAGTACTTCGGGCTCCTTCTGCAAAGGTGTAATCTTGACCTCGTGGGTCGCAACGCTGAGCTTAGAAGAAACTTGGGGCGCAAATTTTACGACCTGTTGCCTGCTGGATGCTCGAGGTGGGAAGTTAGCGGTGGCGTCTGGTCGATTTTGACGTGGTGGGGATGTTCTCACGGCCTCCACGTACTTGTCATTCCGTCGTGCATTCTGAAGGGCTTCTTGATCCGCGTGCTCAATGCGCTTCATCACAGTAGGTGGACGACGTGCTTGTCCGTGGAGACCTTCTTCGAGCCCCTGGAACCGTTGCTGTTTACTCGAAGTGCGCGCAGGAAACGCGCGGGGAGGATCTACGGGTTTCCGTTGCTGAGGAGATATCTGGAGGTGTTGCACCGATATTGATTTTCGAACTGCGCTGCGAGGTTTCGACTTGCGCTCCGTCTCACAATCCGCACCGTAGCCAGACAGCGCTGAACTTGTCCGCGGCCCGGCCTTAATGATCTCAATTCTGGTTTCCCCTATGGCACTTCGTGGCTCGTGGTACTTGGACGCTATCCGCGACCGATTGGCGCTTATTAGAAGCTCCAATATTCGATGCTTGGATGCTGCTGGTAGCTTGGATTGCCGCTTGCTCTCTGTCCAGTCTTCGAGATTTAGAGGGGCGTCATGCTCGAGCAATCCTTCTACAAAAGCAGGTTTACCTAATGTAGCAGCGTAGTAAAGCGCGTCCCGTCTCTTATGATCCTCGTGGCCGACGCAGTTCCACTTCTTATCTCCTGCGGCAAGCAAGACTTGCACCACCGGCAGACCGTCCTCTGGCAGCGAACGTATTGCCTGTATCAGCGGCGTTGCGCCCGACCGATCTCGCATGCTCCGGCAGATGCCTCGCTCACAGAACGGCTTTGCGGAGTCTGCAATTTCCTCCCAGGCATTGTCATCTTTGGGGATCGTCCTGGCGATGTGGTGCAGCGCAGTCGAGCCTTCCGCGTCCCACGAAGTCATTGCAGGAGGGCACGCCAGCAGTCGGACAATGGGCCACTGCTGCTTTAGAACGGCGCGAAAGAGCGGTGTTCGTTTCGCGGAATCAACGATCGTGGTATCGGCGCGCGCGTCGAGTAAGCGTTTTGCTGATTGCGTCAGGCCGTGATGCGCTGCAAGGTGAAGCGCGGTATTCCCTTCGCCATCCTGTGCATTGAGTTCAAGGCCATTCTTTAGCAAGACTTTGACAACTTGCGCACGATCAGTGCTCCCGCTGACTGTGCGATGAAGAAGAGTCTTGCCGTCCGAGTACAGCGCCAGGCCATCCGCACCTTTGGCAAGCAAGTAGTCAACAATACTGACAATCGAGTCCTCGTCTCTGGCTGATAGCGCTTTGAACAGCACCTGCAGTGTGTCAAGATTCCCTGGACCTCGAACGTTGACATCTGCGCCATGCTGGACAAGCATTCGAATGATACGAAGGTCGGCGAACTTGACAGCTACAAATATCGGAAGGAGCCCTTTTGCAGTAGAACGATGAGGATCTGCGCCCTTTTCCAGGAACATCTCGACAAGTCTGGCGTCGTTTTTCTTGATAGCCTCGACTAAGACAGTTGAGTCCGGATCGCATGTAACGGCGAAAACATCAGCAATCAGGTCGTTGGTCATCGAAGAGCGATCTTTGGTGTTCTCCACATGCTGTAGCAGCATGTCCTTCTCCCTAACAAGTTCTTTGGGCTTTCCGCATGCCATGTTGATGATCGCGATCGCGGCATGGAGGTTGTTGGCTTGCAGCGCTAATGCCGCTGGTGTCTGGCCTTCCGTGTCCTTCACATCGTAGCGTGCACCAGCCTTGAGCAGCTTCATCACCAGTGCAAGTGAGCCAGAGGCAGTCGCAGCGTAATGTAGCGGAGTCGCAGCAGATTGCATCGTCGTCAACTCCAGGTTGGCTCGGTGCTCGAGAAACAGGTCGATGATGTCGTGGCGCCCGCTTTTGACAGCGATGTGCAACGCTGTCTCTCCCTTGTCCTTTGAGACTGCGTTGACCTGAGCGCCGGCTTCGAGAAGAATCCTCGCAATCTCGAAATGCCCACATGCTGCAGCAACAGCCAGCAGCGGTATGCCTGAGCCCTCGACATCATCCGGAGACACGCCGGCATGTAAATAGTGGTGGAGAGCGCCTTCGCGATCGTGGTATACGGCGTGGTATATTGGCGTCCAGTCTTTCTGCGGAACGAACTCCTCGTAACCTATTGGGGCGGCTTGTCGACTTGTGTTTCCAAATCTGCACCTCGTCACCTCCATCGACGTTTGGAGTTTGGATGGCTTGCGCGTCAGTTTCCTCGGAGCCAGTGATCCCTTCTTCGGTCCATCGAGGCCTTGGAAAGATGGTCGAGAGGCCTCGACTGGGCTGTCCAAGGAAGCGCAGGTGCAAGACTTCATGTTGGCAGTAATTGCAAAGAACAGAAACGAAACGAACGACTGAAGTTAGAAAGGAATTGAACGAAATGCGGAAGCCCCTCAAGCTGACATCTTAGTGGATTTGAGCTTCAAAAGTCAAGATGGGAAATGAAGGACGCTACACAAAACGGTCAGCTATCGCCCAAAGTAGTCAAGAGGTGAACATATCCAGAAAAGAAGGTCTATCGTCGCGCCATCTCACCAATCTCAGGCCGCCAAAGTTTAAACGCATCCAATTGCCAGTCCGTTCTGGTGAACAGACTCCCCTATTCGACTCAGTTGTTGTTCAAAGCGGTTGCGCTGCCGTGCGCACTCGTCACCACGGCGCGTGCCTCGCACGGATCAGCCTCGTTCCACGCGACATTTGACAGCTGTCGTGCCAATCTGATGCCGTCGACTATGTGATTGATGAGGAGTGTCGGGTGAAGAAGGTTCCGGTACCTGAAAGGGAGCGCTTGAGGCGCTCGTTAGCGCCTTTTAGCGCGTCGATCCACCTATTGCGTGGCTTCGTTGGCTGACCTTACTCAGGAGCCCGCATGTCACGATCCCTATCTAGGTCAAGCAGAGACGGCAGAGCGACGGTAGTTTGACGACAGAGTTCAAAAATCTGCATCTTGCGAGTAGTGGAAATTGCCATGCTGTGGTGGGCGAAGCCTTGGACCTTAAGTGCAGGCTCGCCAACGCAGCAGCTGAACTCGATCACGATCTCGACTCGGCTCTTGACTTGGCTGACAGCTGACGCATGTCACTATTTTTGAAGGTCCTTGGAGCTTGATAGGGTCAATCTGCCCGAACTCGGTGCAAGATGGGCGGGTAAAGAAGCACCATAGGTATCGTATGCACGCTGCGAAGGTTTATAGATTGAAATATTTGAATCGAACGCTGGAAGTATGCCTCAGATGGCAGCCAAAAAGGAACGGTGCATGAATGAAGATTAGGCGAGTAGGGCGAAAATGGTTGCAAAGAGAGCCTGTCGCGCTACATCAAATGGGCGGGGCCAATGGAGCCAAGGGACAGTCACCTTCAGGGTAGACGCGGTAATTCGCTACCATGCCCAGAGTGAGGTGGTTCTGTACATGGCAGATGATCTGCCAAAGACCTTCGTCTACAGCAGTCGTGTAGAGGGTCTTGCCAACCCCATCATTCGCACTCTCGGCGTATTCGTTGATTTTGTTGTATGCGAGGCCGTTTCCGTGCATGTGTAGTACGTGACTTGCTTGTCCGTAGCTATTGAACCCCCATATGACCTTGCAATCGATCAGAAACATCCATCAAAGATATATGGACGTGCCAGAACTCACATTGTCGTTCAAACACATCTCGAACGTTGGTGTGTTGGCGTATACAAATCCGTTGATAGAGTAGAATGTCGGCGCTGCACCAAACTGCCTACTGTCGCCGAAATTGACCAGCTGAGGGCCCCATACAGTGCTGTTCCCTGAAGGTAGACCTTGCGTGTTCATCTCCGAGGAATGTGTGGCGTTGGCAGGATCAAGTCGGGCTTTGTTCTCCGACGATAACCAGGAAATCGCTTCGTCATAAGTATTATAGAGAATAGGAAACTCGCGGTACGACGCCATTGTCGAGTTCATTCCGCCTCGTGCGTAGATGAATGTTGGGCCGATTAAGCCAGCGTTCGCGTCTTCCTGTAGGGAAACGAATGAATGGTAAGAGTGGATCTGTGTCCTGCTTAGTTGTGGAGACAAGAGAGGACCATTCTCGTACCTTTGCAGGGGATCCATTTGGAGGACCGGCCGGCTCGCTGACCACCCACTTGTAGACGACACAGTCTCCGGGCCCGACTGCTGGAGGAACACGATCTGATAGGGGTAGATTAACAGCAGCATCCATCCTGGTGTTATTTGGATAGTTGGAGCCCTCGTTGAGTTTTGAGTAGGCGAGCCCCATAGAGTGGATGGTAGCGTGGTTCTTCTTCAACTTATTTATGAACAGGATCTCAATCAGATCGCCTGTTTCAGCGCGGATCGTTGGTCCTTGTGTCCCTTGAAATGCTGGTTGAGCAGTGTACTCAGAGAAGCTGCTATCAGTGTAGCCTCGATAAAGAGCCTTCAGCCATTTGGTGCCATACAAGGTATACCCAGCGTACTGTGCTCGAGCAGATTGCTGAAAGGGAATCTATTCAGCGATTGTCAACGCGTCTGTACCTGCTTCGCCATGTGTCTGTTCCACGTACGCCAAGCCAGTTGTCCCACCCTGAGGGGGCATAATTCCACTCGATCTCCTCAGCTGCGATGTAGTATCTTCTCACATTTCCGCTAAATCTGAAGTTGGAAGGTGTGAAATCTGGCAGGTGTCCATCTAATGTCGCGGTGCAAACGGGCCTTGTATCA
Source organism: Didymella pomorum (assembly GCA_022225945.1). Lineage (NCBI taxonomy): Eukaryota > Fungi > Ascomycota > Dothideomycetes > Pleosporales > Didymellaceae > Didymella > Didymella pomorum. The sequence continues at coordinate 143,591 of JAKJXN010000038.1, read as the reverse complement.
TCGCGTCTGACCAGAGCACCTGACACAAATCCCACCATATGAAGAACAAGGAAAAAAAGACAGTTGACCATGTTGTGAGCGATCCGGGTGTCCTTGGATTGTCTGAACCAAAACCAGGTGCTACTTTCCGCGTACTTGTATGGGAATTCCATAATTGAAGAAGAGCTAAGGATGCCATCGCAGCAAGGAAATGGTTCCAAATCTTGCAGACGCGCCTACATGGCGGTGCATGATCGTTGGCGCGTCATGGACGAGTCTACTCAACGCAGATCGACCTGGGCATCGCACAGCAAGTGCGGCATTTACTGTTATTCGTCCACATAAACCCGCATAACGCTGCTCGAGGTATTCATGCAATCCGTCGTCTTCCGAGGAGACTCACGATGCAGTCGGAAGCAACTTGTGGTAGCTGTGTCGATCCGGCCTCAGTATAGCGAAAATCCGGTACCCTAAGTTGTCGCAGTTTCGCCACGTAGTCATCTCAAGTCCTACTCTTGTATGACCCGCGTCAGATGGTCTTCAATCTTGGGCCAGAGAGGACCCCAATTGTGGTGAACAGCGCACGTTGGGGTCCTGGCTTTCACGAGTTCCTGTGAACCTGGTGAATAGAAACATCGTGGTGCACACAATCTCCAAAGGCGTGTGAAGAGGCGGAGGTTGCTCGGACCAATATCTGGTGCAGCTGCACTCGATATCGTTATTTTACGTAGCTTCTGCGTCTATCGTCGTCTAGCTGGATTGGAACAGATGCTGTTCGGTTGTGGTCTCGCGGTCGCAGGCTTGGGGGTTGCGGAAGCTCAGGTGCACACAATCAAGATGTCGATCCCCGCTCGGCCCGGTCGCCCTTGCCTACAACATGTCACTGAGCCACGACGATAGGACCAAATGACAGCGCGACAAGAACGAACGATGTACCAGGACGAAGAACAAGATTTGCGTAACATACTTCACGACAACCCGCACTAATATTGAAAGAGACTCGCAGTTGATCGTTGTTGGTGGGCAATGAGCTACGTTGCGAACCACCCCGGCTGCACAAGGGCTGCGATGACTACTTGCACAGTCATTTGTCTTCTTTCGACACGAGAGATCAACGCTCCAAAAGGCAAGCTCCCCTGCTAAGGCTCCTCCAAGTGAGGAAAGAGTCAAAAAAACATACAACAGCGGGTATTCGCTAGTGGTCACCCACCTAACTACTAATCCGCCGGTACGTTGCTTAAATAGGGCTGAGCGAACGGGAAGCCTTGTTTTCAACGTCCTATGGTCGTATGTGACGGGTTAAACAGATTATACATATATATCCGCAATTGTTCATGCGCGTAGTATTGAGCTAGTCCATCTGCGCTACACGTTCGCTTCCTAGCCTTACGTAGGCATATACACGTCCGCTTGAGTCACTGAAATGTATAACAAAGCCTAATACATCACTCTGTCACTCGGCATGCCGGAAGTGGTTGGATGCCACCTGGAAAGAAGAATGTCAATCAAGGGGAAAATTATTCAGACATCGCGTAGGTAAGCCCTTGAATATTCTTTGATTGATTGAAATCATAATGCGACTTTCCGCCACCTCCATTTGCAAGCTGATTCTCTTCACAAGCAGCACACTTCCAACGCTGCAATATGATATCCTGCACCATCTGATGACGGCTGGGAGCGTTGGTGGCTTTGTTGCTACACTTCTTCAGAATGAAAACATGGTCCGATGAATGCTCGCAGGCATGTATTGTTTGCAGATGTGTGTACATATTGTATGTGAGTCGGTGGATGCTCTTGCGGTGAGTGTGGGATAGTGGGCTTGGTCGGCGACGTTGATCTACTGCGGGAGCAGCGAGCCTTTTAAGTCGGGTCGCGTAAAACATCGTGGAGGATTCAAGACAGGATTGTGGGCTCACAATGATTGCATGAAACAGACAGAACTGAGATACACTGGGTCTCCCATTGATCAACGTTCACTATCCTGAGTCACAGATATTACCAGCTCACCGCTGTGCGACTAACCCATGCTTCAGCGCACGAACACCTGCGACTTCATAGGCAGCACCCTCAATCCCGTAGAGCTCATACGGCCACACAATATCAATGCCACCACAAGCGCCGTTCCCCACCACCATACTGCCGTCACTCCAGAACTCGTTGCCATCACGTTGCGCACTCCATCACAGCTCCACTATTGGCCTTATGTTGTTTGCCGCTGGACAGTCACTTAAAATCCATATGGTACAGATACCAGCTTGGTATTGATAGAACCACGCACGTGGGTCGCGAGCCGCATGGCCGCAGCAGTCGAGCGCTGACGTCCTGTTAGGAGTGCGGACATCGAGACGGGGTATACTGAGATATGATATGCGGAGTGCGTCGAGCGGATACGTGTTTACAGAGTCATCATACTGGCGAATGTTGAGTACGTTTATGAGGTTGTCTGTTGCGCAGGCTGCATATGCGGTGACTGTGGATGGATAGACTTCCAAAGTAGCCTGGGGCTTACATCAGTACTCCATTCTCAAAAAGATCAGCACATCGAAGGACTCACTGTCGAAGTCACACTTGTGGCTGCTATGTACGTTTCCCAGCTACTTGTGACCGTCAGCTCCATGGAGACAGTAGGCCGTTGCGCCCCGTTGGCTGGAACTGAGGTCTGAGATACCCAGACTGTCCTTGTAGTGCTCGTCTGTTTCACAAACCGCGTGCGTGTGAGTGTTCGTACGGGGATATCGTGTCTGATTGTGGCTGTGGATGAGAAGTCCGCGGTGTAGACCGTGAAGTAGCATGATATGGCTGTGGCATACCAGCCGCGGTTAGATATGACTTCCTCAGCGACAAAGCCAGAGTCCTTGTCCCAGTATTCGTCTTGTACACCCCAGCCTTCATCGGATTCGGCAATGAATCGCGCGTTGGCGGAAGAGTGCTGCACGGCTAGAGGAGTGTATCCTGGGAATGCAGGTATGGTAGTAGTCGCAGCGATTGAGATGATAGCATTGAAAGTTTCAGTGTAGATCATTGTGCTCACTGGAATGTCGTTGACTGTCACTGTGCGAGTGTAGACAGTGGATGTTGCATTCCTACCGCTCGTCAACGTTGTAACGTCGTAGATCGTCCTTGTCACATCTGTGGTCGTGGCAGACGGAGTAGGGGTCAACACGATTGTCTTGACAAGGCCAATGCTGGAAGTAGTGGTAGTAGAGGCAGAATGGATCTGATTAGTTGGTACAGTCTGTGTGGCGTTGCGTCGCATTTTATTGTCGTAAAAGAGGACGCATTGACTCGCAGTTGAGAGAATGACTGGATCTGAACTAGCGGTACAGGTGCCTGCAAAGTGCGTAGCCGACATTGTCAGCATTGCGACAGTCATCAACATGAACTTGGCCATGGCGAGGAATTGAGGAAGGTCGTTGGAACACTTGGTGAGCAACCTCAATATCGCTGAGTCTCTCGATGATTATGTATTTCATGATGGCCGGCGGCGGTGTAATTTGCGCTGAAGGCTGGCTGAAGGGTTCATTTCGGTATATTTGAGCAGCGTATCAGGAATGAATGTTGCGAGACTGATAGCGCCGGTATAACTCTGGACTGAAGGACAATTACCACGCTGATATGATCGTCCTTGAGGGTAGTAACGATTTGAGGATGAGTTGCCATGTTGGGAATGCTAGTTGCACAGCAAACCGATGTCTCTCCTCTTTGTGTGATTGCGATTGAACTGCCCTTTCTTTGCATCAATAGCAGCCCTGTACTCGGTGCACATCTGAAAGTGAACTCACCACCAAAATTGTTTCGGCAGCAATCTTCCGCATCATTTCGGATGGTCGCCATTGGCCCACAAAGTGGAGCCTTCTCTTGCGTCATAGCATGAGTCCGTTAGAGCTAAAAGCGAACGTAGCCGCTGGCAAAACATACCAAGGCAGACACTGACTCATCCCAATACCTACAGAAAGGTTGACTTTGAGTCTTGCCGTCTTTGCAATACAAGAGAGTCTTGCCGTCGTGAACAAGTTGAGACGCCAGTTTAATCACCGAACAACGACAAGGCGGGAAATTAACAGCGACGCTCTCGCACAACGAGAGAACTTTCACACACCAAGACCTTACCCCCATGTCTCACCCCTTCACAATACCCTGATGCCCTGCTACTTGAAAAGTCTTGCTGCTTTAACAACCTACCATACATCACTACAACTAAACCAACAACACCACTGAACACCACTGACGAGTATCAGCCAACAGGGCTCACTATGTGTATCTATGCAAAGACTGTGTACGCCTGTCAGAATGAAGCGGAGTTCTTTCTGCTGCCGGGGCCCTGCAGTAATATAGAGGAGGGCCCCAATTGCTCCGGATTCATCTGGCAATGCCTCATAGCTGCAACATTGGGAGTGCGAGGCTTGCGACCCTCCAGCATATCCGCAGATCGTGAATCGGCATGGCGCCGTACAGGCGCACTAGGATCCATGAGACCTGTCTCGATGAGAGACCTGGAGTAACTTGAGACGAGAAGATGGGAACAAGGGTATATCTGGATCAATAAGATGCGTCTGGTGATATTCGATACCTAGTATTAGATACAAAGAATGTGCGTACACCTTACGCCGATGTCTACAATACTTTTCAACAGGCTTGAACGCTACAACGAGTGAGATGACAGTGAAAGACGAGACATGAGACGGTCTAGGAGTTGGATATCGTGGGAGTTGCGCCGATGCATGCAGAGTGAGTGTGACAAGGAAAGCAAGGAAATATGTGCGCGGAAAAGAGATGCATTGGATCATGACGCCCTCTCTGGTGTCCAATTCTTGTACAGACATGAGCAGAGATTGCCTGCATCCTGAGCCTTGAGGCCGCTGTTGATCTGTTCCCCAGATGACTTGGTGCAAGATGGGACGTTCTCGCCACCACCGACTACTTGCTCGACGCGTACAGCTGTATATATGTCAGTGGAAGTGGATGAAAACGCAAGTCTGAATATTGCCTACCGTATGGCCAGACCGTGTTCGGTGTGTTTGTCACAACGATCGTGTCGTCAGGGTATGTCCTCTGCATCTTGGTGTATAGATACGCTTGCATGCTGGTCGCGCCGTAGTCGCACTCGAATGTGCCCTTCGAGTCGCCAATAGTTCCCGTCATGTTCACTGTCTTCGTCCGGCTGATCTGGAAGCGGTATCGTTCAGTGTCCTTGCCCTTATCGAGCAGGTCTAGTGGCGCATTCTGAAAGGTCATATACAGGTCTGAAGAGTCTTTCGATGAGATCTTGTAGGACCCGGACGAGCCAGTTATCTCCCAGTTGATGACAGCAAGGGCTTTCTGAGGGTCCGAGTAATAATCGGTGTATGGCGCGCATGTCCAGGTCGCGTTGTTGCTAGTACAGCCTGTGGCAACAGTGTCGAGGAAGGTGACGAGCGAGTAAGCTCCAAGAGGGAAGCCTGATGGAACAGCTGACGGTGTGAGTGTGGAGGTCGGTGTAGACGGTGTGTCGGTCTCGGTGCTTGTGCTTGTTCCTGTGCCTGCCGGCTGGGAGTCGCCGCTAGTGGCCGATGTGGAAGATGAACTACTGCGCACTTTGTCAGCTCATTGTCTCCATTACATTGTGATCAATACGCACCTGCTTGTATCCTTCTTCTTCAAGCCCACAGCTAGACCAACCGCCAGTGCTATGATGAGTGCTACGATCAAAGCACCAATCACGGCCCATCTCTTCCAGCCCCGTCGCCTGCTGTTCTCAGCAGTCTTGAGCTGGGTAAACTTCTCGCTCCTTGGTGTGTGCGGGTCGCTCCAAACACTGACGCTCAGATTGCTGCCATTGTGACTCTGATCCTCCATGCTCTCCCTCGGTGTGTCGCCCAGCCTCCCACCCGTGATCACCGACAAGAAGCCGGGTTTCCGATGTTCGTGGACATGAACCGTTGGGCCAATGTGCTGATGTGTTGGGTCATTGCAGTAGGTGCTGGTCGTGGTAACTTCGATCTTGGACTTGGGCTCGGGCTTCGTGGGTTTGCTTCGAATGTGGCTGGACTCGAGGACCATGGAGAGGCGCTGGCCGGCAGGCGTAGAGATGCGTTTGGAAGGGCGCTCATCTTCGATCGGCTGATGAGCATTGGAACGCTTGGAACGAAAGTAATCCATGCTGATGATGGCGTCGACGACAGACGGTGTCGTGCCTCAGGCGTTGAGGGATGGACAACAGCGATAAGTAGCTTGTGTCTGAGCTTCTCGAGTATCGTTCGATGTTCGACCCTGCAATGGACGGTACACTAGATAGTCATGTTATAACTTAACGATGTTTGACTCGAGCAGAACGAGAAGCGAAGACGGGAAAGGAAACAATTGGAACAGCTCCGCTGCTTGAAGAGAACACCAGGAGACGAAAAGGAAGGATCTCTCGAGCTTTCAAACGGACCCGACGGCGTGAGGCTCCACACCGGAACCTTATGAGGTATGAGCACATGGCATGAGCTCTTGATCACACACTAATGGCCAATTGCAGTCTCGAATTTGCCTTTTGTAGCTAGCCGCAGAATCCTGTCACGGTCGCGGACAGCTCTGTGGCGCCCTGCTCACGCTATCGAGGCTTGGTCCAGCAGAACGATACTGTTTAGGGGCGGGAGTAGCCAGGGCTGGCGATGCCGGCGCAGGGCCAGCTCCTTTTGAGGTGTAGGTCCTGTCAGGCCGACAACTCCCACTGCGCAACGGGTGTTGCGAATCGAGGGCAGGCATATCAACATCTCAAATGCGTCAATTCGAAAGATGGTCGAGCAGGAAGGGACCGTTTACAGCTCCGTGAGTCGTTTGTTTTTGCTGTTGTGACGCAAAACACGGGGCTTACGCGCGAGCCTTGACTCGTGATGGATGTTTGTTCCTGCATGTGACAGGGATGCTGCGCCAAGTCGGCTGTTCTCGAGCGCCGATTTCGAGCTTTCCGCGGCTTCTGGAACGCGTCGACTTCACGCCTGGTGAGAGTGAACAACTTCGTCGAGGCGGTAACGGTGTTCTGCAAATCGAGCCAAATGTACGACTACGCAAGAACACAAACGCGTGCGCCTAACCGCACGCACGCTGACCGCAATTTTCGGCGCGTCACATCTCGCCTGCAAACGCACCTTCCCATACTAACCGCAACTGCCTTCTTCTCGTGACATCGAAGAGCTGCCTCAGGCAATCGGCCTCCTCTACTCGACAATTTTCGCACAAACTTCTGCTACAACCCCATAAGGAGCCTGCTCTGTAGGCGAGTCTGCAGCTGCAGCAGTGTTAGGACCACGTGGTTCTCCACTTTGGCTTCCCTCAAGATCGACCTCGTCTGACGAGCCAGCTTTATCAACGATGTCGTCTCCAAGACGGGTTGTAGTGCGCCTACGACCAGGCTCTGACGGCGATGCCACACACGTGCCCCGGAATGGCACACATGAAAAGCTGGACCCGCCAACATTGTACCTTGAAAAGATCGGTGATCAGTGGATGCAAGCTCGTGGTGACGCACAGCCTGGAGTCAAGTACGTTCTTGAGAGTCTGCCAGCAGGATACACACTATGGCAGCGTCCTCGTCCAAAGGACCCCAAAGTCCTCGACAAGTACCTTTACGGCCATCCAAACGGAAAAGTATTTGATTCGCCAAACAGGTTCTTCCCACATTTCCAGCACCTGATGGATAATCACGGCAACAGCATGGGGTGTCTTTGTACAGTTTGCAGCGGCAGTTCTGGAGTTCTGCCGAAAAGCACATCCAACAGCTCGAAGGGGCGCAGTTCCAGCGGCACTGCATCGACTGGCTCCTCTCGGCCTTCCTCATCCCAGAGCTTGAGTCGCGCCTTCCCAGCCTCGGCTCAGGGGCGATCGCAGCCAGCCATCCAAACATCGTCGACCTTCTCTTCGACTCGCCCAATCTCTCGAGCCCCGCCCAGGTCCATGCTCGCACCTTCTATGCAACATAAAGGGCGCCCAAAGCAGGTCACCGCTGGAATGGACACTACTCGCGTTGACGAAGAAGGGAGTCCAGACGTGTATCGCAACCTCATCAACAGGCTTCGTCGCAACGGCACGATTGACGAGGCGATCGAGGAGCCACTGAGCATGGACTGGAGGGTTGAGCAAGAGCTGTTGCCTGACTTGCGGCGTAAAATCGAAGATAATCCACAATGGGCGCCACGGGTGGGTGACATTGTGCTCTATGTTCGAGACCTTCCGAATGACGTCCATCTCCTCCAATATCCTATTACGAAAGACTACCGTATGTACGACGAGATGACGAAGCAATGGCTGGATCAACCAGTCTGGGAGGCAGCCATAGTGAGCCAGACACCAACGGAGGAAGTCACCATCAATGACATATGCGAAAATGGTCAGAAGCAGGGCAATGTCACGTACTCTGGCGTCCGCGTTGAGCCTCTACCGGACGTCAACGAACCAGATAAGTCTCAGTCCAAACGACACAAATACGTTCCAATTCGGCACACACGTCCATTCATACTATGGAAGCATTTCCTACACCAAACGCAGAAGTCGCACCCAACGATATTGAACGCGCAAGCCATCACAGCAACCATGTCCCTGACCGGCAAATATCGATTCAATGGCGCATGGCCAGAGGCATCCATTTATAGCCGGGCCATGTATCTTGGATACGAGATGCTCGCAGTCGGCGACGCTGTGCGCTTGCTACCAAATGCTAGCCTTGGTCAAACGACCACGACTGATATCCTAGTCATCAAGTCCATTCGCCTGAAGTTGTCAAACCTCGATAATGCATCTGACAATGACTGGGATGAGGGACCTCCATACAAATCAGCGGTTTGGATACACGGAGCAGCATACACCAGTGATCCCAGCCGCCAAAACAAGGAGTGGTTTTCCGATTCTCAATCCAATCAAACGGCTAGTCAAGCTGGAGACGAGTATGGCGAGTGGTATCCGTTACATCCGCCTTCGAAGGAACTTGCCATCCCATACTCCCGTGTCATGGGCAGATTGTTCGAACGAGATGCTATGGCCTTATGGTTGAATGAGAAGTCTAACGAACAAGACCTGCTCGACGCCGGTCGAGAGGCCCTGATCGAGTCTCGGGGCTTCGCGCGACAGCACGACAAGCGCATATCAGATCACCTGGAGGCGAACTGGTACTGGGCTGATAGCCGCGCGCAAGCTCTCGACCTGCATACAATAAATGGGCTGGACGTCTCATCTCATGATCAGCTGCGGGACACGAAAGAGTGGAGGAAGAAGATCAAAGTCATAGAGGGCATGACTACATCCAAGGTCGTCCCAACCGCGAAGCTCAAAGGCGCACCAGGCCTCGCTGGTCGCAGCCTGCGAGGCTTCATGGCGCCCCCACTATCTGATCTGCCTGATCTGCCCAACCGTTCCTCGGTCGTACGGGTTTCCAACACCACAAATGGGAGCAGTAGCACAGGCCTCTCCATCAAAGGTGAAAGTTTAGCACCCAGCTTGTCAAGAGAGCGCCCATCGCACATCGTCAATCTTAGTGGTGACGAGCAAGAGGACGAAGACATTGAGATTAACGAAGAGATCCGTCAAGCAACACGTATCATCGAGGATGCTCCTGGCGTGCCGGCAAAGAAGGCTCGCGTCCAGGTTGCGATCGGACGGAAGAGACAGGTCTGATCACCATTCTAAGAAGAAGCTGGTACCAAGAACGATGTACGACATAGGAGAACGAGGTTGAAAAGTGAATTCATATGTGGTCAAGCGTTGTGGACAAATCTTAGGGAACATCTTATGAACTATGTTATCTGAGAAGCCGTACAAAGCAGCTATTTTATGCAAGTATTTGGCAAAGCCTTTGGAGCAGCTGTACTACGGGTCTGCCGAAGGCATGTTCGCGATCTCACAGTGATGGACAGACGGCGTTCTCGTTTAGAGCGTTGTTATGGACACGAACAAAAAGTGGACAAGCCTGAGGATAGACAAAACCAATGAAATCCAACATACAACTTCTAAAATGACCGATGCATTGCTACCTACAGTCTATCGCTACACCAAGATCTTGACCTAGGAAATAATTCGAAACGCCTGGCCGGATGCTGATGCGCCGGCAGATGAAGGAGTGAAGATGCGACGCCGATGTCCCTACAGCACCACCGCTATGCAAACAGTCGTCTTGAACCCAAAGAAACACTCGATCGATGCAAAAACGCCCTTCTCATTTATCATCCATCTCTTGACACAGTCTTGCCTAGTAGCTCTTGTATTTCTAGCTTCGTCAGCACTTGTCCCAAGAATTGGGGAACGTCAGGGTACTCACATCCTCGATCTTCCTGCGACTCCCCTCATCAAGCGCATTTCCCACACCCAAGAGGGCATTACTCAGCGCCTTTGTTGCGCCGACCGCGGGTCTGAGGACAACAGTCGGCGCGTGTCTCGCCAGCGCCCTCGCAACACCCACGCCACTACCCTGCTCCATGACCTCCGCCGGAATCGCAATCACCGCGTCGCGGGCGGTCAACAAGTCGCGCTCGAGATGTCTCGCCGCGCTCCTCAGACCAGCGCGCACGCCGAGCGGTTGATTCGCATAATTAGACACAGCTCTCGGTTCCTCATCAGGACTCGGCGGGTCAGAGCCAGTCCAGTCTTGATGCTGTGAGCGCGGAGAGCGGTGCGGTGTAGCGCCGGGCTGATTAGGGTTCAGGAAAGCTTCAGCGCCCTCGAGAAGGGTCTGAGTGCCGATAGCGACTTTGGCGCCGAGGCGCGCGACCTCGGAGGTAGTGTTTTTGGCAAATGCGTAGACGCCTTTTTGCAGGCTGCGCACGATGCGGCCGTCTTTTTGGTACTCGCGCATGGGGACGACGACGAGGTCGCGCATGCCGGAGCCCACGTTGACGAGGGGGCGGACGGCAGCAAGGCCGGAGAGGACGCCGGGGAGTTGGTTGCGTTTCACGTCGGGCATCCAGACGTCGTTGAGGGTCTTGTGGAGCTTGTCGAAGGAGGTGATGCCGTAGACGATGGCGTGGCGGAGGGTGATGTCTGAGCCGTCGAGAATGAGGAAGTTCATGAACTCAGTCGTGTGGCCGGAGCGGATGCCACCGTAGTCTACACGTTTGGGCTTGTAGTCGAGTTTGAGCTGCACAGCTTGAACTTCGAGACGTTGGATGAAGGGCTGCTCAGACGGCGCGGCGGGCTTCTCGACAGAGTCGTCCTTGAACTCGAAGAACCGTGTAATGAAGTCAAGAGCATCTTGATCGACATGCAGACGTAGCGGAAGGACAGCAACCTAAATGTCGTTAGCTTGTCGGGTCAGCAGGATTGGGGTTTACTTACCCTGATGACAAGCTCAGAAGCTGCCAAGTCTGTGACAGGCTTGACGGTCAGAAGGTTGAGGTTGATCATCGGTCGATCTAGCTCTCGCTGAGCAGGAGGAATGATGCAGGTGATGAACTTCTTCCAGGTCGATGTAGGCACATGATCGAAGATCTCAAAGTCCTGCACACGCACATCGATCGAGTTCAGAGTTTCACCAGAGTCAGGCGGGAACACTACCAAGTCGACGGCAACGCCCATAAGTGAGAAGGCGACCTTCTTGTGCTTGCTGCGTTCGAGCTTCAATCGGCGACGACCAGGCTTTGTCGCACTGCGAGGACGGGAAGTCGCACCGGTTGATCGTGTAGCAGTGGACGTAGCGTAGCTGCCCGTCTCGCTGACCAAGTCGTCGATGTCATGGTTGATCTTGCGTGTGAGGGCACCTTTCTCCTCTTTGATATCGACACCAATCCACACTGAGTTGAACAAAAAGTCCTCTTCAACAAAGTCGTCATCTTCGTCTTCTTCCCTAGGTTTCCGTCGTCGCTCCTCGGCGCGAGCTTCGACGTCATCTACCGCCTGTGAGATGATGGCTCTGGTCCTCGGCCAATCGTAGCCATCGAACAGGTTCCAAATAACATTGACATCGCGTACAGTGACTTTGAGTGGGGCATCTGGGGCCTTGAACTCATTCGAAAGATGATACTGGTTCTGCTTCGAGTCCCATTTGCGAGCTTTGCCCTTGCCTTTTCCTTCTGAATCAGACTCTACGAAGTAGTCGGTGCTGAAGTCGAAGCTGTCTTCGCCCTTGTTGACCTCGTACTGCTCCTGGAAGCTTTCAAGGAGACCTCGATCGCCAGAGTCCTTGATAGTGGGCGATGACGCGAGAGCACCTAGGCCATCCTGATCGATCATGCTGTCGCCCATGGCCTCGCTGTGTAGCAAGCCTTGGCTATATATGCTTCCAACAAACTCGAGATTAGTAGGTACTTCGTCTTCTATGAGATCGGCATTGTTCATGAAGTCATCGTCCCCATATTCATCCTGCGCAGGGATCGCGTCGCCAGTGAATGACTCCATCATCTCTTGTAGTGGGACCACAGTACGATATCGTTCGGCCGTAGATGGAGGCGTAGGGGGCTGTAATCCATTCAGCACTTCGATGAGCGTTTGTGTTGAATCAGCACAGGACTCGAGCACAAGCAGCTCGTTCTTGAATTCTACATTGACGAGTTGAGGAGTATCCTTGCCATCGCCTGCAATGTTGACGAGAACCTTGGCGGCCGAAATTGAGCTGAGTGACACGAACCCGAGACGACCCAGTTCTTGCAGATGACGATTAGTAGCCATTGCGCTACGGGGCGCCGTCTCACTGGGCTCCTCGTCTAGGCGTGCAACATCGTCGATGGCATGTATTGAAGCTTTCCGGAGGTCCATCTGAATAAAATAGTCTTTCTTAGCCTGTTTGCCATTGAGGTGGGCGTCAGTCAAGACAAACAAGCCCTTCGATAGCAGGTTGCGAGGATTCAGACCAATCGCACAGCTCCTGAGCAGTAGGTCAATTTGCAGCGGCTTCGATGCTGGAGCTGAGGGAGAGCTGGCATCAGAAGACTGCCGAGTGATTGGCTGAGGCGATTTGGACCTGGTGATAGTTGCGACGCTCGATGCAATACCTAGAGCGATGTCTTCCACAGTGCCGTCCTCACTGATGCCAAGCGCAGCCATGATGGTCGAGACTCTGTACTCAGCACAGAGATTGAACAGCTTTGCTTTGACGACAGGTTCCAATTCGTCACCCACCATCCTGACCATAATCATCGGTAGTTGGTCCTGTGATTGTAGCTTGACGACTTCATGAATCAACACCTCGTCTTCGCGTTTCAGAGATGCTGTTCCAATCTCCACCGCAAACAGGGCCGGGAAGCTAACGTGTGCTACGGCAGCATTCTTCGCAGTGACTGAGACATCTCCAAGCTTTTCGTTGACGGCAAGCCCAACATCCAGTTGCTGCACTGTTGCAAGAGTAAGTAAACCTGGACGATCATCCTCAGGCAGGTACTTTGTGACTTTTGAAAGACGAGCGAGCTCTGCTCCAAGACTCTCAAAGGCGCGCATCTCTTCAAGATCAGAGACCCGTACGCCCACACTGCTGACCTCTACCCTCAGAACAGACCCCTTACGTCGTTGTCGAAGAAATGTATCGATCAGGATATCCTCGTTATTCTCGTACGGATCCTTGGAAGGTGTGATCAGTGAGATCAGCCTCGATAGATCTGCCTCTTCGGGAGTATAGAGGAAGTTCACTGTCGTGCCCTGGACTTCGACCAGCAGCGGCGCGCCTTTCTGCTGTGCATCCAAGTAGGGGCCAGATAGCTGCACCTCGGACACCTTGACACGAACATTGCTTTGCCGGACTGCAATGCGTACTGTAGTTGTCTGGAGTTGCACAGCGCAGCTGCGGCCTTTGAGTAGGAACGCTACCTCTCCCAGCTGTATTTGGATCTTTGGCATGTTGGATGGTGCAGCAGGTGTCTCGATCACTGGCGGAGAGTCGCCGAAATGTACCCCACGTGGCTTGAACTTCGCTGGCGTCAAGACCGGACTGTTCAAGGCGTGATGCGAGCTGATCGAATTGCCAAGCTCGAGGACACCACTAAATCCACCAAATGAGCTTAGAGCATCATCCAGCTGCTGGATGTCGAAGTTGACCTTGACCGGTCTGGTCACTATCGTAACTCGTTTCTCTGCTCCTTGTTCGTAGTCCAGTTCCAAGTCGTGGCTGAGCTGATCAGGTAAGTTACTGACGGATCGTCTGGATCGAGGTCGCGAAGTATGGAACGCAATGATGTCGATGCCCAACGATGCAATGGCAAGCTTCTCGATCTGTAACTTCGCGCGCACTTTCTCTGCGCTACTTTGACTCGTGAGGTGGATTGCAGCGAGATGTATCCCCAGGAGAGCATCATTTGGTTTTAACTCAAGGGTACGAGCTGATGTCATTCCATCTTGCATGGATTCAATCAGTACGCTATCAAGCCATGCGACACCGAAATTCCGGACCGTCAGCTTAAGGGTGCTCGAAGTAGGACTGGCCACAGGCGCAGTCGATGGACTTGACGTTTGTGGTTGTGGTGCATCCGTTAGAGCTCCAAGTACGCGATTGAAAATGTTGAACATAACACGACCGGTGGACAAGTCAACATGGCCGACCACTGAGCCAACATCCACAACGATACTCGGTGATGACGAGGCTTTGACGGGTCGCTGCGTTGGTACACTTGGTGTAGGTCTAGCCTGAGCCGGTCTCCGTAAGGATTCCATCATGGAGCCTGTTCGGCGAGACGACGTAGAATGAGCATAGTTCGAGAATGAACCTGGCATCTCGGCAAAGATGGAATCTTCTCCAAGCCTGGACGGAGCAAAGTTCAGGCTAGACGCGTCGGAAACTGGTTCAGCACTTGAGTCAGCATCCGATGTCTCTCCCTTGTCAAGCCCCAGTGGGAACCAGACAGTCACTTCATCAATTGTCAAGAAAACCTTTGCCTGTTTCTGAGCCACGTTGGAGTTACTGATCGAAGAAGCTGCAACTGTAGTCGGCCGCGCTGCTGCGACGGTGCTCTGACGACTACCAGGCCTTGGCGTGTCGTAACCATCTTCAACCTCCGGATGCGGCTGCAGGATACTGCCCGATATCATTTCTTCAGGCACAGATCCTGAAGCATCTGAGGATGCCCCGCGGCTTGAAGTAGACGAAGAGTCCCAACCACCTGGAAGATGTGGGTGTGAAGTTGCGACGGGGGCCGCGCTCACAGCACTCATGTACATGCTTTCGGAGGCGTCAGAAGACGACGATGATGTTGATCTTGACATTTGGGGCGCGGCTTCGAGTACGGACTCAGACGCGTGTGGACTGCCGGCGGACATCTGGGGCTCGTCCTCGACTGACTGAGACATCGAGTCTGGATTTAATGTGAGCGAAGGCTCCAGAGAGGCAGGTTCCTGTGGCAAAGATTGTGATGCGGTCGGCTCTGGCTCTAACGACGGTTGTGCGAAGGACACGCCGAGACCTGAAACAGTTGGAAGTGCAGACGTAGAAGCCTCACTTGCAGGAGGGGAGAAAGCAGTGTTCGAGTGTGCGAAAGACACGCCCAGACCGGACACTGTTGGCAACACAGACGAAGATGTTCCGCTGGCGTAAGTAGAGAAATTGTGACTTGATGCGCCAGGGCTTCCACCGTAATGATCCTCGAATCGCGCATCGTCGGTGCGCATTGCTCCTTCTGGATCGCGGTCGAAAGTCGAGTCCAACATGTCATGCTGCAGAGCGTAATCGAGGACACCTTCATCATCGTATAGGATGCTGCTACCGCCCAACCCTGACGCGAGGTGAACGTCACCAGATCGGTGCAGGTCTTCTTGCTGTTTATCACGCTCCAAGCCATCGTCGGATAAAGCATCGGCGAATCTGTCGTCATCGACCGTGGCGACGGACTGCGCAAGAGGCACTTCTTCGTGGATGGAAGGAATCAGGTCAGTCTCCTGCCGATAAGACGAAGCCAATGGTGTCCCTTCCTGGATCGACGCCGCTAGAGGTGTGGCAGGGTCGCTCTGTAGCTGCTCGATCGCCTCCTCGACTGCGGAAGCAGGCTCTGTGACGTGGACTGATTGAGCAGGTTCTGTACGCGGCGGCGATATTTCGCGTGCAGGAGGAGAATACACTTCGTCTAGCATTTGTTCACGACGTGATCGATGCTCGGTGGAGGCCTCAGAACGCGTGGTCTCCGGTGACAGTGGCCGCGAACTCTGCGAGATGAAATTCTCAGCATCAGACACAAGCCTGGCGCATATGTTCTCGATTCGTAGCCTTCGTTTTCCAACTTTCGAGGCGGCGTCGTGAGGTTGTGCGCTTGGACTGATGTTGATCTTCGGTCCCTCTGGGGTTACAGAGTAGATGCCTATACACGCTATGTGGAAATTGAGGGAGACTGGTGACGATTCGTTGGCCTTTGACGGACTCGATGGCTCAGCTGAGGTCTGGTCCTCCATTTCAACATCAACGTTGTTGACCACTATACTAAGTCGATCAAGCGCAGTGTTGAGTATATTCCGTAAGTATGCAGGTAGGCCGAGTGGTGTACCCACGCCTGCGGAGCCCTCCTCTTCACTGTCATCGCTCGCAGACAAAGACTCTTGCATATAACTTGGTTGCGCTTCCAGCTCCTGGGCAAGCTCACGAATCTCTTCAGCGGGCTCTTCTCGGATGAAGGACTGCGCTAGGTCATCGACGGTAGGCACGTGCTCGTCAGGATCCAAGGTCGTGTCATCCTGGCGATCTTTAGGAGAAGACGAGGGTGCTCTCTGTCTTGCGTGCCTGTCCTGTCCAGTTGTGACATCTTGAGTGTCCTCGAGAAGCTGAGCCTTGACTTGTATCCCGTCTACTTCTATCGAAATTTGTGGGACGCCGAACTCGAGGACGAAGGTAACGCGCAGGAGGGAGGCTTTGGCTGACGACAGGTGAATCTCGGGTGGCAGCTTGAGGTGTAGCAGGGCTACGAGTTTCTAGTGGCGCAGTGTTAGTCTAGTAGACCTCCCAGTATATCTTTCTTTACATACCTTAATATGCAGCCCAACATCCCTGACCTCCAGCGTAGTTCGCTTGCCCACATCGACGCTCACGAAGTCTGCCGGGTCCTTGTCGAGAATGTCGATGTGCCGCAGCCCATACAACAAGAGCTTCTTGCCGATGGCGCTCGACACGGCCGAGAAGAAGGCCATGGCCGCTGCTCGGTAGTCGAGGCGCCGGTTTGCAGACTACGGGCAGGTCGTGCGCCTACCGCCGTGTCGGATGTGTCTCCATATGTGGTGGAGGTTTTCGTGGGTTGCTGTGCGTTGCCGTGGTTGGGGCGTACCGTGATGCAACTGGACCCTGCCTAGATATCGGCGTTTGGGCGCAGGCAGTTATGCGGGGACCGGGGTGACGATCGTCGAGAAGCGGCGCGAGGTGAGCGGAGGACAGTGAGGTCGTGAAGCGCAGATGCGTCTGCAGGGCAGAAGGAAAGGCGCGTGGCGTGCGGCGAGCCGTTGACGTGTGCTGTCACGGGAGGAATAGTGATGCGAATGGCCTAGGATCATGCGGCTGTCTGCCAGATGATGCGGGTGCGCGAGGAGCAAGGGTCGGCTGTCCCCACCACGTTATCGATATACCGAGCTGGACCATGACTCGTGCATCGGATTGGTGACAAGCTGCAAATGTCTGCGAGCGAGCTTGGAGGTGTACAGTGAAGCAGGAGAGATGATTATGCACACCAGACTGCAACAAAGATTAATCTGCAGGTAGTACAACAGAGCTGAGCTCTTGCCCGCATTCGGGCCCCAACGCTGCTTTGGTACTAGCACTACGTCAGCGGGAGCTATCGCCGAATGGGCAGGAAGTCGGACGCCGCCGAAGCAGTGCCTGTTGCCGCAACTTTTCTGGCTTCTCTTACGCACCAGACAGCACGACTTTCTGGGGCGACATCGAAATGGCACCAAACGAGACTGCAAACGATGATGACTGGGAGAAGGCAGAGGGCGTCCCGAGTCTAAGCGAGCCTTTCATTCAGAAGTATCTGGCTGGGAGAGATGCACTCGTGCAGCAAGAGAAGAAGCAGCGAAGTGGTTCGTAGTCAGACAAAACTTTACTGCATGGAGCGCCTTGCCTGACAATTCACAGACTACCTCTTCCGACAGAACCTCTCGCCTATGGCACAAGAAGCAGCTTCAATCGTATCTCAAATAAGATTCGAAGAACAGCAAACCCTCTGGACCCGAGAGTACGAGGATAGTCTTCTCACTGAACAAGTCGACGTATTCCCTGGCATGATGTTCTCTCTCGCTAAGGAGCGCATGGAGAAGAGCAAGCTGTGGCAGATCGTCAAGAAGATGCCAAAGGGAACGTTGCTTCACTGCCACATCGAGGCAATGGTCGACCTTGATTGGGCACTCGAAGAAGCATTCAAAGAAGAAGGTATCTGTGTCGTCGCGGATGGACCCATCACAGAATCGCAGACTATGCGCAAGACTGGATTCTCCTTCGTGTATGTCAAGAACGTCCCAGAAAATGCATCGATTTGGTCGTCAGACTATACGGCACAAACACCGGTCGCGATCAATGTGGCTGCCGACAGCTTTCCTGAGGGTGGTAAGAAAGGCTTTGTTGAATGGATACGATCAAGGGTCACCATCACCGCTTCAGAACACCTTTCGCACCACGAGGGACCGAACGAGGTCTGGCGAAAGTTCATGTCATGCTTCCCGATCCTCGGTTCGCTCATCTACTATGAACCTATCTTCCGCAAGTTCTTACGCAAGATGTTCAAAGTCCTTCTCGATGACGGCGTATACTGGGTTGACATGCGCTCGGCATTCTACACGCCTTACCGAAGCAAGAGCAAAGAAGGCTGGGACGAAGACTACTTCAACATGCTGGACCATCTTTCAGACGAACTCGAGAAGTTCAAGAAGAGTGAAGAAGGCAAGGACTTTTGGGGTGCACGCATGATCTGGACCACGATCCGTGCGTTCGACAAGAAGGCGGTCATCGAGAGTATGTACAATGCTCATAGATCGGGCGTGAGCTCTAAGCTGACAAGTGGCAGGCATGAAAGCATGCATAGACATGAAGCTCGAGTTTCCCGAGATCATTGCCGGCTACGACCTTGTCGGCCAGGAAGATCTTGGGCGGCCGCTCGCCGATCTTACACCCGAGCTCTTCTGGTTCCGCAAGCGATGCGCAGAAGAAGGCGTTGACATACCCTTCTACTTCCATGCCGGCGAGACCCTTGGCGACGGTGATAGCGTGGACGAGAACTTGTTCGACGCAGTCATTCTCGGCACAAGGCGCATCGGCCACGGCTTCAGCTTGTACAAGCACCCTCTGCTAATCGATATGGTTAAAGAGAAGAGAATCTTAGTCGAGAGCTGTCCGGTATCAAACGAGGTCCTGCGTCTCTGCAGCTCGATCATGTCTCACCCGCTGCCTGCGCTGCTGGCTCGTGGAGTTCCTTGCTCGCTCTGCAACGACGATCCTACGATCCTCGGACAGGGTGTCTCTGGCATGTCGCACGATTTTTGGCAGGCGCTACAAGGATGGGAGAACCTTGGGCTCGAGGGTCTGGGCAGTCTTGCGGAGAACAGTGTGCGGTGGGCTAGCTTCGATGACCTCAGCGCGAAGGAGTGGACACAAGATATCAAGGACGGCATGATGGGTAAGGGCGAGCGTGCTAAGAGGCTAAAGGAATGGACGCAGAGGTGGGAAAGGTTCTGCGCGTGGATCGTGGAAGAGTACGGTGTTGATGTTGACGTCGAGCCCGAGGAGTGAGTGGAGGACGTGATGTGAGTATAGTTGTGTAGGATTCAACTCCTCCTGGTCGCGTATGCTGATCGGAAATGAGATCAGCCAAGCTTCAACCAAAGTACTCTCACTGCGTGCGTTCGAGTGAGGCGCTTGTATCTGCGCTCGGTGAGAGTGGGAGTGAGAGTGCCCCATAGACGACGAAGGCTCCTTGCTCGCGCTACTGCCGTTTGTTTACCTTCCACCTCCACTTTCGCTCACCCCACCTCTTCACATCACAAACACACTTACTCTCACTCTTCTCTCCCACAGCTTCCCTGCTACGAAGCCAACGATAATCGGCAACTCGCCGCATCAACAACTCACGATGGTGCCCATCGCCATCAAGGAGCCGGTTCCCGTACGCGGTGGTCCCCACGATAGATCTCTGAAACCAACATCCACCGACATTACGCGCCCAATGTCACAGCCAATCAACCAGGATGCGTAATCCTTCAAAACGACGTTTCCTGCGGAGATTCGAAATGCCGTGTATGAAGTCCTGTTCAAACGCGGTCCCGTGGTCATCATGGACCCGGGCAGCTACAGCCAATGGCCGAGTGGGGATGAAGATACTGGACCTGATGACGACAGTCCAGCAGACGAGCCACCAGAATAGTACGGGCCAGATGAAGCTGACCTCCTCCAGATACCTCACGATTTGGCTCCAAGCATGTCCTTCCTCTCGGTCAGCCGGCAGATGTATCGCGAAGCTCTTGGTGTTCTGTACGGAAGCAAAACCTTCCTGACTACAGCACCATTTCACTGCCATAATCCCGGCTTGACTCAGATAAAGGTCGGTGCTGACTTTATCATGTCTATTAGGTCGTAGGTAAATGCTCTCTGCAGCATTGTCATCGACATCGGTCCACGATGTTCTGTGAGCTGTGGAGACGAAGAGTGCTGCGATTTGCTTCCACTCGCCAGGGTGCTGAACAGCCATGAGGCGAAGAAGGAGCTCCTCTAGTATCTCAGCATCTGCTGCACACCATGTATCGTAAACACATCCCGATCCCGACCATAACGAAAGAGTCACGCAAGCAGTATTGTGTTCGATACCATCAGCGTGGAGCCCTCAATGTACTATCGTGTCCTGACTTGTAGGCATCAACCGACACAAATCTACATCAAGACCGCCCCCATGAAATGTCGTAGCCATCACAATACACACACAGATCCACATTGACGTCATGGAAGGCAGACTTACCCTCCTCTATCCTCACACCACGCCTCTCACACAAGCGCAGCGCCGCTGTGATCTGGATTCGGTGCGTCGACAAGGAGCATCCTTGTCCGACGTTGATAATCTATTGTACCCTTCGGTTGGGCGGGGTGAGGTGCTGTATGTCATGTGCCAAGGGCGTGTTTGAGGTATTCAGTGGTGGCAGTGAGGGTTGTGTGTCGACTGCAATCCCTTGGGACATGGCTGTGGAGATGTGTAAGGAGAGATTGTTGTTTCAATGTGGTTGCGGTAGTGTGGGGCCGAAGGAGTCAGCACGAATAGTGCAAGTGTCAGTTGTGGCGGCGTTGTGCGCAGTGTTGGCTTCAGTACTAGGGAAAATGGACAAACAGTATGTTGGTCCTGTGTGTTGGCTTCGCTGCGGTTGGGAGGTTGAGTTGTTTGGCGAGGCTGACTTGACGGAGCTATGGTAGTAAGTGCACGACTCGAGCTTTCTGAGTGCTGTTGTGAATTGCTTTTACGTCATGTGTGTCAATACTTGAGGCTGACGCATGGATGTGCTGCTTTCTGCAGACTACTGTAACGCAAGGCTGTGCTGATAGTGATGGTAAACCTGGTGTGCCATGTGGTTGCAAGTTGGCGGCGTGAACATACAGAAACGCGAAGACGTCGAGGTCGTGGCTGCGGCGCAGTGAAGAAAGAAGCAGTTCCGCAGCGGCGTAGAGCTTGTTTCTTCCTTCGGCGAGCAGATTCGGTGGAGAGTTGGTGGAGCATATGCCATTGAGCTGGCAGCTCTAAGCGCCGACAACATTGAGGTCGCCTGAAGCAATTCCACGCGCCAGAAACGGGATTGAGCCGCAGCGTCCGGCGCAGTGTCGTGTCGCGTGAAAAATGCGTTACGGAAATTGGGCACTGATTTGCCATTTGCCGACTCGAGTAATTCTAATATCTTCCAAGGATCTTGTGAGCGTGGTTGTCAGCTGCTGAGCTTGGATCAGTAGTTCGCATGGAGAGGCAAGGCTGATACACAGTGTGATTGGATACCACAAAGCTGAGTGCATACGAATGAGCACGCTGGAGGTTGCTATTGGGCAGCTGCTCACGAGGTTTTCGTCGTGTTTTCGAAGCTGAGGAGCCGGATCGACGACCTACCGCTCATCGTAGGATCGAGGGTCTGGGATTCGGGTTCACGGCAGTCTGGTCCTGTGCGACATGGCGCCAATTGACACGCCTCTGAGCGCGGCTAAGGCCAGGCGCGGAAGCGGCATGGGTGACACGAAGATTGTACCTCTCGTTGTTTTGGCATCGTTGCTGTTGGAATTGTTATGGGGCCTGATGGTGCACTTTGACGTGACTCGTGCCGTACCAGGAATTCTTGGAGGCTGGAGGCAGCTGCCAGGCATCCGGGGCTACGGTACTGGTGCTGACAGCCTGACAACGTGGAAGCGAGTCGTCGATAGGCGTTGACGTCCTGATTATTGTGCTGACACTGCTTGGCCTGGCACCCTTTGATGCACATTCAGCGAACAGCTCCACCTGGGTCCACTCTGTTTGTCTGTGTGCTGGCCACGTCAACATGAGGACTTGACAGTCAACAGTCTCGACCTGACACCGGTCAGACTCCCAACCTCTGCCGCAGAGATGCGTCTGTCTTCCGCGCGTGCAAATGGCTGTTGGTGCCGCTCATTGGCCTCTCTCAGTGCGGAAGGTGGTGCATTAGCGCGTCGAGTGCAGGCATGTCGCGGACTGCCTGAGCCCTTGGCCTCCAGCAGACGGACGTGCACAGTTCGCTGCCAGCTGCCGGCAGCCTGCTGAGCGTGAGTGGTGGGCTGAGAACGAGGGAGGTTCTGCCCAGTGGTTTCAAAGAACATTCACAGCCCGTACGTTTGAGTGAATGATCTCTTGAGGTTCTACATTGATGTATCCATCCTGACTCAAGCAACATCCGCCATCTCGCCGTTCGAACCAGCGCCGTGCTGCTGGATGTGATAGAGCGCGATCCCGCAGCTATCGAGAGCGTTTTGGGACAAGGGTTCGAGGGTTAAGCGCCGGGCTCCACCCCTGTTGCCAATCACCGGCCCCGCAGCGAGCCAGGGTGCGGCTTGCCTTGCCCTCTGTGGAGAGCGACAGCTGTTATGCGCGGGCGCCCTCTCGATGGGACACTCACTTGCTAACAGTCCACCTGTCTCTCTGACAGCCCCTAGACGCGCCGCATACCGCGAGTAGCAGCAGTAGCAGTTGTAGTCGCCGCAGCAGCTGGTCTGCTATAGCACCGTCAGGCCCGTCCCATATACCCTGCGTCGACCAGCGCCTCCAACGCTCGCCCACCCGTCACCGCTACCAACGTTGGTTGCTCGTCGCGCCGCGCACCTCTCGCCATTCGCCGGACGTCACCGCAGACGGACACAGCAGCAAGTCGATACACAGCCTCGCAGTTTGGCAGGCAGCGCGCTGAGAGCCCCACGCGCTCCGGCACAGCTCTCCGCGGCGCAGATCTGGCGCAAGTGAGGCAGCCTTGAGGCATGGCGATGCTGATGCCGTCTCCCACGGGTCCGGGTCTGAACTCTGCCTTCAGCCCCTACACAGACTCTCCGAGCTCGCCGGCGAACTTCAATCAGGTCTTCTCAAATAGGTGCATATCCCCCGCACTGGGCGTCCACACAGCACGTACTGATGGATTCGCGCAGATCTTCCACGCAGTCCGACCACCTGATCCCGCCCCCGAGCCCGTACCCAGCGACTGTCGACCCGTCGCCTGTTGACAGCAATGGCACGAGTGCCACCGACCACACCGAGGTAGATGTGCCTTGAAGAGGTTACACGAAAGGACAGAGAGACTGATAGCATCCAGATCGAGGAGGACGCCCAGGACGATTTGAGTGACATCAGATCACCAAACACCGAGGACATCATCAGTCCAGCGAGCCAGACCAGCCAGTCCAAGGTACGGCGACGTTCGCCGCCTGCATACGAGAGCAGTTCTGACCGTGACTCAGCCCTTCAAGCTCGACACCTCGCTGCCTGCGCGCAAACGGTCAGACTCGGACGAGGCACCGCCCTCCGTCATACATGTCCCGGCAGACTTCAAGCAATTTGTACGGAACATGTTCGTCGTGGTTGCACTGCCTAGGCGCTAATTCTTCATGCAGAACCGCGGAAGCGTGTCAGCAGCTTCTTCGAGCGCGAACAACTCAGAGAACACCGCTGTAGTGTCACCCGTTACCCCAGAGGCGAACATGGTCTTCGAAGCTGACGACAGGGTGCGTCTTGCTCATCTTGCTCTGACACAAGCTATGATAGCTAAATCTCTTCAGCACCACTACGCAACCCCAATCGACACATCTGTACCTCGTAGCGCCTTCGATCGCAGCACGCCTCTAGCGCAGACGCGTCACGACTACGAGGACGACCTGAAACGGCGAAGTGCTCGTATGAGTGCGAACCTGGCTGGTGCGTGGCTCCGAGGAGTGTGTAGATTTGGCTGACTTGTTTAGACATCGCAGAGCATGAGGACAGTTATCCCCCAGATTCCTCAGCAAGCTCCGTCATTGAGCAGGACGACGACGAATCCTCCCAGTCACAAGAAAACGAAGCAGCATCATTCGGCACGCAAACCATGGGCCAGGCGTTGCATGGCATCAACGAGACCGAAAAAGAGGTCGCTGCGCTGAACAGTGCGTTGGACGAATGTTGGATCTTGTGCAACTCGCTAGCAAAACTCAGCCAGAACCACCGCCGGCGGATGTTCAACTACTCTGGTGGGAGCGCCGACGAACAAGAGCATGCGTGGCGGACGTGTTGGCGATTATGCCAGAAGCTGTACGAAAGCCGGGACGAGAACCCCTCGACCCAAGTCATGCCCACTCTAGAGCTGTGCCGAGACTTCTGTCAGGCCTTGTTTGACGTACGGCAGCGGGGCGACGATGCATCGGACTCGGTCTTGCGAGTGAGCTTTGAGCTGAACAACCACCTCTACAATGCTCACGACCGTGCTTTGCCCGAAGCCTTCCGAGAACGCACGCTAGACTTCTACCTGACGTTGTGCCACCGACTGATGAAGCAACGAACGTCATTACCAGAAGAGACCGATTCCCTACTTCATGCTTGCTGGTCGTTGGCAGAAACGCTGTTTAGTTTGCGCCAGAACAGCCGTGATGGCAAGCCTGCGGATGAGGAGCTTCTGGGTTCTGGCATACAAGCTTGCTGGGAGTTGTGCGACCTGTTTCGCGAGGGCTGGACTCAGGTGCGGCCTGACCGTGGCACCCCGCGTCCAACTCAGCACGAGTTTAATTTGGGATCGAGCTCTGGCTCTGTGACACGTTCGCAACGATCTTACTCGGAAAGGTCTGGTCGGACGTCGTCAAGCATCGACGATTCGTACCATTCCGCCATCTCCTCCCGGCGACAGACGCCTGCAGTACCGGACACGCCCACGACCATTTTTGACGATCGCGAAGAATTCTCGCCTGCCGAAGAGAACAACGTACCAAATATTCTAGTGCTTGGGCCTGAAGCGGGTTTGACCCGAACGCATGATCGCTGGTCGTCCGCATCGTCAAACCTGTCAACATACTCCGATGCGTCCATACACAGTTCGTCAACAGCGACCGCAGGTCGAACAGATCCCAATCTCGTCCGGCTGAAAGCCTTGATTGTGAAAGCTGCGATCAACACAGGCTACAGTCGTCAAGTACCTCTGCCCGATTTCATTCGTGCTCTGCCCTCGAACAGTTTCGGTACACTCCCGTGGCAAGCACAGCTCTTCGAAAGCTACAGAAAGCTCGTCCTCGCAGACCCTACGCTACGGACTGCCCACACGGAGCCGCCGCGCAGACTGACCGCCGTGGAAATCGGCCGCTCAGTGCAGTGGATGGCACGCAGTGAGCAGTTCAAGTGGCTGCGTGATCTGTACCGGTTCGTCTTCGGCAACAACCCCGAGGATAGCAGCCAACGCAACCTCATCATCAACGCATAACGATCTGTTGTCTTTGCGCCTGCGTTCTGTTCGGCTTGGCTAGGCTTTCTGCTTTCGTTCCGCTCTATACCCCAACGCTCTTTTCGATTCTTACGACGCTATGTGGATATGACCACCTACGAAGCACCATTTTGATCCGAGACTATCTTCGCTTCGATGTATATATTCTTACCTAATCATTCATCCAACTTCGATCGTGTTATCGGCAGCTCGACTATCCAATTGACAGGAAGCCTCAATCGCTCCAAACCCTTCTCAGTAGCCTGCTAATGCGAGCGATGCAGTAAACAGAACCATTGCACCAACGTGGCTACTTCACCACTGTTTGGATGCGTGGCATATACACGTTTCGCCTTTTGGCACCAGGTAGGGCAACAACCTCACCGGTCCTCGTATTCAGCCAACCAGCTTCACACGGGTAGGCGAGGCTGAGCGGGAGGCCCCGCGCACGCTTGGTGCACAACAAGTCATATTGACATTCAACACTGAAAGACTTGCAGGTATCCCAGCGAGTAGTCAGAGCGTCGGGTCCTCTCTGCAATGCCTCTCATGAAACCTACGTTACCGCCAAGACCTACTTCAGGCTCGACTGCTAAACAGCAAAAAAGACAGCTTCCAAACCTCGCTACCTGCCCTTGATCGGCATTTACGACAGGACAAACAGACTGGTACTATATCCATACCAAAGTCGTTTGCAGGCTTTACTAAGAGTTGGACCTTCCCGATTTCGATTCCCAACTACGCGGCCTGCGGATAATGCTACACCTATCACATCCTCTCACTGCCGAAGTCTGACAGACCTCCCACCATTCTCAAGGGAATGAAACCAGATACGCACCCCAATGGCTTTGTCTGCGATCTCTATTCGCCTCGACTCCTACACTGGTTCAAAGACGCCGTGGCAAGCCACGATCTTGAGACCTACAAACAGAGCTACGTGACTCTTCTTACCAAAGGTCTACATTTCTGCTGTAGCAAACGCTTATCGTATTCAGAATCATGACACGAGAAGTCAAAGCCCAGGAACACAAGCTCAGACTGAACCAACTGCGCCTCCAGTGCCTACAAATTGACCAGCAAGCTCAGATGTACCGCATCCAAATGCAGAATGTGTGGACTGGTGAGGCGTTGCGCGCCAATTTGTCGGGTGCGAGCGCGTACTACGCGCCGCTTGTAGGTCCCACCGCTTCAATAACACATTCATTCATCCCTAGTTGTCGAGATTGGACCCTTAGTGCGCTCCTGGTACTGTCGTCTCGACACCGCTGCTAGACCGCAGCACGATACATACTTCCGAATCTAACAGATCAGCAGTATGACTCGAGCCGCTCCACTGCCTTTTTGATTCATAGTCATCAGGCTGCGCTACAGGCGGAGATGGTCAAAGATCAGATGGCTGTGGTGCGAAAGGAGTGGAATGACTTCTACGAGTAATGTGAGCATATCAGACCATCATACAGACGATGTCCCTGGGAAGCCTGCGCGTTGACACTGTTTACAGCCTCCAGGGCGGTGGTTGAGGTAGCACTGCCGACGAGGCCATGTTATCCAGCGAACAACGACACGGGATTCGGCGACAGTCCTCGCACTTGGACAGAAGCCCTCAACGGATAGCATTGGTTGTTCTGCTCAGAGTGACGTGCGGTGGAAGTGTCGTTGAACTCAACCTCTGAGCGATGAGCATTGGCTCTTTGAAAGGTTGGTATATTATTCATACTATCGCCCACTCCATTCACATACGACCATAGGACGTTGAAAACAAGGCTTCCCGTTCGCTCAGCCCTATTTAAGCAACGTACCGGCGGATTAGTAGTTAGGTGGGTGACCACTAGCGAATACCCGCTGTTGTATGTGTTTTTGCGAATCTTTTTGCTTCCGATCTCCTTCGCCGCTGCGAATATCTCGTAGCATGTGTGACTATCCGAGCTACAAATCAATTTTGGTTGAAGCGCTGGTTAGGCATTGGAAGCCAGTCTCCGCCATCTTCACAGCCAACACTAAAGGTGGCTCGCGCGACGAGCTTTTATGCCAGACTCTTGATTGCCTTGCGTCCAAGGTCAACCTCTTCCCCTTGCAGTTAAACGCCTGCATTTACTATCTAATAATTCCGCGAGGGATTACAATCGGAGGCGCACCGAATCGTTGTTGTGCTTCCTCCGATACCTTCGAGATGAACATTACCGCACGCAAGAGATTCTGAACAGCCGCTTGGCATTGTTCAGAGACTAACTCTACAACACACAAGCACAGCAATTACCGATACTATTTTAGTCACTGGAGGATTCGTTGAGCCAAAAAAATAACCTCTTCAGAGGCGATGGCTACCTTTCAAACCTCTACACTGAGTCAAGACTCACACAGAAGACTACACACAAAGCTCTCGAGGTTTTGTAGAGACGTCTGTCAGATGACTGCTTCGAGTGGCTGTATCCACAGTATCATGGGTGGATCCTTTGTTTTGTTTTCTCCGGGAGGGGGGGGGGGGGGGCAGCGATCTCTCACGTGTACTGCTGCCATACACCAACGCTTCCGTCCATGGAGCTTCACGACTTCCTGATTTTATGACTCGATCAACGCCTCGAACGTTTCCCGCTTACTTGTACCATTCCTCGGCATGGCTTCGGCCTCGTGTACAAATGCACTACACTCATTACATCATAATCAGTGCTTTTGTGCTGATACGAGGTGGGTCACGGATACGAGACTTTGACGTAAAGTCACGAAGGTCGCGCGGAAGCGGGCGGTGATTGCGAATGGCGAGGCGTCGTCAGCAAAAGTATTGGCCTCATGACTCCTCCTACGGCTGCTGACTGGTACTAGCTCCTGCTATTCTAGTCACCCTGATGCGTAAGGAGCAGTGGTGGCCATCGGTCCCTCCGGCGAGTGCAGAATTGCACTGCAGTCAGCGCGTTCAAGAAGCAGGTCGAGACATCACGAGTGGGAGAGGGAGTTGAAGTCAAATTTGCAATTTGATGTCTATATCATGTGCGCTCCAAGCGGTGTCGTCAAAAGTGTATCTACAAAGGAAAGTAAGAAAGAAATAAATCCATTAATTCCAGAAATGCGCCGCGGCTATGCACAGACATGCCAGCCTTTATACAGGAGGCATTTCACCATCCAAGATCAAAATGTCCAAATCCAATGTTTTGTAGAAAAGTGTGCCGTTGCTCATCAGCTTCTCCGCTTAGTATCCGTAGCCGGAGCCGTAGCCACCAGTAGGGACGGGAGTGGCCTTGGTGGAGGACTCAACGGGGTAAGGGACATAGCCGGCAGGTGTGCTGGACGAAGCCTTAGCGGAAGGAGTGCTGGCAGGGTATCCCATGGAGGAGGAGGGAGTGCTGGCAGAGTAACCAGCGGAAGAGGAGGGAGTGCTAGCGGGGTATCCCTTCGACGAGGAAGGAGTGGAAGCAGGGTAAGACTTCACCGAGCTTGTGGGGTAAGGAGCGGGCTTAGAGCTCGAGTAGACGATGGACGAGCCAGAGCTGGGCTTGGGGCCGGTGGGGTAACCCTCAGACTTTGAAGCAGAAGGTGTGGGGCAGCTGCCGGGGTGGGCGGGGTTGCAGCCGCCGGGGATGGAAGTGGCTGTGGGGTAGACGGGCGTCGACTTGGCGCTGTTAGGGAGAGTGACTGTGTAAGTCTGGGGAGTGTTGTTCTCAGTGACAGTGACGACCTTGGTGGTGTAGGAGTCAGGAACGACAGGAGTGTACTGGGGAACATCAACACCGATAGTGACAGTCTTGGTGACAGTGACGGGAGCAGGGCAGCTCTCCTGGCCGGGGACGGGGGTGTACTGAGGAGGAGGAGTAACACCGACGGTGGAGGTCTTGCCAGCGGGCTGCGAAGGCACGGGAGTGTACTGAGGAACACCAACAGAGTAGGAAGGCACATTGTCCTTGCTAGCGACGGGAGTGTACTGGGGAACACCAACGCTGTAGGAAGGCTTGGAAGCCTCGCCAGTGGGCTTGGGAGCCTCACTGGTTGGCTTAGGAGCGTAGATGGTAGAGGTGTAGGTGATGTACGAAGCAGTCAGGTAGGTGGAGTAGATGGTCGAAGATCCAGAGTGGCCGACAGGAGTCGAGCAAGGGACCCAGCTGTAGGTGGTAACGGTGGTAGTCTTGTCCTTAGTAGGCTGGCTGGAGGTAGGCTTGGCGGGCACAGAGGTAGTCTCGTAGCCACATCCTCCCTTGCAAGAAGTGATGGTGACGGTGCTGGTGGTCAAGGTGGTGACAACCTGGGTGCCGTGGGTCTGAGTGATGGGGCAGACAGTGGTAGTGGTGTAAGTGGTGAGCTCCTTGGTGGAGGTGGGGTACGAAGGAACCGAGGAGCTGTAGCCAGTGCCAACGGAAGAGCTCTTGACCGGGTAGCCCTGGGAGCTCGAAGGGGTCGGGTAGGGAACCCAAGAGCTGTATGCAGCGGAAGAGCTGCTTGAAGCAGTTCCGTAAGAAGGAACTGAGCTGCTGGGAGTGTAGATGGGGTAACCCTTGGAGCTGGAAGAAGCGCTGTAGGCGGGCACGGAACTGCTGTAAGCAGGGACCGAGCTGCTGTAGACAGGAGCAGAGCTGCTAGCGCTGGGGGTGTACTGAGAGTAGTGAGGGACCGAGCTGCTATAGGCGGGCACGGAGCTGCTGTAAGCGGGAGCAGAGCTGCTGGGGGTGTACTGGCTGTAGCCGGGAGCGGAGCTCGAAGGGACTACAGGCTTGGAAGAGCTGTAGGCAGGGATTGAGCTGCTGGGAGTGTACTGGCTGTAGCCCGGAGCGGAGCTCGAAGGGACAACAGGCTTGGAGGAGCTAGGGCTGGGGGTGTACTGGCTGTAACCAGGAGCAGAGCTTGACGCAGCAGGTGTGGAGGAGCTGGGGCTGGGGGTGTACTGAGAGTAGCCAGCGGGAGAGCTCGAAGACGCAGCGGGAGTGGAGGAGGAGTAGCCTGCGGGAGTAGAGGAGCTGGGGCTGGGAGTGTACTGGGAGTAGCCAGGAGCAGAGCTCGAGGGAAGAACAGGCTTGGAAGAGCTCTCGCCATATGAGGGAACCGAGCTCGAGGCAGCTACTGGCGCAGAGGAGCTGGGAGTCCACTCAGGGTAGCCATACTCAGCAACGGGAGTGGCAGCAACGGCACCAATGATGGCCGCAGCGACGAAGGAGTAACGCATCTTGAAGATGGGTTGATTGACTGCTTCGAAGCCTAGGTGATTAGGTATTAGGTATCTGGAGATAGACTGAAGCGAGTGTCCGTCTGAAGAGGCTAAGAAAAGCGAAAGTGGTAGTTAAGAAACTGGGTTTTGTTGTTGTGATGAATTTTATCTGGACGAGATCGAAGGAAAGTTATATACTGGGACCTTTCTGAGCATCCACGCGCTTCTCTGCTGGCTGACGTCGCTATGGCCAACGCTTTGTCACTTACGATGTGACATCTCGCCATGAGCACTACACGAGGTCCCATCTTGGGAACACGACGGGCACGGTACGTCGATAGCGTCGATGCTCAAATTGGGTTGCTCTAGCAGTACGGTAGTCAGGAGCAGTGCGGCGAACGACACAGCCCTACCGCTGTTTAGTGATGGTCGCTCGGAGGCGGCTCGACCGGTTGTGTCTAATTATGTTTTGCGCCTTCCTTGAGTTGGCGCTAGCGCTGCTGACAATCCACTCATCGGCATTCAGCGGCGACTGCCACCTCACTTCTGCCGACCATCACAACACACGAGCGCTACCCACTACCGCGTTCTCAACAACAGCTCTTCATTTCGGAGCTTCCACCGCTGCCGCCATGACCTTCTCTCCGCTTTAGGCTCGCGGTTGTGGCCCTGCCGTCGGAAACGCTCCTGACGATCCGCTGCCAACGCTCTAATTGTGGTCGGTGCAGCCCACCCTCCGTCCCTTCCGCTCAAAGCCTTCTCGCGCTTTCTGCGACCTTTCTGTAATCGGTCGCTGATAGTAGTGGGCCTTTCAAGCGCTGTTGGTCAGAGAGGTTCGACTGCCCGTAAACCAAATATTGACTCCTGCCCTGATCAGCGCCACTTATGCTGACCTGCAGGTTACGAGATCGAGTCTTAACCACTTCAAGTAAGCTAAGCGGAGAACAAGCACTCCGCCATCACCGATATAGCGATGCAACGCATGGTTGACATGAACGTTACACTACGGCTACGAGGATATTCCGATTCGTCGACCATCAAGCATCAGCATCTTGAGGTGAGCAGCCACACCCTCGAAAGCACAGCCTCACGAACTCGAAGAAGAACGTCAACAGTCCTTCTGGGCTGGGACGCAAGTATGCGCAAGCCACGATTGTGTGCCCTTACCGCCAGTCGTGACCCCTATCCACTGCTGCTCGTAAAGCAGATAACAGCGCACCTTGTGGGCTCTCCGTCGTATTTCGTTGGCCAGTAATTCCCCTACATGTACGGGGCCCACAAAATATTCGATGAAGCAGGACTATGCACGCTGGTCCCGCAAGTGGTTGCACAACGATCGCAGTGATCTCGGTCATGCGTGTTCACACGGTGCTCAGAACTTACCGGAAACAGGCAATCCTTATTTGCGACAAGCTTCTGACCAGGCAGAAAACGTCCCAGGATACTGGATAGGTATGATCACCAAGACTAGCATACATAACGGGCGGCCTTTCGGTAGCAGGATGGAACCTCATCGGTCTGGCAAGTAGTAAGACACTATGCATCGTGCAGACGGTCGCTGGTCGCGAGCGTGTGACTCGGGATGCAGGATGCCTAAGGCTTCGTCAAAGTATTGGTCCACTTGGAGAACCAGCTCAAAACACGAGAAGACGCCGTCCAGTCCCATGCACGCAGGACCGGCTGTACGGCAGTACTTGTAGCAAAGTTGGTGAATGGCAGATAACGAGCAGCGGCTCAGATGCTGTACGAGTCCTCCTCACGCTCTGCTTCGGCCGACTCGGTTGCAATCATGCGACTGGCGCGGCGAAGCGTCTCTCTCGCTAGTGTCTTCCTTTCCATGCTTTCCCCAGCTTCACACCAATGTAAAGCGAGGACCTGGACCTGATCGCCCTACGTGTCGAAAATAGAAGATGCAGTGAACACTAGCCTTTTTCAGCTTGGTCTGAGCGGGAAGTCTTCGGTGGTTCAACATCGTCATCACGCGTTGTTGACACGCCGTCTCCGACTACTACTGTCAGTAGCAGCAGTCGTAAAATTCTGCAGCCTCGTATTTTCAGCAAGTTTACCATCTCGCAGAACTTGGTGGAAGCATTGTCGTCTTGACCATATCACGCCCACGCTTTCCCAACACGACTCATTCCAAGTCAATGACGAGTCTCCCGACTCGTTGTTGGCATGGCATCATGCTCTATCACGAGCGAAATTGACGCGATGGTTTCGCACGGCTGGCAACACCACCTGCATTGGTTCACTACTAACTCTACCGGCTCGCTAGCAATCACTTCCGAAATTGCTCAATTCGACTATATTCTCACCACGTTGGACTACTGTCCTTCAGGATCCCCGCGATAGACCTCCCGCAAAAGTCAGCGCCGGTAATATCATGGTCATCGCACGCAATATCCGGCCTCAATATACGGTCCTATCAGGCTGGTCGAGTGGTGCCCTACGATTCACCATCACGTCAATGCCGTCGTCTGAGCGTCCGGTCAACGCAAGGCATATCAAGTCATTCATCAAAAGACAAATCTTTTGCTTGATGTCGGCGACAAGTGTCGGTGCCTTGGTTGCAGAGTGGGCTTGAATGGCTTTGAGAACGGTAACGAGGGCTCAGAGTAGCTCATTATCGGCTTCTTCCACAAGTTGCGGAAAGAGGGGTTCCCTGACTGGCAGTGCGAGATCAAGATCTGGTGCATTAATCCAGATGTCATTACTAAAGAAGCCATCGAAGTCTTCCACGCACGACTTGTGTGAGGCAAGCCCATGTTCGTCGTGAAGCCCGTCGACATCGTCAAGCTCTTCGTCATCGTCCAGAAAGTTCTGTCGTCGCGGCTCTATGGACTTCAAAAAGCCACGACGATCCGCGAAGTCTGTGGAGGCATCAGATGCAGTCGACCACTGCACCTCCTCCTCCAGTATAGTCGGCAGCCTTGTGACAACTTTCAGCGAAGCCCGGTCGGTGAGATGTGCAGTAGGTGGCGTTAGCTCTATCTTCAGGATTTGGTCGAAGGAGACATACGGAACCACGGTGTCTGCCACTGGGTCAAAGAATGCTACAGCTTTCGACGCCTTGAAGCGGCATGCAATGTCAGACGCGTCGAATGCTTGACCGTTCTGGTTCAGCGCTTTGTTCATACGGTCATCGGTGCTGTCGCTGTCAGTATCGTTAGGCTTATCGGCCGATGAGTCGATGTCAGCGCGCTGTCCGAGCAGATCATCGATTGCATCGTACCGCTCTTGCTGCAGGACAGATTGGTCTTCCACAAAGTCACATGTTGAGACTAAGTGTAAGGGGCGTGACAAGGCAGCTCTCGGGGTCAGTTCTGTGACTGTGACGTCTGGCAGTGAGATGTGCATTGCATCCTCGTAGACCCATCCGGCATCGACACTTTCATTGATGAGGTTGATCAGGTCGGAAGCTGCCAAAGCTGCGCCGCGAACACGATTCACAGCGTCAGTGATCGGTAGAAGAGATTGCTCATCGGGCAGGAGAAGACCTATACCCACTGGACCAAGACAGCAGCAGTCGCCATTGGCGTGCTCAGCCAGGAACATTGCTGTTGCTTCCTGCAGTTCTTCAATGTCTTCGATAGTAG
Source organism: Didymella pomorum (assembly GCA_022225945.1). NCBI lineage: Eukaryota > Fungi > Ascomycota > Dothideomycetes > Pleosporales > Didymellaceae > Didymella > Didymella pomorum. The sequence continues at coordinate 109,100 of JAKJXN010000038.1, read as the reverse complement.
CGACGTAAGTGCCATCGTTCGATCGGTCAGCCAAAAAGGAAGCAGTCGCAGAGCGCAGCTCTTGCATCATCGTCAGACCAGCGCAGGTGTCCAGCATCTGCATGGCTGACTGCTGAGGGTAGCTCAGATACTCCATGAGGTCTAGTATATACTATATACCTGTTATTAATTTCCCATTGTTGGAACGGGGTACTTTCACTAGGGAGATGTCAGTACGTCCCTGTGGCCGAGCGGAAATGTTCGAACACCAAAGTGACGAAGAAAGATGAATTGCAGCAAAGATAGTATGTGTATGCATCCAGCCTCCGACAGTGTCGCGCGATTCTTGTGCACATAGCGCAAGGTGGTATGTGCCGTTGGCGAACAACGCACGCCCGACGTGCAAGCGATGGTACATACACGTCTGACTAACAGTGCCATCGAGACCAAATCGCGTACAGGTTACACACCGACATGTGGTAAGACTGTTAAATAAGTCGGTGACATGCCCTAGCGGGGCGGTCTTACCGGAGGATACTTGTCATCACCAGAAGGCCTCTAGGGCTGCAAGACGCCGACTCATTCTGCTTGATTGCCTCCTCTACTTTTGGGTCATCGCTCGCTTGGGGAAAAGTTTCTGCATACAATCATTCCACTCTTCTCACGCCGACGACCCGATTCAATCTTCCCTCGAGCGCAAACATGGTCTCCTGCATATCTTCAAGGTCCCGTCCTATGTTGCTGACAATACTCAGTACTTCGCCAACCTCATGTGCGGTCCTACGGACCTCGACTCGATTCAACACCTCGCTCAAACTAATGACGGAAGCTTTCCTCCTCACCCATATCCAGCGCTCCCTGAAACCACACTTCTTGTACTCATGTCCAAGACGATTTGTGGCATGCAAGTCCGACGCTTCATCATCAGAGTAGTAAAGGCTCTTCTCTGGTGGTCCGTAAGGGGTGTTATTGTTTGACCATTGCGCGTGCCCTTGTTTCTGGTACTCTGGTTTCAGGAAGGGATATTCGATCTGGCGGAACGACTTGATCAAGTCACGAACAGTCACGCGCAGAACTTGCAGAGCTTCGCTCTCGCCTACCGATCGCATGGATTGGATGTCGCGGTCAAAGTGCATGGTCCCTGGGCCTTTCCTTCGCCTACTCTTGCGTCCTCTGCCTCCGCGCTTGTGGCCGTAGTTGCTGTCAGGATCGTCAGATGCACTTCTCGCCCCTGGCCCATGGCTCTTGTCTCGGTGTATAGATCTCAGTCGTTTCCGCACTCTTCGTAGGTGGCGCCGCTCTTCCAATAGCCCTTGCTTGAGGCTGGACAGGTAGTCCTGTATCTCTTTGGGCGCTGCGCCAAAGGTACCTAGGTTTGACCAGAAGACTTTGAAGAAGGTGCCTAGTGTGAAGGCAAACGACACAAAGCCGATCATTGTCGATACCATCGATAAAGGTGAGAATAAGGTGTGCGAGATTGTGATGCCCATGATGAACGATGCTGCAGTCACCTTAAGGTCCGTGAGAGGTGATGATTGGGTGCTTCCCAGGAATGCGGCCAATGACTGTGGTGCAACACGAATGAGCTATCTCGAAATCGTGAATGCGAGGACTATTCGCGGGTATTGCACGACCGCAGCTCATGTCGTCTTTTGAGCTCGTCATTGCCAGTGCGATGTATAGCAACGGAGCTAATCGCTCGCCTTGATGTTCCGGGCCAATGACCGCATGATCGTGGGACGCCGCGGAAGTCACTGTGCTGACAGATCAGGATTCTGTCTGGGAAGACTGGTAGGTTTCATGGCGAGATCCCATCGAGCCCTGAGGGATTTCAGATAATCTGTTGTCACGCTGTAACGTCGAGCAAGCGGAAGATTTTTCTTGGTCCTGCCGGGTGCAATCCTTCTCTTGAGCGGTGCTTCTCCAAGCCCATGTCTTTACGCATGAATCGCAGCAGCTCACATGGCATATTTGTATACGTTGAGTAGGTGATGAGCTGCAGTTCAATTTAGATTTTTGGACAGACTGTCATGCCTTCTTCGGTGCGCTTGTGAAATTGCACGATTTGCTGGACTCGCAGCCTTGCTGTGAGGTGGCGCTGCTTGCTGAAGAACCATCAGCCGAACACCCCACCACCATCTTCACATCTCCTTCGTGAGTGGCACTCGGCACAAGACAACCCCGCAGAGCCTCAACAGACTGCTGCTGAAGTCTGCGCTTCGACTTATGAGCTGAATCGTCCTCGCGCACGTCGCGGGATGCTTGTCGTGACTGCAGGAGGCAACAGCGCGGCAGGTGCTCATTGGGCCCGCCCCTGTCTCCGCTGACCCAGGCGAACAACGTTGAAACGAGATGAGGGGCAGCTGAGAGTACAGCGAGTGGCAGTGGCTCTTTGTTGCTCTTCCTCGCCGCTGCGCGGTGTTGCGCAGCAAAAGGGAGGTTTGAAGCGTGATTGGGTCCGCTGCGAACGCGCTAAAATCGCCGCTGTTTCCTGACGTCCATCCACAACGCTGCATCACTCTTCCTTTAGACACCGTAACCCGGCAGCTGTAATGAGCCATGGCGAAGAACGTGAGCGTGGGAGAAGTGTGTGGTCTGCTTAGACGAGATCCGGTCGGTGGCTCCGGGGCGGCGTGGAAATCTAAGAATGTTCTTTTGGCGCTCGTCGTCATCTCTCCTAGTTGACATCTGCGAGGGCATCTCGCCTTCCTGAACTCTCGCTCTTCCACGTTGCAGGCAGCGTGCTTCCCTTGACCATCCACTGGATTTCAGTTCGATCTCTCTTGCTTGTCTACGACGTTCGAATTTGTTATTCCGTCTTTTGCGTCGCTCACCTCACTCCTTCGTGTTCATATGCACCTCACTGAGCAACAACTGTCACGTCAACTTCTCCACATCACCGACCCCTTGGGCCTATCGAACACTGGCTCGCAACTGAGCAGATGGCGCGATGTATGGGCTAGCATCCTTCATCTGCACATCTGTCGAAAATCGAAGTGAGAGAGAGAGAGAGACCCGTTGTAGAGGGCGCTATTGGAAACAAGCAAAGGACACGGGACGAGTGCAAGATCACCGCAGCACGGCACAGCTTGGAATTTCGCCAGAAAAAATAAGAGACGGCAATCATGGCGGCCTACGATCTGTACTCGCATTCACCTCAGGTGTCTGATCTGGCTTCACCTCAACACCGAGGACCAGGGCCGATTACACCGATCCACTCCCCACACCACTCGATCCACTCGTCGACCTCGCTACGGACTCCTCTTCACACCTTGTCGATCCATGAATACCGTAAACAACAAAGCACGCCACTCTCACGGATTGCAACACCTTCCGGCAAAACGCTTCGGCGCAAGGCGTCTGCGTTTGCTTTGAACGAGATCGAGCGCGTCCCATCAACAAAGCTCGCCCCACGACGCGGCTCACACTCAACAACACGCCCTCTGCAGCCTTCCCACTCGGCACATCAACTAGCACCCCAAGGTCAAATTTTTGGCGCCCAGTCTGTATCTGATCACGTTGTTCGGTCTCAGTCAGCTGAGCCGTGGACACAAGGAGGTAGCATCTCGAGCGTTGCAACCTTCGACTCGCAAGGGAAGGTACGGAATTTTGGTAACAGAAAAAGGCTTCCACGCCCGCCTGCGCCAACAGGCTCTGGTTTGCTTCCCCTACCCTATACACCTGTGAGACCAACACGACAAATACGCGCGACTCTACCCACGCCCCTCAGCTTCCTTACTGAGGAGTCCAACTTGTGCGACGCACAAACCCCGCCAACGCCTTCACTCTCACGGTTCCCACAACCGCCGCGTTTCGTGACGCTTCGAGAGACGGAACGCGAAAAAGCAATCAGCTTTGCGAGCACAGCTCCGGTCACCCCACCCGCCACGCCTGCGACTATTCACTATCGCGGTGCCTCTTTCGATTTGGTCAACCCGCACGACTCTTTGCAATTTCACGATATCGTTACGCCTTCGAGAGACCTCGATTCGAGCGAGCTGTTTCCACTTCAGTCAGCGAAAAGCTCGGCGTGGACTCTTTCAGAAGTTTGTGGTCCGTCGTCCTTATGGAGCGACTGTGTATTGACAAATGCGCAGATGGCACCCAAGCGTCCCCTATATGGCGACCTCAACGCAGCGCACGCAGGCATTATGCGGCGTGCTGAAGACTCGTTCGGCTCGTCCATAATGGACTTGCCCTTACCACCGACACCAGCGGCGATCAGCCCAGGCTCATCAACCTACACCTCGCCCATGTACAGTCCCGAGTCCCACTTTGCGCCGTCTCCGCTAGCTGTCAAGAAGGCACCGAACGAGTCCCGCTTTTCGCTCAAACAGCTCACGCGCACGCTCACTAAACGGCTTACAAGACCCCAAGAATCAAGCGAGGAGGAAGAACTGCAGCAATTTCAAAACCACAACGCGAGTGGCGTGTCCATCAGTGTCGACGAAACTCCCCTTCGACCCCTTGAGCAGACTTATGTGCCTGCAGACCGGACGTCGTACTTTTCTATAAGCCCGGTATCGCCCATTTCGCCAACTAGTCCTGCGTCTGTACATGATCTGGGCTCTGTGTCAGGCGATGATGAAGACGAGATTGAGTATGCGCGCAGAGACCCGGCCCACGACTATGACTTGCAAGATCTGACCTCAATGGTACCGGACGAGCACTCCATGCAGACAGGTCGTATGGATCACACAAGTACTTCTGCCTTCGCAACGGAGTTGACTGGCAGGCCGTACTACGACGACCTTGCTTCAATCTACGCCAGCTCTTCAATATACACGGGCGACGACCACCGGAAGTCTACCTACCAACAAAGCCATACTGGAAATCGTCAGAGCAATGAATTCCTGCGATACAGCGGCATGGAAGCAGCGTGCATGGCGAACGAGTACAGCTGCAGCAATCTGGAAAGAACCAGCCGGCCGGTTTCGGGGCCACTTACCCAAGACTTGCTCCATCGCTCAATGGTGCAAGGCGACGGTAAGACAGATACTATCAGCAAATTCATCGATCGTTATGATCCTAGAAACACTACAACGAACAGCCTGAATACACAGGACCGAGAAAGTGCCAACACTACCAGCTTGATTGCGCACTACAGTAGCAATGTCGACGAGAAACCACCAAACGATCGATCACGACCTGTGACGGTCCTCCCTAGTTTTAGTCAGTTCGAGTTCGGACTGGAGCCCCAAGATCAGGCTCAGACGACTGAGCCGGCGAGCGGCATTGTACAACAGCATCCTCCCAAGGAACACGCACGCACACGTCAGCCTGGTCTGCCCCCGTTGGGCCCTGCACCGCTTGCTCCTGCTTTTCAGTACGATCGACAGCCCTATACTCTTGCTCGACCTGAAGCTTCGGAGATGTTTTCCAATGCCTCGTATACCTCGTACGGAGACACGCGCAACCTTTTGCAATTGCCACAGCCTGAAGCTGGCGGACTCAACATGTTGATGCAAGGTCTTCAGCCATCCTCTTCATACTCACAGCCTGAGACCAAGGGTCTCGAACCATCCTCGTCGTATTCCCAGCCTAAGGGTCGTGCTAGCCCACAGACGCCACAGGAGGCACTGGATCAGGCCGAGCACATCTTCGATAACGCAGCCGCTGAGCATGGACCGAGTCAAGAGGATGTACCGGCGATGTGGGGCAGAAGGAGCTCCGTGAATCTACTGCGCAACAAGAGACTCACGGATGGATCTATGGGGACATTCGATGCTGGGAAGGCCGATTGGGATACTGTAGCCGGCGACAGTGAACAGGACCGTCCTTCCTTGGACAGCATCGCCGACTACAGCAGTAGTGAGGGCAGTCGCAACAGCTTCGGCCTACCTGCCAATACATCCCTTCCTACATGGACTCAGCAGCACCGTACGCGTGGACCCTCGCATTACAGCCACCCTAGACCGCTTCCTGTACACTCGCATCCCTTCAGCTCGCCACCGCCTCGTATTGCAACTCGTCCTGGCTCGCATATTGCACCTAACATGTCCGCATCTGGCCCTGCATCGAGTCCGCCAGCGTCGTCTACTATTCCTGTGTTTCGCTACTCCACTGGGCCGAGTCACGCAGTCGACGAGCCCTATGCGTTCGCACCATGGGCAGATCCTTACGCTTTGAGTGACAAAGAGACGCAAGAGCTTTTGGCTTCTGGTCCCAACGACGACATTCTGATCGACGGCGAAGTCGGTCAGCAATCGAAGCGGCTTAGCTATAGGTTCAAGAGCCATGGAAGGGTACCCCAGAGCAGCTCGCCGTGCAGTGATAATGCTGATGGCTTGAACCGCGAGAACACGTTCGACAAGCTCACAGTGCTCGGTCCCAAAGGCAACCTGACGGGAACGCCTCTAGGCACTGGCATGCATGACGCAGGCAGCAGCGTGGCAGACACTAGCAGTCCAGGTGGAAAGCTTGGCTCAAGTCCAAGAGCTGAGTGCAAAGGCTTCTACGCCTCGCCATACCCAGCGACTGGCAGTGTCACTCGTATACGGCATTCAGAACCCGCTTCAGAAGATCAGCATGAGCGAACGCCGTCGCAGGTGACTTTATTCCCCAGCGCACACAGCATGGAGCCTGTGCAAGGCTCTTCACCACTTGCTAGCCCGGATCGTCGACGAAGTCTTCGATACTCAACTACATTTAAGCCTGCTCGTAGGACAAGCCGCTCTGCTGTACCAGGTCAGACCAAGCTCAGACAGATGGTTCTTGCACCAGACGCGCGGTCGACTGTTTCGAGCAAAGATACCCATTTTTCGCGCTTCCTAAGTGCTGGCGGCAGTGGCCGCCCCTCAACGAGCGACACGGCCACACCTTTACATCCAACGCATCCAAGTCTCGACACCTTCCCCACGATTCGTAGCGATAAGACCATGATTGCGCATCAGCATTCGCCCCATCTTCTGTGTCCGGAGCGCGAGGTAAAGGGAGAGGACGAGATGCGCCGCCGAAAGCTCTCGTGGATGATATTCGCCTGCTTCTGCATACTGCCACCTTGTATGTTCCTCTACAGAATATGGGGAGACTCTATCATCGTCTCGGTCACGAATGGTGATCTTGGTCACTGCACGGCGAAGTCGAAGAGGGCGGCGATCATTGCTGGGATTGTTGTCAACATTGGACTGGTCACCGCGATCCTTGTCCCGATTCTCGTTGCGCAGGCACTGAAGGCCATATGATGGCGTTCTCCTTATGCGGCGTCTCCCCATCCTTCTTTCATATGCCAACGGGCATATTTCCTTTTTCTGGCTTCTTTGTCTGGCATGCATGGTTGGCGCATACTTGGGCATGTACCCCTGGCGCCTGGTGGTTCGTTGCATAGTGCAGGCGTTCGATCTCGGCACCATTGGGAAGGTCATAGCATAGTCACATCAGGGCATGGTGACAACATACGCAAATGTAATAATAATTGGAACGGCTAGCGGCAGTCTCGCTGATCAAGACCCTACTCTCATGTTGAAGGTGAACCCGGCAGTAAGGCTTGAGTGATCGTATCCTTCATCGCTATTGTTCCACCACATGTGATGCATGAAGTCTTCGATAAATTGCAGACAAGACAACATTAACGTAATTCATTGGAGTATCATTGACTATGCATATTCATCAAACGTCAAGCCTCGATCAGCATCATACTTTCTAATACCTGGTAAGAGGAGGCGAGCTCTGCGACGCAGGGAACGACCACTTGGTCTCAACGAAAACTTTCTGCATACCATCCGCCTTCTCCTCGAACTTGTAATACACCTTGTCAAGATCGTCGAGGCTGACGCGGTGCGTCACCATCTTCGACGGGTGGATCTGCTTCTCCTGGATCATCTTGAGCAACGACTCCCAGTACTTGTGCACGGGAGCTTGGCCGTTGCCGATCAGGCGGATTCCGCGCTCCATGAGTGAGCCGATGTTGAAATGGTTTGTCTGCAACTGTTAGACTATATTTGTCAAGTATAGTGCGGAGGGAAGCTTACGAAGCCGACGTAGACACCGGTGATACCGCAACTACCGAAGTTCCTTGTGCTGGTGATCATCTCGTTGACCAGCTCAGACGTGTCTGTCTCCAAACCCAGCATCATCTCAAAGTAGTGCGCCCACCCCTTTGCGTACTCGCCCGCCGCGCACTCAATCGAGACGTCGGGGCCACGGTTGTCAACCAGCTCCCTGAGCTTGCTTGTTACTGACTCGCCCTTGCCGAGCTTGGAGAAGTCGACCGTCTCAATGTGCGGGTAGTTCTTCTGGACAAAATCCAGGCGCCAGTTCGAGTCGATCATGATAACTTTCTTTGCGCCGTTCAGCAGCGAGAACTCGGCGGCCATCTGACCAATGGGTCCCGCGCCCCAGATAGCAACGACGTCGCCCTTCTTCACGCCAGTGTCGACAACAGCGTGCCACGATGTGCAGAGGACGTCGGACAAGAAAAGACCCTCCTCATCGGGGACATCATCGGGGAGAGGGAGAAGGTTGACGTCGCCGTATGGAACGCGAGTGTACTCAGCCTGCCCACCGGCAAACCCACCGGTGAAGTGAGAATAGCCGAACATGCCTGCTGTGCGGCCTCCGTACATGGCGTTCTCGATTGTGTTGTCATTGGTCTTCTCGCATTGCGAGGAGAGCTTCTGCTTGCAATAGAAGCAATCACCGCAGGCAATCTGGAAGGAAGCGACTACACGCTGGCTGAAGGGAGTGTCAGGGTAGTCGTATAATGTAAGGATGGTGGACGTACCCCTTCTTGAACTTTGTGACCTGGCTGCCAACCTCGTCTACAACACCACAGAACTCGTGGCCGAGAATGTCACCCTTCTGCATCTCAACAACGGTGCCGTGAAGCAAATGCAGATCTGAGCCGCAGACTGTGGAACCGGTAACCTTGACGATGACATCGCGAGGCTCCATGACCTTGGGCTTAGGGCACTCGATCATCTCGACCTTGTTCTTTCCCATCCACGCTAGAGCCTTCATCTTCTCTCCCGAAGGGTCGGCCTGGGACGCGGGGTCGTTGGCTGGGTTTGTAACGTTCTGGGCTGTGGTAGCCTCGCCACCATGGCCAACGGCCTTCTCGACCTGCATAGCAGCTTGGGACATCATCTTGGGCGGTTGGTGTACTGTTTGCGCCTCGTGTATGGTATGGGATGGGTATCAAAAGATTCGAACACAATAGTAATTAGAAAGTGCTAAGCTTGTGGGATTGTATGATGAAGGAGCCGCAAAGACGAGGGTCGCACCTACTTTTGTACCGCATCGACACGCGCGCATTGATGACATAGGTCTAACATCGTAAATGCACGCGCATCAGTGCCGCATCTCTACACAACTACCGACGAGCCGGATGAATATCATTCGCCCTGTAGACACGCCCAGACAGTCTAGCTCGACGTCATGACCTGTTAAAGAAGGCTACAGATCCGTTGTATGGCGCAGGGAGGGCCATATCGAGCTTCTCGCGAGCTGATGGTATTTAATCGCAGTGTCACGTCGACGTCACGGCGGGGCATGACCGTTGAAAAGCGGGCGCGGGGCAGGGGTCCGTAGTATGAGCTGAGACTTTGTCAGCGCGAAGATGGAGAGCGGCAGTTCCACGAGGGGTTGCAGGCTATTTTATGTTGCGAACTGAGGACCATGATGGCTTGCTTGGGAGTTGCGGAGGAACTGTGGTTGCGGCTCTGGAGATGCCTCCGGTCGCGGGCGCGCTTCCAAGCTTCGAAGCTTCAGCTGCGAAGCTAACAAGACCTACTGCGGAGCGTCAACGCCTCGCTAGAACTATGAAACTGTGATGTGAATCTGAAGTATTCCAAACCCATATGCACGCTGGGGCAGCTCGTGGCATGCCAGGATGGCGTGGGAATTGACGCGGTCGGTGCATGCTGACGGACAGATCCTCCGTGGGGCGGTTGTATTGTGCTGCCGATGGCGCGTCATGAGCGCGTTGGAGCTTGACACGCGCAGAGCTCCTGGAGCTGTCAACAGCAGAGCGGGTTGACGATAGAAGAGCTAAGCTTCCGGGCGCCGGAGCCCAAACATGAAGGACGCTCAGAAAAGCAGCTCGGGGAGCTTATGCAAGTCCCAGGACCCTTTGGAAGCTCGATCAATCGTCTCTGGAGTCACGTTGGAATGTGAGGCACCAGATGAGGTTGAGTCTCTTCAGGAGCTGCTTTGTGTATCTTGTAGTGCGTACGTTGCTGCCTTCAATGAACTTGCGCGTCCTCTGCAGCCGCACTGTGTGGTACACTGTGACAACGATAAGCTGTGGTGTACGTGGCAGTTTCTCTCAACGCCGCATGCACGTCGACAACAGACTAACGCGCAATAGACGTAGCAACACGATCTTCTTCAACGCCATGCACTAGGCAACAGCAGTCAATGAAAAAACTCTCAGAATGATAGCAAGCAAAAATTGCCCCTGTGGCGTCCCCGAAGGAAAGCCATACCCCAACCAGTCCGCGCTGTGCAATGCAGCTGATCAAGATAGATGAACCGGAATCTTGAGCCCAGTCATCCAAAGAAGGTCTGGCAAAATTGTTAGCATTTGATCAAAACAATTAGCTGGGGATAAAACTTACAAGTATGATTTCAACAGCAGGGGACGGGGGGACAGCTGGTTTTATGCTTTCCGAGAAGCTTGGGCCGCCCGTGGTTTAGCCGGCAGCGTGCCTAACTGCGTCTCCGCTGTGCGTGAATTTTGCAGCTTCACTCCGAGTCGTTCAGGTGAGAGATGTGAGGGCAACACAGGTAAGCCTAATTACTCCCACACAACAGCCAGGGGTTACCCAATGGGTGTCCATTGCTTTGCAAAGTCTTTTGAAGACTTTGCGGCTGCATGAACGCTCCAGCAGCACCTCCTATCTGCCTTTACATGATGAACAACTATAGAACCGTTGCGAATGACGCCTTCGGGCGGTTGATTTCAACAACTCTTTGCACATATCTGATCTTCCAATTCTCATTTCTTCACTTCAATCGTCACTCTCAGTAGGAAGCTGACTGACAAAGCCATCATGAGCAGACCTTCCCTCCAATTCCTTCGCCCATACCTCTACCGAAATACACCATGTCTTAAGCCGCGGCATGCCCGGGCATATTTGTCTGTGCAGCGCCGCCTCAAGCACACCACCGCCGACGCCTTCACTGGCCCATACGACGTCGAAAAGCAGAAACGGCTTGATCAGCTGAAGAACGTCAAGCCGCTAGGCGACTACCACCCTCAATTGGTCTACCCGGTGGGCGCTGAAGCTCTATCCCTTCGAGACTTCAATGCCCGATTCGCAGATATCCAGGACACGAAGACTGAAAATGTCTCCGTGTTCGGCAGGGTTCGCTCCGTGCGTCTCTCTGGCTCCAAGCTGATGTTCTTTGACATTGAGCGCGATAACCAACGGCTTCAAATCATGGTGGAGCGCAAGAAGCTCAGTGAGGGTGAATCTGAGGACAAGTTCAAGAGCCTGAAGAAGGTTGCAAGGATCGGCGATTGGATCTGTAAGTCAGGATGACTCAACAGAGCCTTCTCCATGCGCTGACATCATGAAGCTGTTGATGGAAACCCGACCAGGACGTCGTCAGGTCAACTGACCGTTCTCGCGCTCAGGGTCCCTCAGATCCTCGCGCCTTGCCTGCATCACATCCCTGACAAAGTCGACAACGCTGAGACGCTTGCTCGACGGCCTCACATCCACTCGCTCACGAGCGACGAGCCTGCCGACACCCTTAGGCTTCGCGCCCTTATCTATGACTACATTCGAACATCCTTCATACAGACTGGGTTTCTCGAGGTAGAAACGCCAATGTTCGACGTAAACGCTGGAGGCGCGATTGCAAGACCGTTCGAGACCGTTGCGAACGAGATGTCGAATATGCCTATCAGACTCCGGATAGCACCAGAGCTGAACCTCAAGCGGCTGATTGTCGGCGGACAAGACAAGGTTTTCGAGATCGGGCGCGTCTTCAGGAATGAAGGCGTTGACAACACTCACAACCCCGAATTTTCGACCTGCGAGTTCTACGAAGTCGGTGCCACGCTGCCCCAGCTGATTGAGAGAACGGAGCACCTCATCCATGGCCTACACAGCGCCATCGAGTCCCTCCGTTCCACGTACTTCCCCACGCTCGCAGCCCCAGCAGGCATCGACTTCACCATGCCCTTCACGCAACTGCCCTTCATCCCTACCATCGAGCGCGCCAGCGGCCGCACACTTCCTGACCTCGCCTCGCCTGCAGCGACGGAAGACGTCCTCACCTTCTTCAAGGAACTCTCCCTTGACATCCCACCCAATCCAACACTCCCACGCCTCCTCGACACCTTAGCAGAAGTGTACATCGAGCCACGCTGCCAAAACCCAACATTCATCACCCACCACCCCGAAGCGCTCTCGCCGCTCAGCAAATCCTTCGTGTGCCCCACAACGCAGCAACGCGTCGCGGCGCGCGTCGAGCTCTTCATCGCGGGCCGCGAATACGTTAATGCGTACGAAGAGGAAAACTCGCCCTTCGAGCAGCGACGCAAGTTCATGGCGCAGCAAGAATATCAGACCGAGGGTCAGGGCGCGATCGACGAGTCGTATCTCGAGGCGCTGGAGTGGGGCATGCCGCCTACAGGGGGCTGGGGATGTGGGCTTGATAGGCTGGTGATGCTATTTGCGAGTAAGAAGAGAATTGCGGATGTGTTGCCTTTTGGCACGTTGAGGAATGTGGTTAGTATTGCGAAGACGAAGTAGGGGCGGAAAGCGCTTGGGATTGTATGATATGATGTTTGTATAGTTCGAGTTACGTACATGTTGAAGGATGCTGCTCGTTCAGAGATCCTCGTCACTTTGCCTGTCCTCAATAACTGCCCATGCAAGCATACTCTTGCACTACAGAAGAAGTCAGGAACAATTCTAGATCGAGAATAACATGAGGTAGTTCCCAGCTGTAAACGCATTGCTCAGAGCGCGCCAGGCTAGTGTTAGCTACGATCATTGCGGTGTCATATATGGCTTTCTCTGCGGCATAGGATCCAAGGACGTGGAGGATTGTTAGTCATACTAATCGTCATTGTCCCTCATCTCGACCACCTTCCATTCAGGCTCAACGACACCTCAATCCACTTCAGTTTGTGGCACGTATCGGAAGGTAAGCATGACATCCGCACCGCCACAGCAAAGTCCATGGCGTTCTCTACCAGTGGTAATGGAGCACACTCCGTCTCCGCTCCGCTCGTGTTCGTTCGTGTTGGTTTCGACCGGTCAGCCTCAAAGTTTGGATACGAGCGGGGCGAGCCACCAGCATCACGATCGTACCGCTGTGTAACGCGCCCATGAACGTGGGGAAAATAGTATGGGGATTGCCATCTTTATTCTGACGTCTGGTCTTGCCAGCAGGCGCGGCCAACTCTGGCAGTAAACCGTTAAAGGCTCGCAGAAGACTACCGCAGTGGGTAAACGCTGGCAAAATCGACCTCGTGTTTCTAGCGGATGTTGGCTCAGAGCTCGAGGGCGCCAAGTTTTCATACCCGAGACATGCGGATGGTACGGTCGCTCCGTCGAGTACATTTGTTGTACGGGTACCAAGCGCGTGGATGTTGCGTAGCTATCGTGCTCCCACTACCAGACGGACGCTCGCAAGTTAAGTGTCGTTTCTTTCATAATGACACCCACCTATGCACCTGTTGATACGCAAGGCTGCATTTCGCTAATGATTTCCTGCACCCAAGACATGCTGAAGGTTTAGGGTAAACGACACATGATCAAAGATTCCTGAGGTGCCTTGCCTTCCTCTGGACTCAACTGCAACATCACCACCAGCCACCCATCCCCAGCGACGGAACTCTGCTACAAGCCTCCGCGGCAAGCTGCTCAAAAGATCAGCAGCACATTCGTTTCCACACCAACGCAGACCGTTCAGATAAACAACCCGCAACCCGCAGGCTGTGAGCCGCAGGTACAAGCCCGGCACCCCATCAGCACCGCCGTACGTCACCACACAAACACCCGACCCCGGAAGTCGGCACGCTGTGCCTCTGTGGCTGTTCCTTCGCGCATCACATCCTCGCACCCGCCGTTCCGTGCCGCCGCTTGGCGGTATTGGCGATGTGGTCCCCTGAGGTTCCCTAGGTGATACAGGAGAATGGTTGTGTGGCTGGATGTAAGGCGCAATGTGAGATTGATGTTGGTGGCTAAAGAATGAAGGTGCGAGTTGTGATCGAGGGTGGGTGGTGTGGGAGGCTGTGCTGTGCGACCTTTAAGATGAGAGAGCTACTTTATCGGAGGAGAATGAGTGCCCCTTCAGTGGAAGTAGAGGCACTGTAAAAGAGACGTGAGTTGACAGATTTTGGGCGCGAATGTGATTTGAGTATTTGATTAGATATTAGCATGTTCTACACATGATATCGTGACATGCTTTGCCCTTGCCGTGCATCGATCTCTCGAAGTGCTCGCTGGCTGGGCTTCTAATTCTGCTTCCCCGTGTGCGCCTGGTAATTCCAGGTCGGTCCCTCAAGAAACGCCATGAAAATGCGAGATGCGATGGTATCCGCGGATAGTGACAAAGGAAAATTTCATCATAAAACAAAATGCGATGGTCCTGTTCCCAGCAAGTCAATGGCCATTTACGCCATGTTTGCCGCGCCGTGCTTCTCGTCTTCATCCTTCTCGAACATGGTGTCTTCAAGCCACTTGGTAGCCTTTGCGCATTGCGAGTCGATGTATGTGGTCCAGAGGTGGGCGAGTGTGTACTGAACGGCGAAGAAGGTGGGAATGGCCAGGGCCCACACGAGCCAGTTCTCCGATCGTGGGATGTAGTGCTCGATAGCGTCGCCCTCGCCATTTGCGGGCTGCTCAACGTGGTAGGGTGCGGTCGACCATCCGTAGATCAAGCGTGCGAGACCGACTTTCAGGACCGTTCCGTGCGTGAGGTAGACCGCGAAGCTGTTGCGACCAACCCACATGAAGAGCTTGTTCGAGAACATGCTCTGCAAGCTGGGCGACAGCCAGATTCCGGTTACCATGAGATCCCAACCGATAGCGGTAAAGCGCTTGGGATAGCTCGCAGCGCCCTCTGGAATGATCCAGTCGCCCATTTCCTTGAGCTGGATGGACCAGCTTGCCCACTCCCAGTGCTCTCCAGGAAAGCAAGCGACGTACCAGCCAACAACAATGAGCATGGTGAGGACTGCGCGGCGAATCCTAGGGTAGCTGTTGACAAAGTCGCGGAAGCTCTTCTCAGAGCCAATGTCGCAGAGCATAACACCATAAAGGAACTGGCATTCGAAGGTTTCTGAAATCAGTCAGCCAGGTACCGCAATTCGAGAAGAGGGTCTTCACATACCCTTCTCAGGGCTTGTTCGCATCCAGTACCACCAGAACAAGACAGCGCAGGTGAACAAGCGCATGCGGAACTTCATGAAGACGGTCGCGAACAGGAGCACATAGATGAGAAAAGCACCCTGGAGCAGAGGAAGAAGCGCCCACTGATGGTCATCGTATTCGTTGTTCGCACCAGACCAAGCACCCTGGAAGTTCCTAAGAAGACGAGGTATCTCGGTATCGAGGCTGCCAATGTTCGTTGGGACAGCACGCCTCAGCCAGTGAGAGTCACTGTAGTGAGCGACCTCGAACGCTCCGATCTGAGCGAAGAACCATGCAATGACCATGGCAATGGTGGCCGGCATGATAAGGCGCGGTGGTCGGCGGAAGGCTGATTTCCCAAGGGTGGTCAAAGCGGCTGGAATGTTGCCGGACTTTGCTTGTCGAAGGGGTTTAATTGCGCATACGTAACCAGTGAGGAAAGCAAACATCGTGACTCCGATTCGTCCTTGCCATGGCAGTCGCAGGAATGGTAGCTGGAGCAATTGTGGTGTGGCATTCTCGCTGTCGCGTGGGGACCAGAGGCTGTAATCCCATGCTCTGCACAGATGTGTTACAACAACCCAGAAGGAAGCAACACCTCGAACACCCTGCTTTTGTTAGGCGAGGAACGTAATCTTTACGGTTCGTGGACATACCTCGACCCAAGTCACGTTCTGTCGAGTGTTGGTGGCCATAGTGCCAGCAGAGGCTCCAGATTCGCTCGTCTTCAGGCCGGAAACTGTGGCGCGAACGAGCGATAGCGGGACCTTCAATAGAGGCGTCATGCAAGCGAGTACGAAGTCCAGGTGAAGCAAGGGAACAGCGAGGCCCTAGGTAGATAAGTAGGCGCGACGAAGTCAAGAAAGCAAAGAGAGAATAAAAGAGCGACTGTGGCAGCTATAGCGCACTTCTAACGGCTGCTTGCGAACCAAGCAGGAGGTTAAGTGTTGGTGGCTAGGGTGCAAGCAAGTTCCCCCATGCGAAGACGGGTAGTCGGATATGGAGCTTGGCATGATACAGGCCGTCAGGAGTAGCAGCGATTGACGATGGGTTTTACCTGTCTAATTGGCCTTCAGGCTGGAACGGGTAAGACGCGCCGGAATCTGCATGGGTGGCCGCGTAATTTGCTGGGCGCTGGAGAATCATGTCCATGTGCTCCCCACCCGTTTCACGTCGACAACGGCTTGGCAATGTGCCTGTAATGGAACTGGCCTGCTCCCGCGCGAATGAATTGCAGCCACACGGGAGTCGGCACCGCCAGGAATGGCGAGATTGAGGACATGGCCACTGACCGACCACAGCAGAGTACTGCTGTTGGGGCTGGTGCAGGTTAGGCGGGCTATGTCCAGCGTTGCAGAGGTTGCATCACGGCTGCTCAAAGGGGCTCGGGTGCTGCCAATCCCTAAGGAAGCCAGCAGGTGTGGCGCAAAAGTCAAAGGGTGCGTGTCTGTGATTTGGCGGCTCAAGTCGGCTGGCTTGCATGATTGGGAGTGCATTGGCCCGGTACAAAATCTGTGAAGCGACTACTCACCAGCCGCGTCAGATCCCCCAAGATAGATGAGGCGCCGCAGATAGCAATATCGGAGAGCCGGAGGACGCGTCAAACAATCGTCCAGCTAATTCCCCACGATGTGCTGTGTTTGATCGTCGAAGCCCTGGTGATTTCATGATGGATTGTTGTTGCTGGCGCGCCCAGCACTGAGGCTCTGCGCAGGCAGCGCGCCTCCTTCCTCAGCGTGCATGCTTGGACTCGGCTGCGTCCGCCCACCGCGGCTTTCCAACACACCCAAGCGCCATCCTAGCGGCCAGGGCAGCAGTGGGTCGCGCGCCAGTCCAGGCCCTCTGGCCTTGATTCAATCAACGGATGCCATCATTTTTCACTGTCGCGTGAGGTTGGCTGCAGTTGCGGTCAAGGTCCACATAAACGTATGATGTCATTGCCCAGCCTCTCAGTGGTTCTTCTCCACAATCTCCTTCGCGAACGCGGCAAAATCTCTTCTCTCATCCACCTTCTCCCAAAGGTTAGGCTGGGTAAATACCGCCAGTGTGTTCCTTGCAACTTTCCCGCCAATGCCAGGACCAGCTCCTCTGACGAAGTGGGGCACAGCCTTGAACTTGCCCTTGGTGATGATTTCAAGAGCCTCACCAGTCTGGAAGCCGAGACAGTCCCGTGGTATCCCGACCTTTACGGTTGCACCGGTCCTTGAGTGGATATACAGTCCAGCCTTTGGGTCGGGCGAGCGCTCAAGCTCCTTCAGAGGTGCGAATGCTGCGCCGGTCTGTGGCGCGTGTGCAGCCTCGTCAACGAACATGGCAGACGTAAGACCTGTCAAGCAGCCGTGGTCGAGATGTGTAGCACACCAGTCGTCCTCGTCACCGCTAGAAGCGTCTGAGGCTCCACTGCTGGTCTCTGGGGAAGGGAAGTAGTGCAAGAGCCGTGCTTTGGTCGACACACTCGTCTTGACAAGGTGCTCCAAGAAGCCCTTCTGATAACCTTCGATGTTGGCCTCAGCGTACTTGTCACATGCACGAGCAACAAGTACAGCAACGTCGATGATCAGTGTTGTTAGCTCCCTGAATGTCTCCTCGAAGCCGGGCAGGAGTTCCTCTGATGGCCAGACATTAGGTGCCGTGTACTCTGAGAACGAAGGGTACTTCTCAGCGACCGACTTCTGCGACTCCTCAAATCCAGGGGCACAGTTGACATAGTATGAGCCCTTCAGTGTGTCATATTGGCCATCTTTAAGAGTCTCCTTCCCACAAGACCAGCCAACAAGCCATTTGGCCGCTGGTGACTCTAGCTTCTCTGTGTGATGTAGGTCAGAGACTACTCGATCGTCTACACAAGCTGCACGTACCAAGTTGCTCGGGGGACAGACTGGCGAGGGCAGATGAATATGAAAGCAGCTTGTGCCTCAGTCCATGGAACTTCTCAGGAAGGTCCTTCACAACAATGATGCCGAGACTCTCAGGGCCAAATGCTTGCTCGAGCAGCGAGAAGGCAACATTATCTGGTGAAGCATTAGTGCACGTCTACAACTATCAGGAGTTATGGCTATCCTGCTTACTGTTCTTGAGGTCCTCAAGCCCCACTGCGACAGCGTTCTGATTGACCGCGGCGTTTGCACTGGCCATAATGATGCTCAACTAGGTCTACCAGATATGATGAGGAAGGTTCAGAGCTTGTAACACCTGCAGTCTATCGCCTTTAGTATCGTGAACACCTCCAAATTAGTGCGAGATTCGAGAGCTCGGCTGATATTCATCCAATCGCACCTGCCCATTTCTGCGTGGAGCTCTGACCACCTGCCGGCTTGGTCGGCCAGTTCCGAATACAGCTCGTCGAATTCCGATGCTAAACTCACCACCAGAAAGCTATCGCCATGGTCAAACCACTCTCCTTCAAAGGTGACAAGAAAGTAAAGAAGCGCAAGAGAGTTGCCGATGCGGACGATGCAGAACATTTAACCTCAAAAGCGTTGACTACGTCAGCGCCAGCAGACGAAGAGAGTGATGATTCCTGGGTGAGCGCAGATGCGCCGAGCGACGTCACCGGGCCTATCGTCATTGTTCTGCCTACCGAGAAGGCAACATGCTTAGCATGCGACGCAGTTGGCAAGGTCTTCGCGAGTGAGCTCGAGAACATTGTGGACGGCGACACGACCACAGCTGAACCGCACGATGTGAGACAAGTCTTCGTAGCCAATAGGGTCGCTGGCACAGAGGACTTCAACCTAAAGGGCCACCATGGCAGGTACGTGTGTTCATACTCTTGTTCTGCAATGACATACTGACCTCGTCGAGGTATCTTAGTTGCGACAAATACGGCCTCCTGAGCGCAAACGCGACCGCCATTTCGCCAGAAGAACGCTTCCACATAATCGCCATACCTGACAACCCGGGCGCCTTTTCTCTGCAGACCCAGCGCGAAAAGTACCTGAGCATCGATGAGTCTTCAACGAGCGGCCCAGAGGTGCGCGGAGACGCAGAGGATGTCACATTTAACACCACATTCCGCATACGTATGCAGGCACGCTTCAAACCGCGCAACAAGGCCACGAAGGAGGAGAAGGCCCACCAGAAGATCAGCAAGAAAGAGCTGGAGGACAACATCGGGCGCAGACTGAACGACGACGAGGTCAAGAAGCTACGCAAGGCCCGCCGCGAGAACGATTTCCATGAGGTGGCCATGGACATGCGGTCGAAGTCGTCACACGACAAGTACGCTTGAGAGTCTGATCTCAGAGACCCCTTATGGTGCGCCCTTAAGTTGAGGCGCAGGGGTCAGCGCTTGAATCGCCCAGATGTTGCCAAGCCTCCGTGGAGCATCCTCAAACAGTGGTGTGCATGTCGCCAATTTACACCCAAAACGAATGGCCTTCAGAAACACAGATCATGCGCCACAGAGTGTGTACACTTGGAACGTCTGGCGCCACAAAGTTGTGGCCCTTGGTGGCTCAGCAACGGAACTTTGTTCCGGCTGGGCGTTTCGATGTGGATGATGGAGTGGCTACGGGACGGGCCTGGGAGGCTGTGCCGCAGCTCTTACTCTTGCTTATGCACCACTCCACATGCAGGAGGAAGAAAACTATTCATTTGATCTCTAAGTAAGCAGCAGGCACCGAGAGCAGCAAAGCCAATTCAATCACTGCAGATTTGGTTACTCATGCGACAAGCACATTGTTCGCAGCACTTGTGGAATACAACTTCAACAAAAACCACAATCTGCACAATATCACCTCCCATACCGAACATGTTAACTGGAATGCTAAAGTAACAATGCCTGCTACCATATCGATCCGCTTCTCACAGTGTCTGAGTTCACAATAGCAACTCGTACAGTGTGTGCCAGCACTCTTTGTGTGTCACACATATGCTCGAGAAAGCTTCCCCTGTCTGAGCACTGCAACAATTGAGTACTTACAAAAGACCAAAAAGCGATCAGCAACGGATACCGACTGTACATAACCAAGATGACCAAGCTTAAAAGCCTTCATGAAACCTTATGTGAAGGATATCTTCAGTTGCGCCGCCGAGATTCACTCGTCGACATCGAGAAAGGACCTCCCCTTGAACAGATCTCGGACGAAACAGGTACACTACTGCATATCCTTAAGCCTCTGAATCCTGATTTTTATCGCACATCGGGCTTCAAAATCCGCGATCACTCTCCGACTTTCATGCAAGGTCGCGCCTCGACTCCAGTGCGCGCAGGCCCCTCGTACATAAGCCATGAATGCCAATGTTTTGAGGGCTGCCGCGAAGATGCTGTGACCTTGTCACCCATCGCAGAGCCGCAACAGTATAGTAGTCCACGCCGAAGCCCTCGACGAGCCACACATTACGTGCGTGAAGGCTACATCTGTGAGTGTGGACCACACTGTCAAGCTAACGGATCGTCAGTCGACAAGGCCTCGTGTTCCTCAGCAGAGTCTGCAGGATCACTGGTATACGCTGCTCTTAGTCCTTCTGTGGACAACGTCGAATCGCCGCTCTTCGACGCTGAAAACGAGTCTGTGGAGATCCCTTGGAAAAGGCGGTCGCGCCGTGGACGATGGTCACCGTATCCTTCGTCTCGTTAAGCGCCGTATGATGGTTCTGTGCGTACGACTGCAGGATCGATGAGCCGCTTATCCGTCAAAGAATTCGTGAGTAAGTTTCCGCATATCTTGCGTGTTCGCTCAGTGTATCCTTAGTAAAAGGTGGTATGGTAGGATCAGTGTGCTGTAGTCAATAGACACGAATGTTAGTATTCAGCTTCCCATTGAGTAATTCCAGAAGCTACGGTTGGTGGTGGTGATAGCTCGCTGCTTCTTATTGTAACGAGATGAACATGCAGAAGGTGCACCCACGTAGTCAACGACAGGGCTAATCAACACGTTTCTCATCAACTTGTATCGCGACACCACATCCATACCTTCCTCATCGCCTATTCCTTACACATCACCCTTTCGACAACCAGCTTCTACAGACCTCTCGCGCGCTCGAGGCTGGTTGCTCACAGGCTCCTACATAACTCCACCACAGTTTTACCTGCACCGCAGTCTCCGCGCTGCTACCACTTGTCTAAACCAGCTGAATCACTACCTTAGCACGCGCACATTGTCATCTGCCTCGGCTTTGTTTCTATCTCACAGGGTCAGCTACCAGCGTTACACTCACCATGACCGCGAGTCACATTGCAGGCAGCCGGACAGCTCGTCCAACAAGACTCGCGCCGGGAACAACAACCAAGCGACTGCCGTGGCTTGACGGAAAGACCTCAAACGCGGTGCCTGTAACACCTACCGAGGGCAACACTTCGCCTACAGCGCGTCCATCCAGCCGCAAGGCCTCAGTCCTGACGATCCCAAAGCGGACTGCGACTGCATACACGACTGCGGAGTCAACCGTCCGCCCCCCAAGATCAGGAATCGTTGTCCGCAAGAAACTTGTGTCGTCGTCGACTGAACATCGAATGCTAAACTTGGCATCACCCCTCGAGAGCAGCCCTTTCCCAGTCACGAGGCATCGAATGGCACAGAGTCGGAGAGAGTCCACAGCTCGACAAGCGCCATTCTACTCTGAGCCGATTACGCAACGGCCACGAAGAAGGCTTTCTATAGTGGACACTTTCGAGCCGAGTGTAGATGAGGAGATCATATACGAGCATCGCGCGCGAGCAGACAGCTTGGCTCCGGTGCCAGACCACCTTGAAAGATCTTCCACGTCTGAATCGATTGAACTGCCCGTCCAGCGCGACACTGTCACAACTTCGACTACGCCAGTAGTAGTGTCTCGGGTGCAGATGTCACCGTCTCGTCCGCGACCAGGCCGCAACGCTTTCGAAGGGATGGGAGACAGGAGCATCAGCACCGCAATCGAAGGTCTGGAGAATATGGCACAAGAAGCTGTGCATGTCGCCGATGATACTGCAGACCATGGCCAAGTTGAGGAGATATACGAGATCATCGAAGACGCTAGACAAGCTATCCAGGAAGCTTCCAGCGATCCTGCGCGGCGTCTCATGGTAACAAGCTCGCCACTTGCTGCGTCCGATTCTTCGCATCATTCGGTGGACTACGGTGGATACACAAGGGGTCTATCGCCTTTACGTCCAGGACTGACACCACCTCTCCCCCCTCTGACGATCCAGAGGAACATCATTAATGAATCGGCGGAATTGCCACCCTCGCAGATGCGAGCTGACCTGCAACGTGGATCAGTGTCCGTGGACTGGGCATACCAACCTCACAGAAGCTCAATCAGCAATACTTCATCTTCATCGCGCTCGACGGGAACTAGTCCAGGCCGCTCGAGACTGAGCACTCGAAGTGACTTGCTTCTTCCGCCTGACCCTACACAAGCTGCACCAAGAGAGCAACTCGATCTCGTTGTACGTCCTATGGCTCGAGACTATTCTCGCGGTAGACCACATCGACGCGTCGTGAGAAAGAGGGCTGTACGCAGCGATAGGCCTCACCGTCATCATCGGCTTCGAAGTTTCAGTCCCTCTGATCGAGAGCCTGCATTTAGGTCCCCATCGCGGTACAGACCATCCAGCTCTTCTGCGTCAAGTCCACCGGAGGAATCCTTTGACGAAGAGGACCTTCCGCCGCGATAGCATGGCGAAACTCTTCGCGTACGAGAGCAGGCTCAACATACGTTCAGTCTTCGACGACATCATCGTCGACAGCCGATTGCGAGGAACTGGAGTACCGGCAAGAAGAGGTTGACTGCAATCATTGCGTGCATCAACACCGCTCTCCTCGGCATCATCATCGGAGTCTACGTGAGTTGCATCCCTAAATGGATGACCTTCGACTTCTGACACAGCTAAGGCAGGTGAAGTTCCACGCATCCAGTACTATCTCGCAGACGAGAGTCATATTTCCATCCTCGGCAACGTTGTGTAAGTGACATGAATGCAGGTCCTGGATGTCGCTTACTGTAAGCAGACTGTACATTGGACTTGCCATCTCCACCTGCATAGTCTGGCCACTGCCGTTGCTCCATGGCCGGAAGCCATACACCCTGGCTGCATTGACGCTAGCCATGCCGTTACAGTTTCCGCAGGCCATGATCCTGAGCGCGAAAAGGTCTCCAACAAGGTCAGACTTCCGCGCAGGTCTGCTTGTTGCGCGTGCGGCGACCGGACTCGTCCTTGGATTCGCCAATGTCAATCATATAACCGTCCTGCTCGATTTGTTCGGTGCGTCTTTGCAGAGCAAGAACCCGCATCAAGAGTACGTAGTGCCAAATGATGTGAGGCGACATGGCGGAGGCGTGGGCTTGTGGCTGGGCATATGGTCCTGGTGCTGGATTGCTTCGCTCGCCGTGGGCTTCATGGTCGGTGCTGTCATCATCGAGAACCTGGCTCCGGACTGGGGCTTCTACATCGTCATCATCATACTATGCGCAGCACTGGTACTGAACATCATCGCGCCTGAGACTCGACGTGCAGCGTACCGAAAGTCCGTAACAGAGGTGTACGACCGCGACGAGAACTACATCACTCGCCGCCTTGGACGTGGGGAATGCAAGTTGCACATATCGACAGAGGGCCCAAAGTACTGGTTCGAAGAGATTTGGGCTGGCTTCAAGCTCATGGTTATGATGATGTGCCAGCCTGGCTTCTTCGTGCTGGCGCTGTATCTCGCCTGGATCTATGCGCAGGTTGTGCTTGTTATCGTGCTTCTTGGTTCGTTACTTTCGAGGAACTACAAGTGGCAGCCGCGCTGTGTGGGAGCGGGAGTTACGTCGATCGCCATCGGAGCCTTCCTGGCGCTTCCTTTAACCAAGGCTAGGATCTTCTCTCGCGAACGGAAGAACTCCTTTCGAACGGACAGCATGACGTTCCAGAAGCAAGTGACTTGGTCATCACACCTGTTTCGACGTACACTCTTCACGGTCGTGCTCCCACTCATGGGCCTGGCCTACACCATCTCCTCAGCAGGACGTCCAAGACCATTTGTGGTACCAATTGTATTCGCCGGCGCTCTTGGGTTCTTCAGCATTCTTGCGATCGCTGAGTGCTATGGCCTGATCATGGAGACCTTCGATACGTGTGACTTGCAGCCTGGTGTCAATACGAAGCATCGCCTGCAATCAATGGCCGTGCAAGACAGGCGTCGTCGAACAAATTACTCTTCCTTTCCGCGGGTCACAGCTGGTATCTTCGCCTCTCAAACAATGGCGTTCATCGGTGGAGCGGTGGCCACTGAAGTGGGAGGCATCATGACCCGGCGACTGGGTGCTCAGACATCGACTGGCGTTACCGCTGGGATTCTGTTGTTCTTGACCATTGCGCTTACACTAGTTCTTGTGCGGTTCAGGAGCGTGCAAGTCATCCCGAACCACACATTTGGCACCCGACGCGACACTGCAGCATGGGAAGAGTTTGGGCAGCTCGAGAAGATGGGCAGGGGAAGCGATTGGAAAGCAGTGGTGATTGGCAACCCAAGTGGAAAGATGCGCAGGATGAGCGTACTGGAGCTGGGCGCACTCAGTCGGTGGACAGAGATTCGAAAGCTCAACTTCCTGCTGAAGGGGCCGCGACTGGGCGAGGCAAGATCTGGGAAGAATCCGAAGACTTGGAGAGATAGCTGGTAGCTAGCGAGGAGATATGGAGTCGAGATGAGGCTGTGGATGATTCGAAACCATTACTTTAGTCTTGCGTGGCACTCTTATCAATCTCTCCCGCTGTCCAATGTTATCCAAGACTGAGATGCCATTGTACTGTTGTGGCGGTGGTGTTGAGTGACGCGCCCGCTCCTGATGCTTCCGTAGCGCCAAGGTTCGGAAAAAACGCTCGAGCTCTCTGGAGCCAACACGGTGATAGCCTTCGGTCCACACCACCTCCATCGCCCACCCACGCCGACGCACCATCACAATGTCTTTCGCTGTATCTCGCGCGCTCGTCCGCCAGTCGCGGTTCGCCGTCCGCCGCGCGGGCCTGCGCAATGCCTCGACAACCTCCGAGGCCGCCGGCGCCGCAAAGGAGAAGGCTGGCGACGCAGCCTCCAAGGTCCAGTCCAAGGCGTCTGAGGGCCTGACCAAGGTCAAGAGCTCGGCTGAGTCTGCGGCCAGCTCGGTCAGCAACGCCGCGAGCAACGCCGCGAGCACCGTCAACAGCACAGCGAGCCAGGCCCAGGGCCGCGTGGGAAGGTTGGTCGGCGCCGTCCAGGGTAAGTCATTTCTGATTGGGGGCAATTGGGTCTGCAGTTTGGGCGTCTGAGAGAAGAGCGCTCTGGGAGGGCGATGGGGCCCAATGGCGCGGCTTGAGAGCTCTGTGCAGCTTTCTGGCTTGTGACGGGCAGCTCAGACGACTACCAATTCCAGACTCAAGAACGCAGAGAGAGGCAAGAACACGAGCTAACAAGGGCCAGGATTGATTCCCCGGGCTACATACTACGGTCGCGTCGGTCTCGAGCTCGGTAAGCTCATCGTGAACAACCGCGGCATGGCACCTCCGTAAGCCCTTCCATACCCTCTCACCGAACACCAGCAGCTAACACAACGACAGCTCCATCCAGACCATCCAGGGCTACCTTCAGCCTGCGCTCAACGCCCTCCGCCACCCCGCCTCGCTCGCCAACTCGATGAACCCCAACACCATTCTCAGCCAGGTCCGCGGCGCATCGAGCGCACAGTACTGGAGCGCCGGTGTCGTCGCCGCCGAGGTCCTTGGTTTCTTCTCCATCGGCGAGATCATCGGCCGCTTCAAGGTCATCGGCTACAGGGAGAAGGGGCACGGTGGTGACAGCGAGGCGCACTAAGCTCGGTTCCCGACCGACTGTCGTGCGTACGTAGCGAAGGCAGTACTGAGTTGTAATCTGCCGAACACTACTGGTGCACAGGGGAGTCTGAGTGCTGGAGTAGCGAGAGTCGTGAGGTAGTGAGTGGGTGTACGATTCGTCGAGTGAATTGGAGTGCACACGCAAGCGGGCTGATGGGAAAAACCACCTGTACTATGCACATATCTGATTCTAGATTTCTTTGACCAGGCAGCTATTAAGTGCAATGACCGCAATATATCTCCTTTCCTACAGTATCGAAGACGCCGATATGCAATCGTCCCATGTGCTATCAGACATCGAACCACTGCTGGCCAATCAGCGGCTCTCGTTTGAAGGCGAGTGTGGAGTGAAAGCTTGATCCCGGGCGTCGACGGGTTTGGGAACTTGCCTAATGGGGTAGGTTGAAGAGCCCCACTTTAAACTTTTGAACCGCATTTCGAAGATCACCAGGATGGCTTGCAGCTTTCGCTCTCTGCGCATGTGAGACAAAACACTGTTGCATTACGCCCACGGCACTCCAGTACCACAACGGCCTCAGCGCGCCTACCCCGCCCTGTCTACCTGCAGACGTCTCCATCGCCATGGACGTCTTCAAGCTCCTTTCGCGCTCCGCAAAGCCCAGCCAGAATGCAGGCGCAGCCCAAAAACTGCCTTCCAGCGGCGCCGCCTCGAATCCACAGCTTTTCGGCCACGACGGGCCGGAGTTCCACAAGTCACAGAACAAGAAAAGGAAGAGAGGGCAGGATAAGACTGAGCCGGTGGACGAGGATACGAGCTTGTATGCTGGGCTGGACTTTTTCGGTGCGCAGAAGACCTCTGGGAGCGCAGACGCCGAGGGCAAGAAGAAACGCAAGAGAAAAGCTGCGGCGGAACAGGACGTGGAAGAGAGTGTGAACGGAGAAGACACTGTCGACGCTGAAGGCGAGGCGGAGGACCAACAGGACGCATACGACGCAGCAGAGTGCAAGCGCGTCCTGCGCTCGCACAAGCTCAAGATCGCGGTCCTCGAAGACTTTGCCGCACAGGCAGCGCTCGATGCCAAAGAGAAGAAGAAGGAGAAAAAGAGCAGCAAGAAGCGCAAGAAGGAGAAGGAAGACACCAAGCCGAAGAAGGATGCTAAGAAGCAACTCTACCCCCAGCCGCTCACCGACTTCGCTCAGCTGCGCACGCGCTACGCTATCTCGAGACGCCTCGCCGAGAATATACAGGAACAGGGTTATAAGCTGCCGACGGAGGTTCAGCTCGGTGCGCTGCCGCTGCTGCTTGGAGGCAAGAAGCAGAGTGCTGCGCAGGGCGACGATGCGAGCGCGGAGAGCTCTGGCGCAGAGTACGGCGGCGATGTTGATCTCTTGACTATTGCGCCGACAGGTAGCGGCAAGACAATCGCGTTTCTGATCCCCGTCATCAACGCTCTGCTCAAGGAGGGTTCAACGGACAGCAAGAACGGCCCTCGAGCGGTCGTCGTCGCGCCGACGAGGGAGCTGGCTGCTCAGATTGTGAACGAGGCGAGGAAGCTTGCTAAAGGCACGGGTATCAAGGCTACACTCATGAGAAAGGGTATGGAGATCGTCGACCGCGGAGATGACTTGGCCAGCGAGAAGCCTGCCACCGAAGCAGACGCAGATGCATCTGGCGATGATAGTGGCTCTGACTCCGATGCATCAGACAATGGCGGCCACGTCCAACAGAAGAAACGCGACCGCAGACGCGCAGAACTTGTCAAAGCCGCCATCATCGTCGCAACACCCCTCGCCCTCCTCAACGCCCTCAAGCGCAGAGACGGCTCCGTCGCGCCCCTCCCCAGCATCCGCCACATCATCCTCGACGAAGCAGACGTCCTCCTTGACCCGCTATTCCGCGATCAAACTCTCGCCGTCTGGAACGCGTGCACAAACCCACTGCTCCGCATCGGTCTCTGGTCCGCAACCATGGGCGCATCCGTTGAGTCTCTCGCGCTCTCCACACTAAACTCCCGCTGGAGCGCACTCACATCCACATCGCCCTCGCCACCACCCCGTCCCCCTCTACTCCGCCTCGTCGTCGGCCTCAAAGACACCGCCATCCCCAACATATCCCACCAGCTCGTCTACGCCGCCACCGAGTCCGGAAAACTGCTCGGTCTGCGACAACTCCTGCACCCTACATCCGTTTCGTCTAGCTCTACGGCGCCGGTCCTCAGACCCCCGTTCTTGGTGTTTACGCAAACCATCCCCCGCGCCATCGCCCTGCACGCAGAGCTGCTGTACGACATCCCGCCCGAAGCTGGCGGCTCGAGCAGGATAGCGGTGCTGCACGCCGACCTTTCCTCCTCTGCGCGTGATGGCATTATGACCCGTTTTCGCAAGGGGGAGGTCTGGGTCCTCATCACCACTGATTTGTTGGCCCGTGGTGTGGATTTCAGAGGCTTGAATGGCGTGGTGAATTTCGATGCGCCGACCAGTGCAGCGGCGTATGTGCATCGTGTTGGCCGCACGGGACGAGCAGGACGGGAAGGAGGCGTGGCGGTCACTTTCTACACGCAGGACGATATTCCGTACGTCAAGGTTATTGCAAATGTTATCCGGGCATCTGAAAAGCTGCGCGGGATTCCTGAAGGCGAGGGCAGTGTTAAGCAGTGGCTGCTTGATGCGCTGCCCACGCCGACGAAGCGGGATAGGAAGGAGTTGAAGAAGAGGGGTGTTGAGTCGAGGAGGAACAATTTGAAGGGCAAGGAGGCGAAGAAGAGCCGCATCTCGACCAAGTCAGGCTACGAGAGGAGGGTGGAGAATAATAAGAGAGGTGCCAAGGAGGGCAGTAAGAGAAGAGAGAAGGCTGCGAGGGAGGCTTCGCCTGTTAGTGATGATGGGTTTGATGGCTTTGAGGAGTAGGACTCCATGCCATGTGGTCAATTACACGCTCGAAACTTCATTGAGCTGCGTGCGAATCTTTGCGGCTGCGAGTCCATTAACACTCCTCATACGAGCGATGTGCCTGTGTTGGCTGTCTAGCGTATAGCGCTTGAGTACTCGATCTGATATCTGTATTTGCCTTTGTAGCCATGTTGATGCGCCTCAGGGCCCCGCCTTACATACAACACACATGACATCCACAATCACATCTACAGATAACCACATCAAACAAATTGCGTGTCGTCGATGTGCTCGTCCTGAATCCTTGTACACGTGCTGGTTAATGGTCTGAAGCGCTGCTCTTGCAACTCCACCTCTTTCATCATGGATCATACACAAGCTTTACCACTTACTTCCGATCATTATGAAGTGCATACAACTCCACGCTACTCACACGCCTCCCTTATAAGTCCGCGCGAAATCCGGTTGCTTGAAATTGCGTAAATCACGGGGTTTGACTCTTGGTCTCTGCGTTGCAAGCTAGTCCATGTGGACATGAGCACTCCAGTTCCTGATTTCAATACCTTGTCCTATGTCTGGAACGAAGAGACCGCCACTGGACCTGCTATGCCGATCATGATTGGAATTTCAAACCAAACGCTAGGACTGCGGCATTCCAGTCAGCAAATTCTCAAGTCACACGTCATCCAAACCGCCGCTATATCATGGTTGAGGGAGTGGCATTCGGAAGTGTCGCGAACTTGCTGTACGCCATGCAGCCTTGTGCGGTCAACCTGGCTGATACCGAAATTTGGGGGAATCTCTGGACTACCGGCTACGAAGGTCGTGTGACAATGGGCGATATTGATCGTAGGCCTTTTGCGACAGATTCACCGGCTGACCCTAAGCAAAAGCTTAAGCCACTGTATGAGCCGTACCAGCTGAACGCCGAACCGTACAAAGCTCTGGATCCGGCCATAAATCCTATCACTCATCTGCAGAACCTCGGATGGGTACCCCCCAGTGCTCGCGGAGATGACATCGTTTGTATCCTCTGGCGAAGACTGCGACTGATTACCTTGCGGCCGTCAGGGGATAAAAAGAAGCCTGGCATCAGATTTCCTTCGTACGTGGAACATAACGATTGCACTATCAGGTTGTGGGTGAGAGCATTCATTCAATATTGAAGCGATATTCCTTCGAAGATCAAGGCTGGGGGGTGAAGGTTTCGCCCACTGAGTCGGCGGTAGGAGCCGAGGATTGGTTTACTTTTGATCTCCCATTGACAGACTCTTCCAGCATATATCGCACATTGTTTCACTTGGAATGAGTTTGAGATGCTTGAGCGTCGCCTGCAGGTAACTTCGAGAGCCCTGGACGAAAGGATCAAGATGTGCAGAATTCGAAAAGTAGACACTCTGTCATCCATTCAAAACACGAGGAGCGCTCGAGATACTTCAAGAACAAAGCGTGCACAAATCCAGAAAAGCTTTCAGACAAAACTATTTCCATAGATCTCACTGTCATCGCGAGACTCCTGCTTCCTCAACTACCTCCTGCAGCGCGACATACTCGACACCTCCCCTCCACCGACTTCGCTGCTATAGCGCCTCCTTCAACGCATTCCCCTCAGCAGATACAACGCTCCCGGCACTTGCCACAATCGTCTCGCCACCCGCAAGTCTACGCTCCATCTCCTCAAGCATAACCCTTGGGCCCTGATATCCCCTCTTCCTAATAACGAAATACCAAACGGCCTGGAAGATCGTCAAGCCGCCAACAATAACACACGAGTAATTCATCGTCGTCGCATCAAAAGGCACCGCATACGGGAAACAATAGATAACAATCCACACCAGCATATACGCCGACGCCACACACGCAACAACATAGAACACAGGCGTCGGCATGGTAAATGGGCCCTTGACGACATGTCTCCTGCGAGACAGGATGTTCGGCAGGATAAACGCGAGGTAGCTGCAGCTGCTCATAACAATGAAGCTGCCAACGAACGCAGCAAAGGCAGTGCTGTTGCCCACGTAGATAGCACCAAGCACGCTGTTCGCGACGGCGCAGGCGAGCGTTGCGTTGAACGGGTTCTGCTGCGTGGCGTGCACGGCACCGATCCAGCTGCTGAACGGCGTTGCCGAGTCGCGGCCTAGTGTCCATAGCATACGCCCCGAGGTTATGTATGTGCCGACGTTTGTGCAGAAGGTGGGGAGGTGGATGACGATGAGCAGGCCGAGGGAGCCGGCGAAGGAGTTTGTGCTCTGGCGGTAGAGTTCGGCGAGGGGAAAGGGCCAGGGGTTGCTGAAGAGCGAGTCGAGATCGTTGACGGAGTAGAAGATGGTGATCACGTAGAAGAAGGCAGTGAGAAAGCCGACGATATACTGGGCGAGGATGGCTTTGGGGATGTTGACGCGCGGTTTGGGGACTTCTTCGGCGAGATGGGAGACACAGTCGCTACGAACATTAGCATGGTGCCATAGATGGGTGGGAGAGAGGTAGAGGGTAAACTTACGGTGTACCGACCGCATAGGCGCCATTCAGCATGCCAGCGCAGAAGACAAAACCATCGCTGGTCCAACCTGTCTGATTCTGCCACTCTTTCCAGACGAAGGAGTGGGTTGCATAACCCTTGCCAGTCTTGGAAGGCATGATGGCGCATACCATGATGCTGATGAAGCAACCGGCCAGGATGAGGAAGAGGCCCACATTTGTAAGGGTTGGCAGTGCGCGATTGGCGTACATGACGATGAAAGCAGACACCCATGTGTAGATGAGATACACAATGAAGACATGCCAACGCTCGTAAGCGTAGTCTGGGTGGAACAGACCCCACATACTGATGATCTGGTTTGCGAGGATGGAAGTCATGGAGGCAGTACCGAAGAGCCATCCAAAGAAGTTCCACCTGCATGAGTGTCAGCAAAAAGCGCGAGGTAATGGAGAGCACTTATTACCATCCAGCAAAGTATCCGAGGACACGACCATATGTCTTGCCTCCAGTGATGCAGGCCCAGTGGTACACTCCAGCCGACGAGGGAATTGCCGAAGCCATATCAGCGATGCATGCTGCAATCATGAAGTAGAAACAGGAGATGGCAATGAAGGCGTAGATGACGCCCGGAGGACCTCCATTGTAGAGAGCAATGACCTTGAAATGTCAGCAGGTGTAGCAGTGAGTAGGTGGAAGACCTCACGATAGAGCCTCCAAGAGCGGCCCAGACATTGCCAGTGGTAATACCAATGGAGCAAATGGAAAGGAGACCGAATTGACGCTCCAATTCTTGCTTGTGACCGGAGGCATTGATCACCTCGCCCACCTCGACATTGTCATCGTTAGATTCAAGAGGACTCTTCTCATCCTTATCGAGTCCCATCTTGTAGGTGCTACTGAGTGTAGAACCTAACTGCGATGGTGTCGGAAATTACCAGCAGACAGAAGGTTTGCTAGACTGCAAGTCGTCACACTGCCTGCGTGGGACAAAAAGAAAGTTCGATCGTAGATCGAACGAAGAACGTTGAAGAATCGCCGAAGGAAGCTTCCAGGCAGATAAATGACGAGCGGATACCGGTGCAGTGGGTGAAGACATAAAAGAAAGTTTCCCCGTCGCCCTGCATCTGCCCATTAATACCTCCTGCACTCGCACAAGTACCGACCACTCGGTCAACTCTCCAAAACGTATAGTACCATAGTAAGCCACGCTAAGCGGTGCCATAGATAAGGTACGGAAGTGTTACCAGCGTGCTCAAACGCGAGATGTACAGGGCTACCCAAGCCTCCCCATCTCCGCCGTTGCAGCGGGTGAGACTGTAAAAACGAATGATCATCTGTGCTTATCGCCCGGATCAACTGCGCCAAGGTGAGAGATATGACCCCTGTGCATGAACGATGCAGGCGCAGGCACAAGGCGAGACTAAGCCCATTACGTTGGCTCTAGCTGATGCAGCAAGCGCGGCAGGAATCTGACCCTCAAATGATCTGTACTATATCAGAACGATCTTTTGGCGGAGTTCATAGAAAGCAGGAAGACGTTCTGTGAATCTCTGTGGCTTCGGGTGGTGGGTTGGCCGAACGTTGGTCTTATCTTTCGGCTTAAGATGGAGTCGATTGGGGAGACACTCCCGCACTCCCGCTGGCCAGGGTCCATCGACAAGCGTCCGGGCGGCGGACGGCTTGTAAGGCCCCCACGCCTACTCGTTCGGTGTCCAGGTTTCCTCCGCAAAGTGTGATTCGCTGAAACATTACCATCTTATGAAAAAGGAATGGTGGGCAGGAAGGCTGCGGCAGCATGCCGGAGGGGTTCTGTTTACTGGATGGTGTTGCACTGCAAGAGGTTACCAAGACGGACGTTTCTGCGCCTCAATCGTTCGTTGGTCGGGGAAGAGAATGAATAAAGCGTAGTGACATGCCATGTTGCTGCATTCATGTGTTCTCCCAAGATTGCACCGCCGTCTCTCCGTCCCGTCATCATTGTATGCAGGCTACCCATAACCACTTCATCACCGCCCTGGTGGATTAGCGTAAGCTTTCGGTTCCATGGTGTTGTTGACACTTGAAGACAGTCAAGTCGAATTCAGACAGAGTGCATCTCTGCGTCTTCAGACTCGAGATCACCGTGCTTCCTTTTACTCGGTGTGGCGCTGCCACCCTCGTCGTCGCCCTCTCTCCACTCGGTAACCTCCCATTCGACCTGGACTCCATTATCTAAGTGTCTGCCGCGCTGCTGTCTGAAACGACCCAAGCTCGTGTCGCGCACGATCTCCTCGAACCATGGAGCGCCACGAGCCTGCGGCTCAGACCGCGCAACCGTCCGTGTAGAATTTGTCTGCACCGGTCCTTTAACATTCATCTCCTCGTCGCTGCTGTCGCCGAAGAATCCCAGGGTATTCAGCAGCTCCTGATCTTCGTCGAGCAGACTGCCGACCGGAAGGCAAATGTGTTCAGCTTCATCGTGCGTGCGCTCGCTCCATGAAGAAAGCTGTGTACCACAGTACCCGCAAAACTTGTTCGATGTGGTAGGTGTGAAGGGCGATGTGAAGGTGCGCTGAATACTCGAGTGTGTCTCGTCAGGGTATTGCGCAAACGTCGCTGAAGTATACCATGGTAGAGGTACGCGTAGCCAGAGTGTGAGTGGGCTGGCAGAGTGCTGGCCTGTGTTGTTGTTAGCTTCTATTAGGTTATGGGTGGAGCTATGACGTGATGTCTAAAAGCTCTCACCAATGTCACAGCAGGAACCTACGCGACGCAGAAGAGTTGTCGTACCGCAATTCAGCTCGTCCAGCGTGTTGTGAAGGCAGGTCGACAATATGGCGGAACCGACCGCAGCTGCAGCTGCCACGCAGCCTCTGAGCCATTGTTGATTGTTTCCAACGGAGGAAAGTCAATTGAGGTGGCTAAGCGATTCGTTTGAAACGGCAAGAATGCAACAAGTGTAGCTAGTGACCGTGTGTATTTGAGTGCTCAGATTTGTAGTGTGGAAGTAGAAGAAAGTTCGAGCTCAATCTCGCGATTTCGCGACTTCCTCGTCCTGCCGCGGCTGTCACCCGATTGGTTGTTGACGGTGATGATCACCGTTGGGAAGCTCACTTTTCGTTGTACAAGAGCAAGACCGCATGACACTACATAGCATGCCAAAGTATTTGATGATTCTGAATTTACATTTTCATCAAGCGTCATACTGATTTACTGGTACCGGTGGTGGTCGAAGCCGTTTCGACATGAGCGCAAGGTGACCTGACTGCGACGTCATTGTTTACCCCACATGCCGCTCAGCGGAAAGAACGAACCGGCAGTGCTGTCCACGGACTGCAAAGGGAAGAGATATCTCACTCACTCGAAGGGTTAAATAAAAAGACCTGTTTTGAGTTTAATGAGAACCTATCTGTCTTAGGCATTGCTTTTCTCTTCTCCGACTCCATTGGCCTTTTCGATTGCCTGCTTAGCACCTTCCCATTGCTTTTTCTTAACATTAAACAGTCGGTGAAGGTGCGGACTCCAAATACCACCCACCAGTAAGCTGCATAGCCTCATGCTTGTGAACCAAAACCACCATCCTCGCCATCCCCATCCAAGACACTCGCCCACCCCCGTGCCTGCCAGATTATCAAGAGCACGCAGCCAAGTTTGACCATCGACAATACCGGGTGAAACATTTGAGCGGTGATCTGCCTGTTTTGTCAATCATGCACGATACCCGTCGACCGCCTTTGTCATCTCAGCTCTGGTTGGCAGTGATGATGCACCCTTCCACACCTGCGCGATAGCCATGGGTGCCATGTCAGACCGCTGAAAAAGCCAACGAGTATCGTGTGTACGTAGCCGAGGAATGCCAAGCTATCGGGCTTCTCGAGGGAGACGAAGTTGTGGTATAGGCGAATGATTGGCTTGCTATTGCATCTATACCGCAGCAGTGCGACCGATGGGATCAAAGAGAGGCTCGAGAATACTGGAAACTGCACTGTAGCCTGCGCAACATCTTAAAGCGTCGATTTCTACGACTCTGTCGTCGTCGAGCTCGGCTTGATTGTCACTGACAACGTGTCTCATGCCCTTGGTCGACTCGATAGGCCGCTCTCAAGGAATCGATCCTGTTTGAATTGAGGAAGTGTCTCAAGATTGAGACGCCCTCTCATAGCAATGACACCTCAGACTGACATGTGAACGAGGGTTCTGCACAAATGCGTGATCTTATCTAGCCGTTGTGAAAGTCAAATAGTGACACAATGTCCGGAGCTGGAATATCCAGTTGTCACCAGACGCAATCATAAGTTGGAAGTACAAGCAGATGCGAAGTGGCGTACTGGTCAAACCAAGTACTTTGGAGACGGACGGAGGTTGTCACGGTCGTACACAACGAGCGCATTGTCAAGATGGACTGAGCGGTGGTGCGGACTTCGAGAGAGGATGTGGCACTGCCCCGCACCTGCCTGGAGTATGAGCGCATGTCGTGCAATGCAACATGAACCTCGGAAGTCAAACTGCGATTAGAGAATGAGAGGATCAATTGTGTACGGAGGTATGAAGAAGCGCATCTCATTACCTACGCTGCGATTCATTGATGCGATTGGTGTTGGAATAACGCCAGGCAGCAGCGGAGCTCAGCCCTGCGCTGCGCCTCAGCATCATCACGGAATGTTGATCCCCCGACCCTTCAAGCCTTCGTCCTGCAGTATATCTCTTGGCTCGCCGCGCCTGAAGCTCAAACATCAGTTCACCACCATCTGTCTTAGTAGTCATCATGGCAGACAATCCTCATTCCATGACGGCCCCGCAGCCATCAACAACGTCATCCAACCCACCTTATACACCCCGCGCCAGTTCCATCCCGGACGACTCGACAACTGAATATGAGCCAACACCAATCCATAGTCCAGCCGGAGGTCCTCAGTACGAAGATCTGCCGCCGTCATATGACTTCGCTCTGAGCGATGCACGCAATGGCGGTACAGCACTG
The DNA here is from genome assembly GCA_022225945.1 of Didymella pomorum. Lineage (NCBI taxonomy): Eukaryota > Fungi > Ascomycota > Dothideomycetes > Pleosporales > Didymellaceae > Didymella > Didymella pomorum. Next base: position 72,741 of record JAKJXN010000038.1, on the reverse strand, counting down.
GACGCTAGCCAAATCGAAGCCCACCGTGTCAGCGCCAATGAAGGGCCCAACGAGCCTGAGGTCTGGGAGTACCGCATGAGAGGCGAAGGCGCAGAAGAATCTCAAGAGCACGAGGAAGCGCCCGCTTACGACGGCCATATCCCTGTGCAACATGTCACTTCTAGCCAGAATATTGTTGTTGGGCAGGTTGGTAATTCCACCTCGTCTTCTACGTCCACAGCGACAAGGAGCGGTCCTGCAGTTGAGGATCCACCACATTCGATTCCAGAAGTTACGTCAAGTGGAGGCAGTCAAGCACGCCAAGCTTGGGGGCCCTTTAGAGCGCCAGGTAATGGCCCGTTCGGCCCACCCGGAAATGGGCCATTTGGTGCCGCTGGAAATGGTCCCTTCGGTGGTGGACGCGCCTCCAGAGGCCGTGGACGCCGCGGTCGTGGATCCAGATCTCCGCAAGACTGGCAAGCCTTTGGTCAAAACATGGGCAGATGGGGAGAAGAGTTTGGCCGCAGAATGGGTAGCTTGGGAGAACAATTTGGACGACAAGCCGGTGCGATGGGAAAGCAATTCGGACAACGTACTGAGCAATGGGCATCCGCATACAGTGCCGGAGGTGGAGGGTACAACCCGCCTGCTCGGCCCATGCCCACTGCTGGCCCGAGTACTGCAGAGCCGAGTGGCCCTCCGCAGTATGATCACCCACCTTCTTATGATGCTCCAGCGGCGACCCATGGACAAGAGACCGGTACCTACCGCAACCTCGGTCCGAATGAATATCCACCTGAGAAGATTCCCCAGACGCCTTCCGAGAAGCCGTCTGCCAAAACCCTAGGAAAGCAAACGAGCAAGGACTATGACGACGGCGACGATGACGATGAAGACTCGTCGATCTCCTCAGACTCTTCCGACTCTTCATCGGATGAAGATGAAGAAGAGTCCGACTTTGACGCCATTCAGGCGAAATACTGCATTCGCATCGACGCCATCAACAAAGACGCCGAGATCGCAGCATCAAAGGGCGAGAGCCGTGAGCTGTTCGACCACAGGCGATATATCGCCATTGAAGAAGCCACTCGCAGGAAAGCTGCCGAAGAGCACGTCTTCAACAAGAGATTTGCTCGACGTACCCAAAAGCGAATGTTCAAGGACCGCTCACGCGAATTGACACGAGACTATCGCCAGAGAAAGCGGGAACTGAAGGACAAGTCGGAGGCTAGTGGTAAGGGCAAAGGAAAGGCCAAAAAGGGACCAGGCATGAAAGAGCTGAAGAAAGACTTCAAGACCAAAAGAAGAGCGTTGAAACGCGAGAGGAAGGACGCGAAGAGGTGGTGGAAAGATGAGAGACGCACATTGGCATTACCTCCGGAACGGCTCGGCCATGGTGCACCATCGGAGCAGAAGGTCTTGAAAGGAAAGGGCAAGGCAGCTGAGTAGAAATTTGAACAGTGAGATCTACATCAAGTGTAATACTAGTCTTCATCTACAAGCTCCCACATGTCCAATTCTTCCGGGGGAGGGTAGGTGCTCGAACTTTTTCCAATTTGCCTGAATCTCCTCGAACCTGCCAACCTTCAAAGGCAAGACGATGGTACTAGGTGCAGCAAATTCGTTCCACCATCCTACTCGCTACCACACAAGTCCATGACCGTCCAAGTGCTCGACGTGCTCGTCGTAAGATGGGCACCTACGGCCAACATACATGGCAATGAATGCATGTATCACCTCATGCAACAACGTGTTCAGTCGACCCATCGCTACCTCGGTGATATGTCCGTATGTGTATCCTGTTGGCATATTCCTTGGCTGCACTGTGGTGAACGTTGAAGGGTGTATCGTAACGTGCGCCTTGTCATTTACAATTTCCGTCGAGCCAAGGTCTGTTTCTTTTGCAGGCAGGAAGTTGAAATTCATCTCGCCCGGAAAGAGAACTTGTACAACGAATTGAGCACCTATATACAACGTCATCATGAGGTATCAGAGTGCTCAAGCGACCGAGACGATGCAGAACTCCAGACGTACCTTCGAGCAGTTAGCTGACCTCCTGTGAGAGGATGCTTACCCTATCTGAGAGACTGCTAAATGTCGCGACTGAGCTGCAGGGCATTGTGGTCTTGCTTGACGAGTTTAGGATCCGGAGTTCAAAAGTTTGAGTTATACAAAGTGGCCTGAGAGCATTGTGAGCAGCCTGTCCCTTGCTGGCTGTCTGTAGCCTGGCTGGTTGTGTGTGCATGTTTCTAAATCCGCCTTTTGAGTGTATGCACTGAATTTGGTTTAGTCCTGTAGAACGACCAGGGTGTCGTTGAGCCGGTATCCATCTTGGTTGACTGCTATAATTGCTTGGTCTAAATGCGACCCTTTTATTTGTGTCATTGATGACACCTTCGCTGTCTTTAGTGTAAGTCCACACAGCTCTATTGGTTAGCAGTGAAACCGAAAAGTCGTGGAGAGCTGTACCTTATCTGAAAATCGATGCAAGACATTCTAGGCACGTGCATCAAGGAATGAAAGGAACTAGACTCACTGCACCAATGGAGGAGCATACACACCAACTTGCATGCTGGTTGGATCACCACAAACTTCCAACTTCGCGACAGTCTCAGCCTGCTTTACCACCTTGCCCCTCTCTTCTGCCCAGCGCTGCAAGCCCATGATAGCCTCGTACTCTGTCCACGTCGTCTTGTAGTGGCTTGTGTTGACGTTCTCGTAGTCGCCTGTGAGTGCCCAGGTGCGAGGTCTGTAGAGTGCAGAGCTGCGCCAGAAGTTGCGCCGCCTGCGTGCCTTTTTTGCCGCGGTATAGAAGAAGTGTGGTCGTTGGAAAGAAGCCTTGCCCGAAGGGAGGTCCACTGTGGTGCATGTGTCTCTATCGAAGATTACAGTCACTCTGTCACCAACGTGAACGTGCTTGCGTGCGTGTGATTTGCTCGACGACGTAAAAGAGCGTTTGCGCTTCAACGGGGAGCTCGCAAGCGCAGTGTGAGTTGGTGGACTTCCGGAGACGTCCGTGATCAACGGGCGATCAAAGAGTTCTGGTGCTATATTGACTCCTGGAGTAGCGAAAAGATCTGGATCTTCGTCGAGCTCAATTTCGTAGAGCAAGTCAAATCTGTTTCGTCCATCCCAGTACGAACCACGAGCAATCTTCGAAGGAACTTCAATACCCCGGGCGGATTTGTCATGATTCTGCACCTTCACATTGATGTTTTGGTAGCAGATGCTATATGTCGCTTGATCTGGCATTGTGTCTTCAGAAGGTCGTTTGACTGGCCTTGTTTTCAATGTGGCGGTCTGCCATCCTCTGTCAGCATCATCGGATTCATCGCACCTCAAGTCTGGGGGCAATTTAGCCAACCAAATGTATTTTCGAGTACGGAGTCGTACCTTGCTTCTGACTGTAGTCAACGGACTGCACTTCCTTGTCTTCTTCGTCGCTCTCGACGTGTTGGACTGCCTCCTGCAAGTACATGTAACCAGGGACACTGCAGCAGTCGTCCTTGACTTCCTCCCAAAGCTCGAAAGCTTTATCAAGCTGTAAGATCCAGCTCGCCCAGGTGGCTCCTTCTACGCGCAACTCTTCGAACAGACTCAGGTCGTTGTATATGCCAATCTTGGCGAGCCTCCAACGTTTCACGAGCGCGCTATGAATCAGTCTCTCGCTGTTGTTCTTCTTCTCCTCGGCCTCCCTTGCTTTGGTCCTTGACTCAAAGACACCGCTGCGACGCTTCAGGGCCGCCTGTACCTCCTCAATCTCGCAAACGTGAAGGCGTACACGGCAGGTCGGACATTCGTGGATGTTGTTTGCGACGAGCCTTGCACGCAAGCTAGGGAAGACGGGGTGGTTGCAATTCTTTCGTGCCATGGTGGAATTGATCGCCGAGCGCGTGTGGTACAGAAAGGTATTAAGGGAACAGTTGATATAGTGACAGAGGAGGAGTGAAAAGAGACGCTCGAGCTGCAAATTAAGATAACCGAGAAAGAAAGAGCGACATTTTGGGGCTAGCAAATATGAGGTGAAGACGCCTGACGACCGAAGCTGCCTTCACCTCAAACTTGTGAGCGCCGCAGAGATCGCGTGTCGTCACCGAATAATCAATATCAAACTGCTTGCTCCTCCGTTTACCCAGACTCTTGACGCAGTACCCATGTTCGCAAGTAGGAGTGATGAAACTTGGCTGCTGTTGATATGACGCCGCCCTAGATTTCTCGTTGATTATTTAGGGACAGAGCAGCCCAGATAGCTTCACCACACCTGCAGGAATTCGCCGCCATTGCGCTGCAATGTAGGTGATAGAACATGGATGGAACTAGCCTGGCAGATGCAAGAATCTTTTCAGGACGTCCATGTTCCAGGAACATTCTCTACTTCCTATCGCGTATTTTAGATCGACCCTTCGCCATCCTCGGGTCTTAGCCATACCCTCCAAGCTGTGATCAGTCCATCGATGCACCATTCCTCGCTCTTAAATCCGCGTATAAGATCTCAGTCTATGCACTGGCTTCTGAACGTCATACCTCTCTTAGCGATAACCACTGAGCTGGAAGACTTGAACCACCGTTGAAGGAGTCTGGCGCTCATACAATGCCAAAGCGTCGAGACAATCGTGGGTATGCAAAGGTTAAGAGCAACCGCCAGTGAGAGCTGGGAAGACTTTCGCGCATAAAGAAAAGCGCTGATGGCTACAGTGAGTGTTCTAGGCAAGATTCAGAAGCTGGACCCACGATGGTGTTGTGGTTTGCCGATCGGAGTTCGGACGGAAGAACGATGACGTTTTCCTTGGCGCAAGCGTTGAGCTTCAAGCTTGCCGGCGCGACGGCACACTTTGCTCACGCCCTCCATTACACCTTCACATACCCCATCCTGTCAATTGGTCTGTGAATATGTTCGCCAGACAGATCTTCCGCCCAGCGAGGCAGCTGCACCAGCAGGTCCGCCGTTATGCCTCTGATGCGCCCAAGCCCGGCAGCAACAGCGTCCTCTACACCGGTATTGGCGCTGCTGGTCTTGCCGGTGCTTACCTCTACATGAGGGGCGGCGACTCGCCATCTGGCCAGCAGGGTAATGCTCCTCCATCTGCGGAGGAGAGCAAGATCCCTGCCGTCACCGGCGAGGTCAAGAAGGCCTTCACTGGAGGTGATCAAGGCTTCCTTTCGCTGGTCCTTGAGAAGTCAGAGATCGTCAACCACAACACCAAGAAGCTCACTTTCAAGCTTCCTGAGGAGGATCAGGAGAGCGGTCTGCCCGTTGCTTGTACGTTCGATGCGCTGAATACCTCCAGAAGTAGGCGTCCTTGCTGACAAACATACAGCTGCCGTTATTACCAAGTACAAGGGCCCTGAGATGAAGAAGCCCGTCATTCGTCCCTACACACCTATCTCCGACGTCGATCAGAAGGGCACCGTGGACTTCATTATCAAGAAGTACCCTGATGGCCCCATGTCCGAGCACATGCACAACCTCGAGCCCGGGCAGCGACTGGATATTAAGGGCCCCATCCCAAAGTATCAATGGTCAGAGAACAAGCAGTTGAGTACCTCCAGGCTTGTAATATGGGTCACTTGTTTGCTAAAGTTCAACTTCCAGTGAGCACATCGCCCTGATTGCTGGTGGCACCGGTATCACCCCCATGTGGCAGACCGCCCGCGCCATCTTCAAGAACCCCAACGACAAGACCAAGGTTACTCTCGTATTCGGCAACGTCTCTGAGGAGGACATCCTTCTGAAGCGCGAGTGGGAGCACCTCGAGAACACATACCCCCAGCGATTCCGCGCGTTCTACGTCCTCGACAACCCACCTGAGACATGGCAGGGCGGCAAGGGCTTCGTCACAAAGGAGCTCCTGAAGACTGTTCTGCCTGAGCCTAAGGAGGGCGAGAAGATCAAGATCTTCGTCTGCGGACCTCCCGGCATGTACAAGGCCATCAGCGGTGGCAAGAAGAGCCCTCAGGACCAGGGCGAGCTCGAGGGCTACCTGAAGGAGCTGGGCTACAGCAAGGACCAGGTCTACAAGTTCTGAACGATTTGAGAGGGCTGTACGATATGTCTGCTAGATCTAGATTCCCCATCGAGCAAGCGATCCACAATTTCTCAAACCACATTAATTTCCTTCTTCTTCTGTGTCACTGACTACCTCTAGGCTATCGTACGACCTCTAGGTAGAGCCAGCGATACAGCGCCCAAAGCACCAACCAGGGAACTAGGGTGACCGACACTGGGGGCCAGATATCCAGATCCCTCAATTTCCAGCTGTCAACTCGGTCCAGCGTCGGCTATTGGTGCATGGTATCCCAGGCGCCTTGGATCGAACAGAATCGAGTCAACTCAAAGGCTAGGCCAAGCTGATGCCGCGCTGCATACTCAACACAGAAAGCGAGGCGTTGCCATGCAACCCCGTGAAAGTTGAGGTCGTCCACCAGCACACGCTTTGACGGGCATTGCTTACAAGTGTAAATGGATAGGTACACACGACACAGCTCATGTAGCAGGGTATCAAGTCGCATCATACTGATTCGGTTCAGTCCACTGCCAACTGGTGGCGCTGGAGTGCACCAGCTGCACTCTCCTTTGAGAGCGAATGAGGTTGAGCTGCTGCTTTGGAACAGTGCAGAGACCCTTATAACAAGCCTCGTTAGGCAGATAATCGGAGTTGACCCGAACCTGGCCAGGGAAGAACGTGTCTTTCAAAAATTCGCACAGCAGTTCGAATCTCTCACGGCCCACTGGGCGTACGTCGTCTCGCCCGAGAAGAATCATCAGGCTGTCGTTTGTGCGGTCGTTGAGTAGCCATTGGAAGCGAGCAAGTGCGCTGATCTGTACAGGAGTGGCAGATCCAGCCAAATGCGCCTCAAAACCTCGCAGAGCTCAAAAGAGTCATGTTTGTCAGCCTGCAAGGCGCCGGCCTGTACACTCCTGTCATGGCGATTTGTATCGTGGCTCTTTAGAGTCTTATTGGTGGTCGCGGATTTGCTGCAATTCTGACAACGGTAGGGATTATGTAAATAAAGAGCAGCATTGAGAGTCTTCACCTTGCACCAGAAGTCTTCGACTGAAGTCGGCTTGGCTTTGGTGTTCGCACGTGATCGGGCGATTTGTATAACTTTCAAGCCGATCAGGTAGCAGAGGTCGCCGAGCGACATTCCGTCGAACCAATTCATGTTCAGTATATTTGGCATTTAGGTGAAGGCGATGATGCGCTCTTTGTGTGCTCCCCATGAGCCTTTAAAATTGCACATGGCATAGTCGGCGAATGGAGAACGACGCTGAAACTGTGCTTCAAATTACATTCACATCCCAGTGATCGACTTACCTCATGCTTGAGGTTTGAAACGACAATTCTTCCAAAGAAGTCGTCGCCCTTTGCGAGACGTCGTGCACATATGTCACGAGATTTTTCCGAGCCTCTATTTATGGAAGTAGCCTTCGGAGAAAAGTCCTAGGAGACAGTCAGAGGATGCTGTTTGTGAGTGGAAATACCAAGCGGTTCCTGTCTGCATGCACTTGCGTTGCGGAGGACGCTAGCTACCGGTACGTGCAGCTATCACCACGTGCGCCGTCTTCGCTTCTTGACCTTCTCTTTTTCGATCATATTTGATCGTCCATCATCCAACACAGCAACAAGCTGCGAATCTGCGCGCGTCTGACGCGATCGCTGAAAACATTGCACATCGTCCGAAAATAGACGAGGCTGCCGGTCTCGCTACGACTACGTCATCCTCCTACCTTGAGTGGACGAGAACATGTGGAGCACATGGATTCGTGCCAGGTAGCGCACACACGTGTTGGTGTCGCGAAACACTTGTTCTTCGGAATGCTGTCACCAGCCGCGTCTACACTCGGCCAAGCGAAATGCGCCTCCTGTAGATCTTTCCGAGATGCCTTCTGCGGTCCGGCGCTCACGTCAGCCACCGCACAGCCTTGTATAGGGATTTCTCCGTCCCTGCAGCTGCAAGACAAGCTCTCGTGGCTATTCTTGTCCCACAGACGACCAACGACGGTGCGCATTCTTCTGTCAACGGACGACATTGGTGGGCCTACCTGCCGCTTCTCACGGCCTGGATCATTGGGTCCACTCAAAACAAAGACGATCTGCACAACGTTGAGCCCTACTGCAAAATATATGGGGTAAGACAGCAATAGCATACGCATGACATGATTTTGTACACTGCAAGCAGACAGCGCATATAGCTCGCTGACGCAACACCTACGGTGTCTCCGAGCGACCAGCCATTTCCCGAGGGCAATCTAAGTATCTTGTTTCTGTTCCTTGCTTCATATAAACGTCCAGCCAACCGTTGCGTTTCCTTCTGCCAAACCTGTGCTACCCGGATCTTAGGTCTCGCTCTATTACCACGTGGGGCTACCGAAAACGGCAGCTGCAAGGGGATCGAAAGTACCTGCCTACGCTCTACCAGCAACCGCTTGGATTGTTTACTTTGCGCACTGGACATTCTTCAACTCTACATCTGGAGCGACGCCCCAATTCTTCGCGCAGTACCTTTTTTCTGGATATCTTGCATAGCATCAGCCACAGTTCTTCTTTGTATCATGTTTATTCGACGCGCTGTCACAGCGCTATCACTATGTGCTGCCGCACTTACAGCTCCTACGTAAGTCATGTGCTTCTGTATGGATGCCGACTGCCATCTATCACCACACTGCTCTACGTCACATACCTGCAACTTCCCTCAAACCCATGACAGTTGCTGTCACGAATTCAAGTACTTACTAGCGACAGCGAGAGACGAAAGGTTGACTTCAATTGGGGCAGCGAGACGATTCGCGGTGTCAACATCGGTGGTTGGCTAGTCCTCGAACCGTAAGTGATCAGTACTTTGGGTCACGCAATGCTGAGGACCGTGTAGCTGGATCACACCTTCCCTCTTTGATAAGGCCAATCAAGGGCGCCCTCAGAAGGACATCATCGACGAGTACACTGTAAGACTGTCAACTCTGTTTCCGCTCAAATGACTCACAAGACACCAGCTGGGCGAGAAACTCGGCCATGATGCTGCACTCGCTGTACTCCGTGAACACTGGAACACATTCGTCACATGGCAAGACTTCAAGAGGATCAAGGATGCTGGGTTCAACATCGTCCGGATACCCATCGGCTACTGGGCATACGATACATTGGGCTCACCATATGTAGAAGGCGCGAAAGTCTACATTGACGCCTCCATCGACTGGGCTCGAAGCTTAGGGCTGAAGATTGTCATTGATCTACACGGTGCACCAGGATCGCAAAATGGCTTCGACAACTCTGGCCAGCGACTGGATGTCCCAAAATGGCAGTCTGGTGATACAGTCAAGCAGACCTTGCAAGTCTTGAAGACCATCTCTGACCAATACGCGCAAACGAAGTACCAAGATGTAATTGTGGGCATTCAGCTCCTGAATGAACCGGCAATGTACAATGATAACATCAGCGAGGATGTGACCCGCCAGTTCTACCGCGACGGATATGGCCAAGTCCGCGACACCTCCGACACAACCGTCATCTTGCACGACGGCTTCATAAGACCAAATGAATGGAATGGATACCTGACGCCGTCGGACAACAACGCCCAAAATGTCGCAATGGACCACCACGAATACCAGATCTTCAACAATGACCTCATCCAGTTGAAGCCTTCTGAGCACAATCACAAGGTATGCGACCTTGCCGATGCCTACGGTGGAGCAGACAAGTGGACATTCGTTGGTGAATGGACTGGTGCTATGACCGACTGCGCAAAGTACCTCAACGGTCTCGGGCGTGGCGCCAGATACGATGGCTCGTATCTCGATGCTCCATACCAAGGCGACTGCAGTTTCGCAAACGATGTTAGCAAGTGGAGTCAGATACAGAAGGATGATACCCGCAAGTACATCGAAACTCAGATATCAGCCTTTGAATCGAAGACACAAGGCTGGTTCTTCTGGAACTTCAAGACTGAGAATGCATTCGAGTGGGATGCGCTTGCACTGGTCAACGCTGGCATCTTCCCAGCGATCAAGAACGGTCAAGTCGAGTACAAATACCCCAAAGTCTGTACAAACTTCTACTAGGTAGGAAGCATACGGGGATTTCACAAAGTCTGGGGTTGGTAAGGCCTCCCGTCCGGCGCCTGACGATCTACCAACCTCCGGTGAGAGTGTCGGTAGGCATTGTTACGCATGCAAATATATGTCCGTAGACAATCTCAAAGCGTCTCACACGACCAAAACTAGTCGCCATCACCCAGCTCGCACTCACGCCAATCTTCAGCTCTCCGGTCATACAAAGCTCCGCCACGCTTGCACACTGCAGTCCTGACGCACCATGTCGCCGGTCGCGTGTTGCCCAGAAATGGATATGCTTTTCCGCCCAGACACTTGCCCTGCCCTCCCCACTCCCATTTGTCGCATCTCCCATCATGCAAGCCACATTACCCAACGAAGCATTCCGCCCCGGCACCACCGCACTATTACCATCAACCCGCTTGGCGCGGGCTCAGAACTGCACCCGACAGCCTGACGCTGCTGTGCCCCAGGTCTGTAACTACAGGGACTTTGTGGGGGCGGGACTGGGGATAATCGGCGGCAAACACAACGCCCACGCCGTGCAGGGATCCTTCATCTTCTTCACCGTTGTGTGCGTGCGGGGTAGGCTTGGGAATGCTGGGGTAGACCGGTGCCAAGTGATTGCGGAACTGCTGCCAAGCGCTGTTTTGCACGCTGTACTACATAATGTAAAGAGCGTTGCATTTCCGGCGCTCTGTCTCAGGCCAGCTCTGCAGATACTTGTTATATAGGGCTGTACCCAGCTCTCCGGCACCGTTTCCTTGGAGCCCACTTCTCCAGATTTCCCCAGATCCACTATAATTCTTTTTAGAATCAAGAGAAAGAGAAGAAGCCATGGCGGCTCAACCCCAGGATAGGATTGTCGAGAGCGAGAAGGATGTACGGCACTACGACGAGAAAGCCGACCTGGAGAGCATCAAGCCCGTCGCCGGCGGCAATGTGGACTACACGGGTAGTGTCGCGAAGACGGATCCAAGGGAGATCGCGCTCGTGCGGAAAATAGACTGGAGACTCATGGTACGTAAGCCCTCCGCCCACCCCAGACCGCTTTATTGAGGGATTGTGTTTTCGGGATGAGGCTGACAAACTCTAGCCTACATTGTGCACTATGTACTTCCTTGTAAGTCTGCCGGCACTGTGATGAGGATAGTGAACTGGGCGAAAGCGATTGAGAATAAGAACAAGCAAGCTTCGCCAAGAAAGCTTCCTCCTCCCTATCCACACCACCGCAACGCCTCTCTAACAACAGTAGAACTACGTCGACCGCAACGCCATCGCACAAGCACGCCTCAACAACCTCGAGCGCGACCTCGGCATGAGCGGCGTGCAATTCAACACCACCGTCTCCATCCTCTTCGTCGGCTACGTGCTCATGCAGGTCCCCTCCAACATGCTGATCACGCGCATCAAGCCGGGCATGTACATGAGCGCGTGGATGCTGGTGTGGGCCGTGGTGTCCGGGTGCACGGCTTTGGTTCAGAGTTTCGGCGGATTGGTCGCGTGTAGGTTCTTCTTGGGGATCACCGAGGCTCCGTTTTATCCGGGTGCGACGTATATGTTGAGTATCTTTTATACCAGGAAAGGTATGTCAAGTTCATGCTGAAGATGGGTGTTTGTTGTGGATGGGCTGACGAGAACAGAGGTTGCGACGCGGATTGCCTTGTTGTATTGTGCACAGATTCTGGCGACTGGGTTCTCGGGGCTGATTGCTGCGGGTGTGTTTGCTGGTATGGATGGGCTCCGAGGCATCGCTGGTTGGCGATGGCTGTTCATTGTGTAAGTGTCGATCCATTAGGCAGTCCCGGCGGCCACTAACGTGTATCAGTGAGGGCGCAGTGACAGCCTTTGTAGCCATCTTTGGCTTCTTCTTACTTCCTAATACGCCTCTGACGACCTCCTGGTTGACCCCTGAGGAGCGCCAGATGGCCCACGACCGCATGGAGCGCGATCGCGTCGGTGATGCGGGGGAGAAGGTCAGTATGATGGAGGGTCTCAAGCAGGCTTGCAAAGACAAGCGCACCTGGCTGTTCTGTTTGATGCAGAACTTTCATCTCAGCGCCTGCTCGTTCAACTCATTCTTCCCCACGTAAGTTGCCTGCCAGGCATACTCCGGGAAGCCACATTATTAACAATGTCACCAGCGTCGTCAAGACCCTTGGCTTCAACCGCACCATCACCCTCGTCCTGACCTGCCCGCCATTTCTCTTTGCTGGCGCCGCAGGAATCATGACGGGCTGGAGTTCCGGACGCCTGCACGAGCGCACCTGGCACATCACCGCCGGTCTGTCAGTCGCCATCGTTGGGTTCGTGATCGCAGCCAGTACCATGAACACGGCTGGGCGTTATATCGCATGTTTCATCTTCCCCGTAGGCGCGTACTCGGTTAATTCAGTCATCATCGGCTGGGCGTCGTCGACTCTGAGCCAGACGAAGGAGAAGAAGGCGGTCGTGCTGGCGATGACGAATGTTGGAGGCCAGGTAGGCACCTTTTCTCTCCTCCCACCACATATGCTGATTCTATACAGATCGGGTACATCTACGGTGCGTACTTGTGGCCAGACTCGGATTCGCCGCGCTTTGGCATTGGGTTCGGCGCGTCTGCAGGCTTTGCGTTGCTGAGTATTGCGTGCGCGTGGGCGATTCGTGTGCTGTTGATCAAGGAGAACAAGAAGTTGAGGGAGTCGACGGATGAGCACATCAACTTGTACGGATACTGAGGACGTGAGTTTGAATCATAGGCAGGCCTTTTCGAAATATGCGAAGCAGAAGATAGGAACGGCCTAAGAGATCATGAATGCAATCACGACTTTCAAACCCTCGTTTTTTCGGAGACGCGTGACGTCAGGAGACAGCTTCTCGTGGTGAAGCTTTGATTGTAAGATTGTGACTCCAAGGTGAGAATCGCGAAACTCAGATATGAAAATAAGACCTCAGACTCGCCGCGGCGTTGTGGTGGACAAGGTGCTGGGACCAAGCAGAGACCAGGCGTGATGCTGGGAAGTCAAAGCGAGGAGCGCAAGCAGAAGAAGGGCGAGCAGCAGGAAAAAAGGCCATTAGGCGCGCACAAGACAGCACTATGAGGCCCTTCCGCTTCCTACAGCAGAACTGTTCAGTCCCAGCAGGGCGTACACGCGGGCTGTTGCTGAAGGACGACCCTGCAAAAGGCGCCTGAAAGTAGAGCCCGAGGACGTCCCCAAGCAGCTCCAGGGGCAGCGTCCCGATGCAGGTGCGGAAGCTGGGAGATGAGCGCCCAGGTCTGCGCCTTGCTGGCGACCACGGTGGACGGAAAGGGGTTTGGCACTTTCGTGAGCGGGCAAAGACAGCCAGGCAGCACCCCGACCCAGCAGACTGGCAGAGGCGCCGAGGGCGCGTGACCCAGCAGCTTTGGCGGGTCCTCGTTGTTTCTGCGGGCAGTCAGAGCGGCGCTGCAGTGCACAAAGCGCGTGTCAAAGCAATTATGCAATGCGTTTGTTCAAGGAAGATATGCTGGCAGCTGGCAGCGGACGCGCACATCTGCTTCACTTCAAGAGAGCAGGTGCAGCGATACTGGCCTGCTGCACTGTGTGCGTGGGCGCTGCGCTGACTGCCTCCACCATAGGCTTTGTGGCAGGGCTGCTTCTCGCAGCAGTTTGGCGCGTCAGTTGTAAACAAGCCCTGGAGTAGCGCGTTTTCGGCGGCATCCACCCAGCGAACGCAGCCAAAAGCCCGTCAGATAAGCGGCCGGTGCCCCCGAAACCAAAACTCCCTCGCCCCTCAACACCACCACCGCGCCTGCACCCGCTATCCTCAACTGCCCCCAAGATTATTATGGCCCGCCCCAAGAAAGTCACCGCCGAAGATGCCGGCGAGCTCATGGTCTCAGTCGAGTCTTATACGCGCACCCGTGATTCTGTAAGTCTAATTACTCTGTTCCACAACGCGCGTCTGCATTGCTTGTGTCGTTCGTAGATTCCCGCGATGACCTGCAGCTTGCGACGCGCCTTCCGCCATCACCACCTCAATTTCTATGCCCAAATCGCGTCTCATCTTGGTCGCCTGACCTACGCGACTCAAGTGCCATGTCTGCGCAAAAGCAGCTCCCGTTGCTGCAACCGCGCTTGAGTGTCTCAGACGCGGTGACCTCATCAATAACGCGCGAGGACTCGAAAACACCCACCATTAACTCCGAGAACATTGCTAAGACACCATCCCACCAACAGGTCATTGTTTCGCTCAGTAATCTCCAAGCCGGCCTTGCCCACGTTCAGAGCGGCCTCAACGAGCTCCTGCGCGCCTATCTCGAGCACACTAACAGCGTCATTGCTGGCGAGGACGGTGTGTTGGAGAAGCTCAACTTAGGCAAGGAAATCGCTGCCACCGCCAATGCCACCATCGAGGCTGCTTCCACTGCCAATGGCATCACCCAGGCCATCACTGCCGCTGACAAGGACAAGCCCGAAGCCGCTACCGACAAGCCTGGCAAGGGCACCAAGCGCAAGCGCGAGAAGAAGGAGAAGGACCCCAACGCCCCGAAGAAGCCTTTGACCGCTGCCTTCCTGTATGCGCAGACCGCGCGACCCATTGTCCGCGGCGATCTCGAGGCCGCTCTCGGTCCTGACCAGAAGCTCGAGCCCAACGCCGTCAACCTCGAGGTCAACAAGCGCTGGAATGAGATGACCGAGGAGGACAAGGAGGTAAATCTTGTGCCGTTGTGTGCACATGAGCGCATGCTGACATGCAACAGACCTGGAGGCAGTCTTACCGCGATTCCATGGAGCAGTGGAAGGAAGAGATGAAGACCTATACCGCCACCAAGGGCGTTGCTGCTGCTGACCTCCACGACGATGACGAAGAGGAGGCCGAGGCTGAGGTCGAGGTCGAAGCTGCTGCCGATTCTGACGACTCATCTGAGGACGACGAGCCCGCGCCTGCTAAGGCACCGTCGCCGCCCGTCAAGACCCCTCGCGCCAACAAGCGCCAGAAGGTTGCTGAGAAGCCTGCGGTCAACGGCGCTGACAAGCCCATTGTCGCCGCTGCCTCGCCTATCCCTCTTCCTCGCTCCACCTCTACAGTAGCTCCTCCCTCTGCCTTCACTGAAACTCCTGCTAAGAAAGAAAAGAAAAAGAAGGAGAAGGCCGCACCGCAAGCCATCGCTCCCGCCCCTGCTGCCGCAGCCAAGGAGACCAGCCCTGATGAGGGTGGCAAGAAGAAGCCCAAGAGCAGCCGCAGCACACGCAACAACGAGCCCGAGGTTAGCGCGGACAAGGAGAACGTTGCTGCTCCAGAGAAGGAGAAGAAGAAGCGTGAGAGGAAGCGTAAGAGCGAAGGCGCCGCTGCCTAAGCACTTGCCCCTCCAGCGCCTCATTCTTACTACTTCTATGACGTGTACCGAGTATAAGGGGTCGATGACTTAAAGTCTCCAAGCATGCTGCAGTTCCTGAGCCGAATGCGCAAATCGACGCCTGCCAGAATGCCGCACTCTCGACGCCCCGCCGCGAGAGCTTGCTTAGCGACGACTACCTTTTGAGTCCTACGCCGTAGAGCCTTTGATGATGCGAGCTAAATAGCTCTGCAGTGCCGCGTTCATGTACCTCCATTGCTCATAGTTGCAGCGCTTGACCAGAATTTATTGATGGTACAAAAGCATTCCTGACCCAGTATCGTGTCACAACAGGCCGACCACATCCTTTCTGTGATATCTGAATTTCTCTGAAGCAGCACCTTCACCACCATTCTGCCGCAGCCCGACCGCACCAGTGGCCTCGGCCCGCAGTCGTCACCAACAAACGCGCGCTTTCGCGCCATCACATGCAGGCTAACCCCACCAAGCTGCATCCCCACTTCACTGACAAACGACCGCTTTGCTGCTTGACATGCCTGCTGCGGGAGACGACTTGCGGGAGTACTTGATTGTACCTCCCGCTTCTTCGTCTTCTTTCTCTGGATCGCACCTGAATCAACTTCCCTGCTCACAGTTCGCTCCTAGCTCACGACCTGACACTCCGCGCTTCCACAAGTCTGCTAACCGCAAGGCTGAGAGCACCACCATGGAAGTCGACTATGCCACGCATCCCAGTATGGTCGCGTCAGCACACGCCGGCGATGCCGCGGTCACAATACCTATGGCTGGTGTTATGAGCCTGGACGACTTCCTGTCCGCAAACCAAGAGGACCATGATGCTTTCTTGGCCGCACGTAAGGAAGCGAATCGTCCAGCGAAGAAGAGCAAGACCAAATCCTCCACGCCAGTCCAGCCCGTAGCTGTCGGGGCTAGGTCATCGAAGCACACTATTCTTCTACACGAGCAGTACCAAGCACTCGCCATCCCACAACCGGTCTTCACCTATCAAGGAGACGGTGTCACCAAGTTCAGCGTCGAGGTCAGCTTTCCTGGACTCGCTAACGCTGAGGAGCTGCAAGGTCTGAAAGAGGAGGGCCGGTTCAATAGCAAGCAAGAGGCGAAAGAAGCAGCGAGCAAGTCTGCCCTGGCAATCCTAGAGCGTTTGGTGGAAGAAGGCCGCATCACTAAGGCTGGCAAAGCGAAGAAGCCGAAGGGTGAGCCGGCACAGCAGCAGCCGAAAGAGGAGGATCCATGGGAGAACTTCGTCGGCCAGCTGCTCGGTACATATGATACTCTCCTTCAAATTTCATCATTGACATACCTTCACAGAGTTCCAGCGCGCGACCGGTGCGCCTCAGCCAAATTACACAGACTACCAGCTCGGCACACGCTGGGCCTGTCTAGCAGAGATCGAGGGCCACGACCAACACTACGGTTCTCTCGAAGCCCTCTTCGGCTCCAAGAAGGCCGCGCGCCAACACGCCGCTGGCTGCGCGGTCGCCCACTTCAAAGCCGCCGGTACCTGGCCTGACGAATTCACCGACGTTGGCGGCATCAAGAAACGCAAAGCTGCCGCCAACCCAGCATCTCCCGGTTCTCCCGACGGACGAAGGCCAGGCACAGCCTCGAGCGCGGTCGCAGCATCAGCTCAGTCCCAGGTTGCGTCCCTCGCGCACATGCTCGGCCTCAGCACCCCAGAGTACCGCTTCTCGTACACGGACCCTGGCGTTCCGGATATCCACACCGTGTCCTGCTGGTTCAAGAACGGCGGCGTGCATGAGGGGCCGGTGGGCGAGGTGAGGAATATCTTCGGGAAGAAGAATGCGAGGATTGAATGTGCGAGGAAGACACTCCAGTACTTGACCACCTTGAAGGATGAGAGAATGGGGATTGCGAATGGGTTAGTTAAGGGCATCGAAGGCGGCAAGGTGATTGCGGGAGTTGGCGTGGGCATGGCAATGGATGGCGAAGAAGGGGTGAAGGGGAGGATGGAGAAGGAGAGCAGTAATGATGAGCTGGATACCTACGAGGATGCTATGGAGCACTAGGCGAGAAAATTATAGTGGTTAGTGGTGAGTATCCTTGGTATTGCCATCTGCAGGTTGGAGACATCGTTTGCATTGCTTGGAGTTTGGATCCGCAAATGGACATACATAACGAACGAGAGATTGCAAGTCTTGTACGCGCACATCGGCGTTGGCGGTACTCTCCTACGTACTCATGTTATGGAAGTCTCTGCCCTCACGGCGAGATCATGGTATTACTTCGTTGTCATGCTCCATTCGTGAGTCCAGCCAGACCCGACCAACGCCTCGAACCAAGGGTATTTGGCCGGACATCACAGCTGGCTCAGCGAAGGCTCTAGAGCCCGACTTCATCAGGCTATCAGATTGGTGATTGATCTTGACATGCGCTTGTCAGATCGCTGGGGAACCGACACCGCCAGAGCAACCGGATGGAGTGACAAAATTCTCGACTGGGTTACGGCGAGACTAAAGCCGAAGGCCATGTTAAGAGGTGAGTTGGAATCCACATGGGTGTTGGTGAAAATTGGTCTGTCGGGCGCAACTTTGATTTTGAAACGGAAGTGAACGCAGTTCCTGGAAATTCTGCCAGCGATGAACAGTGTGGGCCAATCTTGGGAACTGAGAATTGGATCTGCTGGGTCATTGAAGGAAGAGCGCCATCAGCGACAGATCTTGAGTGTCCGGCAAAGGCCCAGATACAGCTCTACTCATCAGCTTCCGTCGCGACAGTGATGCTCAGTCCACTTTACCTTTACCTTTGCCTCGGTCGGGCCTTGGCGATGTAACAGCTCAGTGTAACAACTCGAGTGAAAGGAGCGGGTCCAGGTATGTTGCGCCTCCATATCAATTGTAGATTCTGCTACTTCTCCAAATTTCTCCTCAATCCAGCTGTCTCACAACGCCACGGCCGGCGATGCCATTCTTCCAAGCATGGATACCAACAGCCAGTCTCACACCTCTCCTAAGCCAGTCTCTCGCCACGACCTATGGACTCTACATACTCGCCTATCCGCCACGTCATCGATTTCTGGCCTTCCTCATTTTCTGCGTCCCAACACTCTACGCGTTCAGATACCATCTCTCTCTCACGCCCTGGTATTCGGTGAACGATACATTCGGCCGCATGCTCTATATCTGGCTGGCTTACATGAGTTATGCATTTCTTCTCGTTCGCGTGACCCCGAATATCAAACGAGATAGCGGGTGGAGAGAAAGACTGCACTGGGCGGGCAAAGTGCTATACACGCGACATCTGGGAGAGTACTACTTGCCTCCGTCTATTCACTACGCACTTGACAAAGAGAACGATGAACAGCAGCAGGCCGTGCGGCCAGCTCTTGAAGTCGCACCAGTGCTCAGACGCCGTCGCGAACCCCACCACAATCTCACACGCACAACATTCTGTCTCCATCACCTCGCCAGAGCCCTCCTCTTCCTCGCCTTCAACAACGTCTACGATACCCACCTCACCCCGCCAACAGCCTACCCGCCAGCATCCTTCCTCCGCCGCTTGCCCTCCTCGCTCGCGCTCGATGAGCTGAAGCTCAGAGCCATGATGACGTGGGACGTCTGCATCGGGGATATGCTATACTTCTCATCCGTATATTCTCTCTTCGCAGTGCTATGGGTCGGCGTGTTCCGCTTCGACTCCGCCTCCGAGTGGAGTCTGTCGCTGTTCGGCAGCCTGGCGGACTGCGTGAGCGTGCGCATGTATTGGGGGAGGTACTGGCATGATTTCATTCGTGCGAGTTTCACAAGTCATGTCAAGTTGGTAAAGAGGGGCGTATTGGGGATGGGGAAGAGCGGTGGGAGAAGGTGCATGGAGAACGCGGCGGTGTTTGTGGTTAGTGGGGCGGTGCATTCCCTCGTGAGGTATGTGCAGACTGAGGGGCGCGGAGATGTTTGGACGGTGGCGATGTGGTATGGCGCTCAGATATTGCCTATTGTTGTTGAATTGGTGGTGCAGCGGTTGTAGAAGAGGTCCAGTGTGAGAGAACGATTGCAGGTCTGGCTTGGACACGGGGCGATGGGGAGATTGGGGAGACTGGAAAGGGCAGTAGGCTACGCATGGATCGTCTGCTGGATGTTTTGGAGCGTGTCGAAGTACTTGCTTACAAGGCATGCTTGGGAGCTGGAGAGCCTGCGGAGGAGATATCCGGAGGTGTTTTCTAGGGTAAGACAACACGTCAAGATCGATGCAGGAGGCTTGGAGTGAGTGGAGCTATACACGTCGAGTGCGTGTTTACTCAACTGAAGATAATAAATTTGATTTGCGGATGCATTTGTGGCCTTGGAAGCCCATTTACTTTGCTCGTCTAAGTGGCACATACCTACGATATTGCATGTACATCTAAATCAAACGGGATGGTTGTCATCGTGACCTGTGGTACAAAGTAGAGCGCTGGGCGGCCGAGGGTCACCGTCCAAGCCTCTAGCGCTGCGATCGATACTTCGTAGAGGAGTGCCGCATTGAGTATACCAAGAGATGATGTTCAGGGCACGTTGCCACGAGAAAATGACGAGATATTTCTGGATTCCGCTTGCCAAAGGAAGTTAGCGTCGGCACGTGGCGACGTGAGCGAATGAACACAATTCTGCCAAACATCTCACGATGCCTTCCTCAGCAGTGACGTCTTTCGAGAGTCGACACCAATACTGTGTCTCACAATATGTACTTCCGCTGTGTAATCAAGCCCAGTGTCCTGCCGCGGTCCAGCAGTATGCGACCACTCGGACCCACACAATCTCCCACGATGCCAAATGACAAGCGGTGAAAAATTTCCGCATCAGCGACAATGCCCGAGCGTGAGGCTAGACTGACTATCGTCAAAAGTGCCTTCCCTTACCGTATCCCTTTCTTATCTCTTATCGTTGTTTCCACTTCCCCACGTCGTTCCTTCCTGTCACTTACCCCAGACTCGTTCTTTCGTTGCGACTTTGCGCTCCTTTCAGATCCAACTATCAGATGACCAGCCATTCAGGCCCTTGCCTGCCGCCTTCCAGCAGCCTTCCTCCAGTCCGCTCCTTGATCGGCGCAAGTGAAGAGCAAGTCAACGCGGCGTTGCGTGCTCTTCAGACTCTGTATTGCCCCTTGCGATTACCGATTCTGCCGAAAACTAGTGTCCGGCGCAAGGACCTCTCAGCAG
The DNA here is from genome assembly GCA_022225945.1 of Didymella pomorum. Taxonomy (NCBI): domain Eukaryota; kingdom Fungi; phylum Ascomycota; class Dothideomycetes; order Pleosporales; family Didymellaceae; genus Didymella; species Didymella pomorum. The sequence continues at coordinate 52,218 of JAKJXN010000038.1, read as the reverse complement.
TCTCTGGTTTCTCTACGCCTGTGCTAGTAGATTCCGGTTACGTTTCACAGGATGAGGATGAAGACGATGAGGCCGCTGCTGAAGAGGTGACGGCAGCGGTGCGTGCCGACCCTTTTGAGCGGACCTTTGCGACAAGATGGCTCACATCATTGATCTCGAGGGTGGAAGAGATGGACATCACCGAGGACGCGAAGGGCCAGATAGTTGACGACGCTGCGTTCATCTTGTCTTCATTCTCGGACTCGACGAACGATGAGGAAGAGGAGGCCTTGACTCGCGAATTCTCATTCCCGACAGACCTCGGCGGACCGATAGAAGTAACACTAAATGATGCGCCTCTGACTGGCGCCGACCACACTGATGTCGGCCTGCAATCTTGGGGTGCGAGTATCGTGCTGAGCAGTATGATGTGCGCCGACCCCAAACGCTTTGGCCTTACTTCAACGTCACTTCCCAAACGTCCTTCGATCATCGAGCTCGGTGCTGGCACTGGACTCGTCAGTCTCACGCTGGCAAAGTTGTTGCCCAGCACTGGTGTGTGTCCCACCGGTATCTCTGCAACGGACTATCATCCTACCGTTCTGGCCAACCTACAAGAGAATATCAATACCAACTTCCCTCCAGGCGAGAACGTTAACATGCCAGTGAGCGCTGTGGCACTGGACTGGTCTACGCCACCGCCTGATCTGGAGTCGTCATCAGAGCTGCTCATCGCTGCAGACGTTGTCTACGCACCCCAACATGCCGCCTGGCTGCGCGACTGTGCTGCCCATCTCATCACAAACGACGGCGTTTTCTGGCTGATTGTCACTGTTAGACAGAACGGCAAGTTCGAAGGCATACCAGATACTGTCGAGGCGGCGTTTGTACCAGAGCTTTGCCCTAGAGATGGGCAAGGTCGGGTGTTCAAGATCCTGGAGCGGAGCTCACTTGAGAAGCGGAGAGGCGTTGGAAGGGGTGATGAGAAGGGATACAATCTGTACAAGATTGGCTGGGCTTAGAGAGACACTTGGCTATAGTCGGCGTTTCAGGCCCTTTTGAGGATTTAGCGTGCATTTGGGAAAAGAGTATAGACTCATGATTAGAATAGAGAGATTTTATAGAGCGAGGCTAATGCAGTCTAAGTTTCTCCTGAGGGGGTTCAATCTATCGGCCCCTTGATCAAGTTCTTGATTCCTTCACCACTCGCCGTCTTGTCCCAAGCCTTCGTAGCATCCTCGAACGGCGTGACCGAACTCAACAGCGGCTTCACTTTCACGAGCCCTTTCGTAATAAATTGGGCCGCCAACTCGTAGTCGCCGGCTCCGTATCTAAAACAGCCTCGGAACATCAACTCTTTGTTGCTCACCGCCACGATGGGAAACTCGATCTTGGCCTTTCCGACACCTGTCTGCACATACTTGCCTCCGGGCCTAAGCAAATGAACTCCCATGCTTATACTCGACGCTGCGCCAGAGGCTTCGATGACTGTATCGACTTTGCCACCAGTTGTGTCAATACCGAACTCTTCCAGCCCGAACCCCGTCAACAGTCTCGCGGCATCATTTTCTGGGGTACTCTTGACGTCCGCGCAGAATGTCTCGACGCCTAGATAGCTTCTCGCAAACTCGAGCTTCTTCTCCAAAATATCCACGAGAATGATGCGATGCGCGCCAAATTGCCGCGCAACAGCCGCGACCAGCAGACCTATCGTACCTGGAAGAATCAGCTTTGCAGCAAAATGCGCCTGGAATGTCGATTCTCACCGCTACCCATCACAACCACCGTTTCACCCGGCCTCACATCTGCAAGCTTCACCGCATGCACAGCCACGCTCGTCGGCTCCACCAGCACCGCCTCCTCCAAGCTGATCCTATCATCGATCTTGTGCACGAAATCCTCGCTGCTCCGAAAGAACTTGCACAGCGTGCCTTGCGTATCCGGAGGCCCCGGGGCCGCAGCAAATCGCATCTGGCGACACAAATGGTAAGTGCCGCTTTTGCAAGCAGGACAGAAGCGACATGGGATCCCGGGCTCGATGGCTACACGGTCGCCGATGGACACGCGTGTGACAGAAGAGCCGATGCGGGAGATTGTGCCTGAGGCTTCGTGGCCCATTACTATCCCGGTGTCTGGGTTGACGTATTTGCCGATGCCGCCGTGGTGCCAGAAGTGAACCTGGTTGTGTTAGAATGGTGCGTACACAGTACGTGAGGGTGAAGTTGGGTCAACAGTTGGATATGCGGTGATTGATTTGCAGTTCGATGGACCGTGGTAAAAGAGTCCAGGACTTACATCGCTGCCACAGACGCCGACGTATGCGATGCGGACGAGCACATCATGAGGGTCGATCAATTCTGGGATCTCTTTGTCTTCGAGCTTCGCTTCTTTGGCACCGTAAAGGACTATAGAAGGATTCTGCATTTCGGTGGGAGCAATGCACTATCAGTACACTGTTCTCACTTGATCGAACGTCTTGCGGGGTATGGTAGGGTGAGTAAGTGTGAGAGCACAATTTGAGTCTGAGACATGTTGAATCGCTCCGCCTGGACGACTTATAAGTTCATTGTATCGGTCCTGCCATGTGGCTGACAGTCGCCCTTCGCTGATGCCCGCAGTTAGACGCGTGTAGAATGCCCCACTTTCTTTGCGGGGGAGCAGGAGCGCAGCACAGGCATGACGTATTCAGTGAGATTCAAGCCTTATGTCTCACAAGGATAAATCTTCGTTTACAGTGTCTCTAACAACTGTTATCAGTCTCGTTCTGCGCAATAATGAGTTCTTAATATCTCTGTTCGAAGTTTACATTGCCGTTGGGATTACAACCAACCCTGGGTCAGATAAGATACTCAAGAAGACCACAGGCAGGCTCTACGCTCCGTCGTTGCATGCTACAGAGTTCAAGTGAGGTGCAATGATGTGATGGTGTCTAAAGATCGGAGGTGGAGGAGGAGCGCGGAGCGAGAGGTGGCGCTAAGATAAGAGCTTATCAGCAGCTTAATTTCTCCCGCGCAAGTCCTCGCCCTGCGCCTTGCGTGCGATCCGCTTCTACTGTCAGTGTCACAGCAATGGTGAGTCAGTCCAAGGTCTTTTGACACTTGCTGGGCTAATGAAGAAAATAAACAGGCGCCTATCAAGAAGCGTACGACAGCGCGAGCAAAATCGGCGCGCGCAGTTCGTCCAATTCCAGCCGCCCTTCCCGAGCCAGACGATTTCGAGAGCGGATTTGCGTCTTCGAAAAAGGACAAACAGAAGATTAAGCACTCGTCATTTGTCAGTAAAATCGAGAAGTCGGGCGCGAAGACACAAAAGCGGAGGCGACCGAACAAGAAGCTCGTAGCAAACCTCGAATCGCTCGCCGACGCGCTGCCAGGACTCGAGGAAGGAGGTGCAGATGGCGAAGTGGAGGTCGGACAGGCCAAAATCCAACGCAAAAGCTTGAAGTCGAGACCGGGAGCTACCAAGAGGAAGGAGAAGCTGGTTAAGACAGAGATGGATCGCTTCAACAAGAACTTGGCGCAGCTGGCAGGCAGCAGCGCAGGTGGTGTACAAGATCGATGGGCAGCGCTCAAGAATCACGTGCAAAACACGATGGAAGTCAAGCCTGAGTTTGCTCAGAAATCAGCATGAAGTGGGGATACCACGAATGGAATTACACCCAAACGCAAGGAGGAACTTCAAGACGCAATAAACTCGAGTTTGAGCGCGCAAGCCATGGTTGACAGAAGTCATGGTCACCGCGGCTGGACCTCATTGTAGAGGACGCATACGCATAAAGGCCTGTGCTCGTCCTCGGATCTTCCTACGCATTGGCTGCAAACAGATGAGCAGTGTCACAGCTGCGGTCAGCTTTGGCAGATTTCGACACGGAAGGGTGCGAAGGATTCTTAGAATCATCTAGCATACTGTAGAGGGCCGAGAGTTTTCGAGAGCGAATACCATAACATTGCATGCCATGGCAAATCAATATCATACTTTTTAATGCCATTCTACTAAAGTTATCTTGAACATGTGGTCCGTGTGACTTTCGGTGAGGAAAGCGCGACAACATGACATCACATGTAAACTAAATACTGACCAACAACGCGCCTAAAACTGTAAGTGTCCGGAGGACCCGCTCGACACCTTTGCACTGCCTGCCCTAACATTTATGAGCATGTCTCAATCTCTCCTTCACTTTGACAAGCACGGCGCGGCGTGCTTGAATGGGCACACTGCCTGTCTCTTCACGATCGATCTATGCTGAGCTGAGCGTGCATTGTTTGTTTCATCTCCTGAGCCACCTCATACCGCCCTGCAAACTGCATACACCCCTCGATACCCATCATGTCTTTTCTTGAGCGGAAGACGACGCGTATCACTGGCAACAAACCGCAAAATGACCGCCGCAATAGCACAATTGGCGGGGAGTCGTCAGGGCAGGTCCCAAACGCGAAGAAGCCTCGATCACGACCCGCGAAATCACTACGAGACCGGTTACCCTTTCCTCAGGGCACGCTGCCACCCTCTTCGGGCCCGTACTCGATCGCGAACATGGAAATTGAAGTGCCGGTCGAGAATCCACGAACCATATCAGACATCAAGCGAGACGGGCGGCATTTATTGCAGCTAGAGACGGTGCTCTTCACCATGTATTATCCTGCAGCCTTCGGCTCCGGCGAGGGACAGGATCCAGCAGGACACAAGCATTGGAGTCGCGAGACATGGCTTCCTCGACCAAGAATGCAGACAGCGCGAGGCTACGCACACTTTGCTGGCATTCCGGACTGGACTTTGATCAGTTTCTTGGGCGCAACTTCCATGCTGACCAAACTACGGGGTTTCCGCAACAGCCCGCCAGCGACGCATTGGCCTCCTGCAGGCAACTATAAGCAGAACGGATACAAGATTAAGAATCAGGAGGGGCCTCCTCCTGAGGGTCATGATGGTGAGCCAGTCTTCCCTCTTTTGATGTTCAGTCATGGTCTTGGGGGCACTCGAACGGCTTATTCAAGCTTGTGTTCTGAGTTTGCAAGCTATGGCTTCGTTGTGTGCGCTGTCGAGCACCGTGATGGATCAGGACCGAGGACGTTCGTCAACCACAGGAAACAAGACACACGAAGCAAGGACCATAGGGGAGGAGCAAAGGCAAACAAGGTAGACTGTGAGGGCGACAAGGATTGCGAAGCAGAACGGGAGCGATGGAAAGATGTAGACCACACGGAGGAAGAGCTTCGAAAGGGTCATCACAATATCGTCCGTAGTCTGTCCAAACACCCGCAGAATCTTGTGCTGACTTTCCACAGGACTACATCTTCCCCAAAGGCAATCGAAAGGACACAGCACCCAACAATGAGCAGGGTGTTGATCAAGAATTACGCAACGCTCAAATCGAATTAAGATTGTGCGAGCTCGAGGAAGCATACAACGTGCTCAAGAAAATCTGCTCTGGCGATGGCGAGGAGGTTGCTCGCCAGAACCTGCGAAGCGAAGGCTTTGTGGGGGGCTCTTCACGAGGTCTGAAAGGTGTGAACTGGCAGCAGTGGAAACACAGATTTCACATCGACAAGATGACGATAGCTGGGCATAGCTTTGGCGCTGCTACTGTGGTAGAGGTCCTGCGACACACCGACCGGTTCAAAAACGTACAGGCTGGCATTATCTACGACATATGGGGTGCGCCCATCAAACCGCCTGCAGAAGCACCCGAACACCGTATACATCTACCACTTCTAGGCATCAATAGCGAAGCCTTCATGTACTGGCAGCAGAACTTCGATGCGGTTATGTCGTTGATGAAGGAGACAAAGGAGAGTGGCGCGCCGGCGTACCTGTTGACTGTGCGAGGATCTGTGCACATTAGTCAATCCGACTTCTCGCTTCTATACAGAGGAATCACTGAACTCCTCATGAAGGCTACAGTGCATCCTCAGAGGGCCATCGATCTCAACATAAGCGCATCACTCGAGTTTCTGCGTCTAGTAGCTCCGGATGCCGGCGCAGGCAAGTCACTGATCAACCGCGCCATGACGGACGAAGGCTTGCTAGAAACCGAACTCCTCGAAGAAGTGCCCGATGAGCATCGACCGACTGATCAGTGGATCGCTGCCAGGCTGAAGGTCCCACATGAGTTCCGCACACGCCTTACTACTGGCGTGCAGAGGCACTTTAAGCAGAAGAACAAGACGGGCGAGGCGAAATACAATACCGGAGACGAGATCTGGATGCACTTCAAGCCTACGGCGACGGAACTGCAGAAGTGGATCACGGAAGAGGATAGGGGCGAGGAGAGAATCGATTCCAACCATGCTATGAAAGAAGCCGCTGAAGATGGCGGTCCTAAAGCACACGAGTTGCCTGGCGATAAAGATGGCTCAGAGGGCAACGGTACGGACGGTTCGAATGATGCGGCTGCATCTGCCGAACGTTCATCGTACGATGGAAGTTTCACTGAAGCAGACAAGAGTCCATCCCAAAATGGAGACTTGACGAAGGTTGAGGCCAACAGTACTCTCAAAGAAGGCAGGGAAGAACAGGGAAGAGACTTTGCAGCGGGTGTTGAGCCAAGATAGAGGGTTAACATGTTACGAACCTCACCACGCAAGCTGGTATGAGCACGCAATTCAACCCATGATCATTGCAGACAAGCGCAGTCATCTCCAGTCAGGCGACCAATTCGAGACATCGTTGCGATGCTTTATAAGCTCTCTGGTGCACGTGACGGAGCGCCAACCGAGGCGGCTGCTGGTCTAGGTCGCTTTAGCCCTGGACATTCCAAAATGAATAGTAATCGCCTCCACCTTCAGTTCCTCCGAGAACTCCATCATTGGCATCACATTAATCTCGCAGCTTCGGCCGTAGCATTTTGACCGCAATTAGGAGTATCATCCTTCCCAGATTCTGCTTTGTAAAGCAAATGAGTGTTGTGTTTTCAGTGCCTGCCGTTGCGTGACTGCATCGGCCCTTCCGTTCTCGCCTGCAACCAGCTAGTCTCACCTCAATCGCAACGACCACATTTCCCCACAACGACGACTTCGCAGCCACTTCTTCCACCACGGCTTTTCTGGACCTTTAGCGGTTCCCCCGCTCTGATCAACACGGACTGTGCTTCCTGTGTAACAAACGAGCGGGCTTCCGGACCCTGCAGCTGCCAAGCGGGCACTTGCTTATTCCTGAGCGCTCCGTCACCGCGTTTCGCCTCGATCTGTCTTCTTCCCTCTACGTGTCCTCACATCCCTTTTTGCGGTTGGCGTGTAACCTACGCTTCCAGTGGTATGAGCATTTAGGATCGAAGACACCACCGGAGAGAACCACTGCCTCCTTTCTTGGATACGCTATCTGAATCGGGCCGAGCCCTCGGGTGCCTTGGAGCGTTGTTGCACTTGAGAGCTGGCCAGTCTGTGCCTCGCGAAGAGCACAATGAGGAGTAAAGAGCTCACAGAGCCACCCCGTAAGCGTTCTCGCACGAGCGAAAATGTGGATGATGTGGCTGTCGCTGTTGGAGGGAAGAAAGCTCGAGGGCGGCCGCGGGTAGATACGCAAGATGCCACCGCTGCCGATGTAAGTCTCGATCATCACGGCAAAGCCTGCTTACATTCTCTCCTCTCGAGCATATTCAGCACTGGTGCTGCCCAGAACACAGAGACTGACGCGGCAATAGCGTCGAAGAACGCAGATTCGTCTCGCTCAACGAGCATACCGACAGCGCAAAGAGACAACAATATCATCACTCAAGCAGCAGGGCACTCAATTACATGCTGTGATCGATGAGATGAATGGAACATTTCTGCGCTTCCATGAATCGATTGTGCAATCAGGAGTCTTGCGCCTGAAGCCCGAGCTCGCAAAAGAACTGAAGCAAGCGATTGAGACTTTTACCAACTGTGTCACCGCGGCCAACGAACGGACGCTGGACAGCGATGAAGATGAGCTACGTGAAGTCGTTCCGCAAAAGTCACCAGAAGTTGCGACGACCGCAGCGAGATCGCAATCGCAGTCGATGCATACCAGCACTCCTCCGGAAACAGGCCATCCGTGGACCGCGGCAGAGACGTCTCGGACTGTCGAACAGGCACATCCAAACACCGCAGCTACACAACCTGAAAGCTACCTTAAGAACATCTCAAGCTCGACGTATGGTTTGCCGGAGTCGGGAAGCCAATCTAACCCAATTCGCCGATGGCATTTCACGGTGGGTGAAGTGCTTGACCAGTCCAAGTCGATGAGTGCACCGCAGCAGCCGCAAGCGACGAGCGATCAAACTCTGCAGCAACAGCAACAGCAGCGTCTACTTCCGTTCGGCCTCGTTGATCTTCCCAGCCGCGAGCAGTCGCCCTTCGTACCTCCATATATTTTCCCGGTCGGCGTCCCTGCCCTAGGTGCAGAGCTTCCACCAACGTCAAGATCCTTCTCCGACAAGGTTTCATGTCCTTTGGATACGTCGCTGAGTACGAAGACCTTGTCGCCCAACTACACCTATTCGTTCGAGGAAGTCACATTCGCGCGACGACTGATGCGAGCAACACTGGAGGCTGGCTTCCTCTTACTCTGTAATTCAGACGTCCACCCAGCACTTTTGAACTACATCTTTAGGCTGTCGTTGCCGTTCCTTTCACTTGATGAGATTCGAGCTCGCTTCAAGACCATTCTCGCCCGCGGGGTTACCGAAGATCTGGACTGGTACGCCACACCCTTCCTCCATCTTGGAGGTGCTGGGACACATTACCAGCGACGCGACGCTCAGGGTGAGCCAATACCCCTCAAGAATACCTGGACGATACGGCAGATCGGGCCGTTCGACAAAAGTATGATACGGATGGAGAGTGTTGCTGATGGTCAAATTGACGATCGGGAAGGGATCGACCTCGCTGGCTTCGAAGGGGAATGGTTTGACGCATACGACGTGCAAGGCTACCTCGAGGAACAGTGGCATTGCAGGATAGACCCTAGGAGCTCTTTCGCAGAGTGCTTAGTCGAAGACGAGACTGGAACAGCTTCGGACAATGAGACGACGCCCCCAAGTTTGACACGCGGATCGACATCAGCAACCCCGGACGATTCACCTCCACCCATACCATCTTCTTTTAGCTCGTTCGAACCTTCTTACGGGATGAACGCGCGCTTCAACAACGCAGCTGCATCGAACTTTGCAGCGCCGGCGCGACCAAACTTGATAGATCTATCCTTTGATCAGACATTAGGGCTGGACCTGGCTCCTGGGTTTGGCATGGGATTCGATGGTAATGGCGGTTATAGTGCGCTTGGTCTCGACATGATGGGCGACACTGAACAGCTTCCCATCATAAGGCAGAAGCCGAAGAAGGTTGCGTGGGTAGACGTCTCGAAGCTCGTCGACAGTAAGTACATGCATGTATCTGGCATAAATGAATGCTTATACTGTCACAGAAATGATAAAGCGAGCTGTATGCCTTGGGCGAGCGCCCGGCTACAGACGCAAAGATGTAGATATGGCTTTCCGAGAGGCTTTGATACCCGCGTTCTGAGGTTGAGGAACATACAGCGATACATGGTTGATTTTTATTTGGCGTTCAAGGAAAACCTCCGCTTGAGAGATACGATTCACGCAGCTCCCACTTTTACACGATTTCACGACCTGGCGAACTACTGTATAATACGTAAGCCGCCACTAGACAACGAATTCGCTTTACTTAAGAGTCGCACTCAACTCTGTTCGGTTTCGAGGTGACTCACCGAACACATATATAAAGGGCGCACAGGTTCTGCCTCCATCTCTTTAACACCAGCTTCGAGCACAAGAGCAATTGATACATAGCACACTACCTGTCAAACTGAGAAGCAAACTCAGCTGGGCGCCGTGGATTGCTTTGTGCAGGCAGTCGCCAAGGCGCTAGGCGCTAGTGATTCCGCCGCAGGGAGCGCCTTTCTGAGAGTGATTGCGGACCATCACCTGTACAATCACCCCAGACCCCACGACCACCATCGTGAAAGCACTCGCACCCGTCGCACAAGACCCGCCGTCTGCAAGACCCATAGCCATAGTCAATATACAAAAGCGCAGAAGCTTCACGAAGCGCGCGCTCTCTGTCGTACCTGCAGCCCAGCTGTGACGTTGCCTGCCTGGCCTGCCATCACCGTCAATCGCCAGCACGCCGCATGCAGCTGTCGCCCGCTCTGCACAGTCACCCACATCGTACCTGAATAGATAGAGCAAGTGGGAGCCGGCGCCATGTCGAACCAGGTGGTGGTTAGTATCCTCGGCGCTTGCTCGCACGAGCAGATGCACATGGGTACAGGCAGCGCGCTGACAGCAACACCAGGGCAATGTCTACCAGCAGATCATCGAGAAGGTCATCCAGGCCTCGCAGAATGATTTCGAGGAGTTCGGCGTGGACCAGTCGACGCTCGACGAAATGAAGCAGGTATGTCATGGCAGCCTGGTGGCGTGCACATTCCTGCCTCGTCAGCCCGTCACTTCCGCAAGCATCCTCGTTTCCTGCATGTCAAAGCTGTACTTTCTGTTGTTTTGTCACCCGCTGCAAATTCCATCATTTTCTCTGCGCTTCGGATACGGCGACGTTGCCGCCTGGCTTGGGGTGGATGGGCGGCCGAAAGCGGGGCGCGAGCTGCCGGTCAGTCTCGCAAGTCGGGGGCGCCCTCAGTATTTGGGTCACTCTTATAGCCCCTGCGCAGCTCACTGCCCCGCCAAGCCAAGCCCATCCCTGCCCAAACAAGGCTTAGCTTCATCATGTGATGCCATGTTCGCATCACTCATTTATTAACGACATGTTATTGCCTTAGAATGCTGACATTCTCAGGGATGGCAAGAGAAGCTCTCTGCTCTCAAGGTCGCTCAATTTCCATGGGACCCTCAGCCTGAGCCAGTGCGCCAGCCGCCCACGGTACCGTCCAACGTGAAGGTCGACCATGACCTGCCTCAGGTCTCTGCGGCGCAAGACCATGTCAACTTTCCTAATGCTCAGATCAAGACGGAGAATCCGTATCAGCAGCACCCCCAAGCCAACTATCCACAGGCTCAGGGGTACAATACCGGCGGTTATGACGCGCATCAAGGTCTTGCTCAGCAGCGAGCACAGAACCTGGTTGCGCAGCGACAGCAACAGAGTAACATGATGATGCCACAGTCCAATTTCCCGAACCTCCCACAACAGAACCTCCATCTGCCGCAGCAAGGTCAGCATCCAATGACGCAGCAGCAGCGCATGATGGCACCTCAGCAGCAACAGATGCAGCGCCCACCGCAGCAGCAATTGCCACCGCAGCGTCAACAACCGCCACAACAGAACAACAGCAACCTCTACACGTCGCAGACAGATGGTGCTGGAGACGGCTTGGAGGACTGGAAGGCCTTCGTTGCTGCGAGACGCGCTGCGGAGACTGAAGAAGGGCGGATCGCCGCTGATGAGTTCATGCGCGCTCGCGTGGATGCCATGGCTATGCAGCAGGATAGTGGACTGATGGTGCCGCTCGATTCGATGCCGAAAGGCAAGAAGAGGAAGGCTGCTGTCCGAGTTCTACAGGCTCAGACGGCCGAGGCATCGTCGTCGACCGCACCGAGTGCAGCAGTGCCTGGTCTGTTCGATGGTCCTGATGACGACATCAAGCCTGGCGAGGAAGATCCGGATGATGCCATCAACTCTGACCTCGACGATCCTGAAGACGATCTCAATGACGGCGATAACAGCGATGACGAGATGGTTGACTACATGCTGTGCACCTATGACAAGGTGCAGCGTGTCAAGAACAAGTGGAAGTGCACATTGAAGGATGGCATCCTTACAACCAACAAGAAGGAGTGAGTGACACAGCCCTGCGACCAAAATCTCACGCTGACCAAACAGATACCTGTTCCACAAAGCCAACGGTGAATTTGAGTGGTAATAGCAGAATGAAATCACGCTTATCTCATGCAGCTGATCTCGAGTTCTGAGCGATTCTCTATTCCGCCACACCCAGCTACGACGCTGCTGGACCGAGTTCAGCTGCTGCTACGGCGATTGTACCACGAGGAGTCCGATTCTACATACGTGACGGTGCGCTATGACGTGGATCTTTGAGAGACAAACATTATGGATATGTTCACCCCGCAGTACGACCGCAAAAGTAAAGCTGTACCACAGACATGATCGTCATCAGTGGGCACCTGACGATTAAAAAAGCGCCCATCATTACGAATCTGCAACCATGCCTTGGTTTCAATCAGACTTGGCTTGTCATCTTCGATCAGCACAGATCGCGCCCAGATCGACGAGCTCTTCTTCTATTTCTTCTGACTTCAAGACCTCCAAAACTGAATGAGGCACACTGCAGGCGCTACTTGCTGACCACAAGAATAAAAAAGGAACGACAGGTTCAGAATGTGAATGCGTGTGGGCAAACGAGTCGGGCCAGTCTCTAAAGCCTGGCTCTTGAACAGAAAAGTAACTGCCTCTCAATGAAACAAACTGTGTATCACGCGCTCTCGTCCTGCTGTTTGCACCGTGATGTAGGTCAGAGCTGATTCATTTGCGTATAAAGTATGCATCATTAGAAGTATTACATTAGAATGGTAGTTTCGACCGTATCTCATAAAGCATTACGACACATCGTAGTCATCACAAGGTCTTCTCTTCCCTCGCCCAAGCAAGATACCAAGTTCACGAGTGACAAAGTACTACTGCTGCTCAGTATCCGCGCGCTCTCTGATCTCGTTCGATCATGTCCAAAACCCCCAGTCCTAACCCGCTCGCTTGCACACTATCTTTCCGCTCCATGACACTGTGCTGGTAGCCTGAGCCCGCGCCACTCATAAGTCCTGCCGACAATGCCCCGGACGACGTATCTTCGTGGAATGGGGAAGCGAGGTTCCATAACGTAGGGTACGGGTTTGAAGATGAAGCGTGCAGCGACCCGTGACCGACGAGCTCATGCGAGCTATACGCTGAGATAGGCAGCGCAGCATGCTGCACTTGATGCTGCTGCCGGTGCACCTGCGGCTGGGCCTGACTTTGCTGCAGATGGTGCTGAGCGTGGTGCGTGTGCGGTGTCTGCACCGAGGACTGCGGGCCAACGTTCGTCTGCGGCCGCGTGCTCCACGGGCTCACATACCCTTCCGCCGCGCTCTCGAGACTGCTTATCAGCGCCCCGGACTGCGCCCACGAGGGTACGGGCTTGGTGCTGTAACAGCTCTGCACGCTCCCTCCACCTCCCGCAGCACCACCCTGCGAGAACGAAGCATCAGCCAGCCCGTGCGTACTCCCCACGCCAAGCGCCGCGATATCGTTGGCGCTCAACCCCATCTCCAGCAACGACTGATGGTCCATACCAGTCAGTGCATTCAGGCCGCCGAGATTGTCGACACTAGTTCCGGGGTAGAAGTCCTGTGAAGCCATGATTGCCGGCGAGAAGGCGCCGCTGATATTGATTTGTCCGCCAGTGAAATCGAACTCGTTCATGTCGCAGCCTGGCGCTGTGTCCTGGCTATGGCTCATGTGTGGGAGAGAGGCGAAGGAGTGATCTGTCGCCGTGCTGGGCGCAGCAGACGCAGAAGGGGTCGACAGATCTGGTGCGGCGCCTGCCCAGTCAGCCAGGGTGTCGATGTGCAGTTGCGGCTGCCCGTGGGGTTGGGAGACAGCACTGGAGTAGGGCTGGACAGCGTAGGCGTGGGCCGCGAGCTGGTCCAGTGTCGATTGCGGGTTCAACGACTGTGTGGTGTATGCGTTCGAGGGAGCGAGATCGAAGTCCTCGGTTCCCAGAGCGGAGAGCGACGGCTTGCTCCATTCTTCCTTCAGTTGAGTCCCGTTGTTGAGGGATCCGAAGCTGACGGCCCGCCATTTCATCTGCCCGACCTCGACGCTGTCCCGCGTCTGCCGGAACCGCCACAGTATCGTGAGAATGCATTCCGCGCCGCCGCTGGGACTGATACCGTACACATCCTGAGTGGCGGTGAGTTTCATGAGGCTCCGGCCGACAAGGCTGTCGTCCTTGTGCCGCAGCGTCTGGTATTTGGACATGCGATTGACCCAGAAGCGGGATCCGAAGGCCAGGCGTAGGCGCCCGCTGCAGCCATGCGGGTCCGGTGTGTATTCACAGTTCGTGCGGTGCTCCTTGAGATCGTGGTGGTGTGGGCCGTCGAATTGGGGGTCGGTGTCCATTTTTCCGTCGTCGTAGAAGCGAGTCGTGCAGACCAGGGAGTCGAAAGGGCGCAGGTCGCGGTGCGAGTGCAGATCGAAGGCGATGGAGAGGTGCGCGTTTGGTCGTGTTTCGGTCATGACCTTGATGGACGCATCGCAGATGAGGACTTTCTGGTGCTTCTTGGCCCAGTCATCGGTCTGCTTCTGCAGGAAGGTGAACTCGGGATACTGCCTGTGCCACAGCGCTGTATCAGTCACGCTCAGATCAGGCTGTCGCCCGTCTCGTGACAAGGACGTGAAGTCGTGCACAGGCTGATCCGCATCTTCGACCAACATGGTAAAGTCGGTTACGGTGTAAGGCGACGCCCCCGTAGTACCGAAGGCAGAGCCAAAATGCGATGCGCCACCAGGCCAGAAAGATGCAGGGCCGCTGTAATCGTATTTTGACCCGCTGCCCACGCGCTGCGACGGATGGTGGCGTCCGCCCAAGTGGGACAGGTGATACGAGTTCGCAGCCTCCCTCCCGCGGTGGCGTTTCTTGTCTTCGTCCTTTGTTGCCATATACACAAGCACTGTCGCGTGGTGTGTCAGCCTCTTGCGCGAGTCAGGGAATCCCTAGCAACAACAAATCGACATAGGCATAACACAGATGAACGTCAGATCAGATGTACTCACCACGTGGCTGGTCTTTGAGATGCTGCTTGAGCACCTGAAGATGGCTCGATACCTGTTTGCGGTCTCGTCTGATCCCCGTGTCCTTGTAGATCGAGTCCTGGATGAGTTCGTTGCGGCCTCGGAGAGCACCATCGAGCATGAATTTCTTGCGCCCCATTGGCGGCCATCGAATGAGTGCTGAGGTGCGTCAGTCGAGACTGTTTCCATGCTGGGCTACCAAAAATGAGTAGCATCCACTCACCCCTCCAAAAGGCATGTTCCAGGAATTCAGGCCAGACGCTCTTCTCGGGGCTCTTGTTGTCTTTATCAACTTGCATCTTTGCTTCTCTTGCCTCCCGCTCGATGAACTGCTGTGGCGTCAACTGAGGCTGCTTCTCCCTGTACTTCTGGTACTTGTCCGATCGGTTGAGTAGGGCGTATAATCTTTTGATATCTTTTTCGATCTGGACTTCGTTCCTCTCTACCCCATGTCCCGCCAATCCAATGTGATGGGCATGGAGACTGCCGGTGAAGTAGTTGCCGGCAGGTGTGGGTTGTTGTGTGTAGACATTCTCGGTAGGGCTCTGACTGCGTGAAGTCTTCTGTATCGCTGCTTGTGTGCCTGTGAGTGGTGATGCGGTGTTGTCGTGTGGCCAATTGGCAGACCGTTCCTGGAGGACGCCGCGATGTGATGACGACCCATCGAGTGGTGTTCCGACTGAGGGTGTGTTCAAGGCTGAGCCGTTGCCAGACATTACACCTGACTGGCGGTGTTGGAGTTCCATAGTATGTTTGGTATGTGAAGAGCCTAAAGAATGGAGTGAATTAAGGGTAAGAATGATGACTTTTGCGTAGTTCAGGCAGAAATGGAAGGAACGTCGGGCAGTTGGAGCAATGAGTGACTGTGGATTGTGAAAGGAGAATAAGAGAATGCGGTTCGAGTATGTGGCAAAGGTATGCAGATACTGATCAATGATATAAGAGGGTACCCCAACGGTCGACCCTCAGAGAAGAGGGCCTCTTGGCAGAAGGAACTGGATTCGCGGTGCGCCCAAGGGAAGCCGTCTGACAGGTACGATAGGACTCGGCTATACTTGAAGTGGATGCAAGATCGGTCACCAAGGTAGCATCCCGACAACCATGAAATTAGGCTAACACGCTACCTACGGGCGTCGAGGTCGCCCACCTATCGCCATTTCGCTTGTTGCCCAAGTAATTACACTCTTCGCGATTCCTTAGTCTGTTGGAATGGTAAATAATGCCTGGTTAGCAACGGAGCAAGGGCATCAGGTAATTGCCGACTGATCAATCGTCATCTGATTGGACGTGTGCGAGGGAGAACTCGGCTTGGAATGCTTTGAGCAAGAATGAATGTCAGTGGTCAACAACAGATTATGTGAGTCGAGTTCGTATGATCGACATCGTCTCGTTTGTGGCTGCCTTGCTCGTTGTGTCTCAGTATTACTGAAACCCAGTGTGGTGGCCATGCCCATTGATTCAGGTCTCTGTGCGAATATCCTGGAGCGGTGACTTACATGTAGAAGCTGTGTGCGAGGTGTGACCTGGCCCGCTTCTAGTGCACCGCGGGGTCCTTTGCGAAGGGCGGGCCTCATCTTTTTGGCCGAGCAAGCAAGGGGTGCTGTTAGGGACGACACAGCCTGACAGTGACGCGCAGAGTTTGCAGATTACTCCTATCAGAGTACGCACGCGCTCAAGCTCATTCATCTAGGTCGTCGTTGTTGCCTGCAACGTTAAACTTCTGGCGACCGCCTGCAGTAAGCTTTTGGAGTGCGACCTTGTTGGCCTGTGCTCCCATCTTCTGCTGCATCTTCTCCAACTCCTTCTCAGGGTCGTCCGATTCGGTCTCAGCGAACGCGAGAACCAACCGTCGACCCAGAAGATGAGTGTTCTTCAGAGCGTTCATGGCATTAACGGCGTCGCGTTTCGTAGTGAATTCAGCGAAACCGAAACCACGTGAAGAGGAATCAAACTTCTTCGGTACCCTGACGGACCGAAGCTGGCCGTAAGGGGTGAACAGGGCGCGCACCTCCTTCTTGCTAGCTTCGAAGGGCAAGTTCTTGATAAGAATCTTGGTGCTCGCTGCCTTCTTCGCAGCATCCTCTTTGCGACGCTCCTCTGCCGCATCTGCACCCTTGTGAGATGCCTTGATTTGCAGCTTGTGACCTTCCAGATCGTGGCCATCCAGGGTACGAAGCGCTGCATTAGCCGCATCTGGGCTGTCAAACTCGACAAATCCAAAACCCATCGACAGAACGCCACGCTTCGGATCAATCTTGGTCTTGACCCTGGCACTACGGAAGCCGGTTAAGGGCTTGAACAGCTCCATAAGACGCTCAGTCGTGGTGGTAAAGTTCAGATTACGAACGTAAAGAGTGGCAGTGTTGGACGCATCAGGCTCAGGAGCTTCTTCGAGCAAGTCTGTAGCACTGAGCTTCGCCTCTGTCTTGTCACCAGATGTGGCTTGGATCGTGGGTGCCACGAAGCCTTCCCTGAAGAGATCTTTGGGTGCTTTCTCAAGGTAGAGGATAGAGTCCTTCATCTTGCGATACGAAAGCGACATGAATGCAGTCTTCGCCTCTGCAGAGTTTGAGAACTCAACGATGGCTGTCATACCAGTTGGCGGCATGAGGAACTTCGTGACTTTGCCATGTTCCTCGAACGTCTTGCGGAGTTCATCGGTCGTTACGGAGTGTGGGATATTCTTCACCAGGATTGCTGTGTCGCCCTTTGCACTGTTCTTGAAGGCCTCGAGATCTACTCCGTGTTGGGCGAAATAGCTCTTGGTCTCCTGAATAATGTGTGTCTCGGCGTGAGCCTGTTTGACCGCAGCATCCGAAGATGTTGGGTCCAACAACTCGGCCTTGCTGATGCCCATGCGGCTTGCGAGAGTTGACATGACTGCGTCCGCGTTGAGATACAATGAGTTCCAGTTGAAGGTGGCTTTGACTGCGTCCTGCTTTCGGCGAATCTCCTTCTGCTTCTTCAGCGGCAATTTGGAAATTTCAAACTCATCGAGCTTGGTGTCCTTCTTCGCTTTGGCTGAGATGATATGCAAGAGACGACCTTGGAAGATGGTGCTGTCGTTCTCATCGTAAGCCTTGACAGCATCCTCAGGGTCCTTGAACTGTACGAAAGCAAAGCCTTTGCCTTTGCCGTCGACCTTCTTCAGAGGAACGTGCACCTGGTTTGGTCAGCTATTGCCCGACGGTATAGTGATAAATCAATAACGTGACCCAGTTCGCCAATATCAGATCAGAGAGACATCTACTAAAATACTCTCACAAGGTAACTTCAAATGCCTGAGCATCAGTTGTCCCTATCTTGACATTCATCCTAAAGCGAGGTTGGTTGAAGGAAAAGGCATGAAGACTTACTTCGTCAAGCGAACCATACTTGGAGAACTGGTTCCTAATATCTTCTTCGGCGACCTCGAAGTGCAGGTTACGAAGGTAAAGCCGGCCAGTCTCTCTGATCTTGTCTTCCTCTGACGGGCCAGCGGGTGCGACATGTTCGGCAGCGGGCTGTGGAGGCACGGATTGTGATTCTGTAGCTACAGGCGAGTCGCGCTTCTCGGCGGCAGGCTTGGTTGGTGCCGATGCAGGCGCGACGGGAACATCGTCGTCTTCGACAAGATCCAAGAGACGGTTTGTCTTTGTTCGCAGCCAATCGTCGTCAGTTGTGGGAGGCTGATCCACTGCTGCAACCTCTGGCGCATCCGGCATTGTAGCGTCGACATCTGCCGCGGGAGTCTCTTCTGCGGCATGGACAGGCACTGATGTTGGAGCTGGAACGGGTTCTGTTTCTGCCACCTCCTGTGGAGTCTCAACAGTCTTTGGCTTCTTCGCAATGACCTGATACTCGTCATCACTCTCGTCGGCAGGCACGATGACGTCTTGCACGGGCTCCTCGATAGCAGTGGAGGTGCCAGCAGCAATCTGTGCATCGCCGTCTGTCCAGATGTTCGTCTTCGAAGGCGGCTGGTAGATCTCAAGAAACTCCTTCAGTTTGGGATCTTGCTCGGCCTCCTCTCGCTTCCGCTTGAGCTCATTCTCCTTCTTCGGGAGCGGGAAGTAGTCGTCGCTCTTCGGTGCAGCCTTCTCGACTTTGATCTGGCGCCGTGACTTGGGGAGCAGCTCGTCTGCAATCTGTGGAATAATCAATACCTTGAAGGGGGTCAGACGGGTCAGGATGCTTACCGGTCGCGCAATCTCGACGTTGATCTTGGTCATCCGAATGAACGTCTTGTTGAAGTACTTGACAGCCTTTGCGGCGTCGTCTGGTGTCTTGTAGCCCACATATCCAATGCGGCGATGCGGGAAGAACTTGACGTCGGTGACCGGGAACTTGGCAAAGTGCTTGCGCACGTCGTCCTCAGTGAACTTGGGCGGCAGTCCGCGCACGAAGATACGCGACGATTCCATAGTGTGTGAGAGATATGAGCTGTGGCCTGCTCAAGTGAAGGCGACACAAACAGCGATGTGAGTGTGGTAGGAAAACTGCCTTGCCAAAAAGTTCGAGGAAATTTTAGCGTCGCGCACGCTAGCGCTGCTCCGATAGGCCGAAGTGGGCGGCTGGTGGCTCCTGCTGTTTCGCACTGGCCAGCTGCTACTAACACCAACACCAAGCCCGACAACAAACACAGCGCTCGCACAGGCATTGCTCAGCGACTACGACATATACAGCACAGCCCTTACACATCACACGCGATACTACAAATATCGTCAGCATGGCCAGTGAAAAGTCCGATGTGCACAAGCAGGAGGGTAATGCGCCCCTATATACACTGCATCACGAGCACGAGCTAACACCTTGACAGCGCAGATCAAGTCTGCCGACATGGTACGAAGATCAACTCATGCTCGGAACAATCATCTGTTAACACGATACTGTAGAGCGAAGAGATGCAGAACGAGGCAATTGAAGTCGGTGAGTTACCTTGCACCAGCTGCGGCTGACCGAAACGCTGACAGCCCTGTAGCACAGGCGGCGATGGAGCAGTTCACCATCGAGAAGGTGAGTGAAGGCTTTCGGAGATCTGAATGAGCAGGCGATTGACTGTCTTCAAAAGGACATTGCACAGTTCATCAAGAAGGAAGTAAGTCGTCGTTACCATGCGTTTCGAACAGACACTGACTTGCCAAGTTCGACAACCGCAAGGGCGCAACATGGCACTGCATCGTCGGTAGAAACTTTGGCAGTTTCGTTACTCACGGTAGGCATAGCAACTACCTCTGCTCCCGCTTGACTGACAGGCTGCAGAAACCAAGCACTTCATCTACTTCTACCTGGGACATTGCGCCATCCTGCTGTTCAAGACTCAGTAAGCACCAGCAACTGGATTCGAGTCTCGTTGGTCGTCTGGAGTTATCAATCTGTCTTCTTTCTTCACAGCCTCCGGTCTACTTGAACCTGCTTCTTATCTCAGCTCAGGTTCTAAGCTCTGGCACCTGCTCGGATCCCAGACATGAATCCGATCGGGCCCGTCTCGCGCATTTTGGTCATGGGCTGTCAGGATAGTTTGTTGTCCGTTTGTTCGGCATCAGGAGCGAGAGGGTGGGGTTGACGGAGTCCGAGAGAACGGGTGTTCGTGCCAGGACAGTACGAGCCAAACTAATTTTATTCGAGACAAAAGAGCTGATTGCTTAACAATAAAAAACCAATAAACCTCCGTTGACTGAAAGATAATCTCGTGCATCAAACTATCAAAAGCGCGGCACATTCCATCACGCATGTGCGGAGGATGGCAGCTCGCCAAGCGCCACGAAATGTGTGAAATGTGGCGCAGTGATGACGCGCCTCCGCGCGCAATTCCTGGGCGCCCAGTTGACCAGCATCATAAACGCAGCAGCCCGACCTTGCTCCTGCTCTGCACTCCTATCCCTCCTGCCTGCTCTCCCCGACTTCGCGACCCGAATACCACCATACAATTAAACGCGCCGCCGTGTCACACCAACCGCGTTCGCATACTGCAAGCCAAAGTACCCTTGCGTCGCCAACCCACAGCTCGCGCAGCTCCACCTCCGCAATCACCACCTCCGCCCGAACGACCGTGACCGCGACCGCGACGCGCAAGCGTAACAAATCCACCGAGACTGCAGCTGCGTAGCCGTAGCGCGCACACGTCGCCAATATGTTCTTCTTCTTCACATGCGGAACACACACTTTCAACAGCCAGCTCAAGGGCGCCGAGCACATCACCGTGCAATGCCAGAACTGCGGCAACTTCTCTGGGCGCGTGATGAAGCGGTGGTACGTCCATCCTCCGCACTACACACTCACCTTTCACCACACCCACCTTACACCACACTTGCGTCGACACATAGAGAGAGTACTGACACACCCAGGGAATGGTTCACATTCTGCTTCGTCCCGATCATCCCGTTCTCGCTCAAGCCCTACAAGGAGGTCGGCTGCCATATCTGCAATTTCTGGCAGGATATCAAGTACCGCCCGGATGTGCAGCAGCAGATGCAGGGCGCCGGCGGCGGACAACCGGCAGTCATGATGGGTGGGAACGGTCAGGGAGCGCCGCCGAGCGGTGTGCCGCAGTACAAGTGAGCGGAGGGTGAAGTGGGAGGAGCGAAGTTGGCTGGAGTTGAGCATGACGCGGATTGGGCGGAGCGTTGTCGGTATGCCAAAATGTTCAGGCGCGAGGACAGAGGATTCGCTGCTTCAGAGGCACGAGGTTTAAGACATAGCTTTTCAAGGCTGCCTGCGCGAGTCATGCTTTCATCTTTCTAGGCGTTTGGGGCTGCGAACAGATACCACATTGCGTTTCTTTTGTTTACTAGTCAATCTCTACTACATTGGCAACCTGATGCCCTATCGTTCACTCCATGTCTGGACCCTTACACAAAGACCCCGTTATACGCATTGTACAAGAACGCCGCATCCCTTGTCCTCGAGCGCAGCCTCATACTATCGACTCGCGAATTAGTTACTTGAGTCGCAATGTCTCTGCAGGTATATGGTAAGGAGGCTCGTGGAAGCTCGCTTTGAATAAAAACCGTCCCATCGTGACATTCACATCATTCACGTACACGTAGAACGTCACGTAACTTCCCTTACCGCATCTCTCTCGGTCACCGAATCACCTTCACCTCAGACATCTACCGCCACACCAAACAAACATCAACACTTCGATCAACACCACTTTTCAACACCGTCAATAGCATGTCCGATCAACTCCTCACCCTCCGCGAGCTCGGCGGAGTAGCAGCCGCGGTCGCCCTCGCTGGGGGCCGTTACTGCATTGCCGGAACGTCGGCACCAACTACCACACTGAGCAAGAGCGCAAGAAAGCTGAGCACGAGGCCATGGCCGGTGAGGACAAGGGCTGAGAGGATGCGGAGCCAGAGGTCGCTGAGCTCAAGGGCTAGAGCTACCGGTGTCAGTGAGCTGCATATTCTTATGAGTGATGGAGTTGATACTCTGCGGCTTGTTATTCCCCGGACCCTCTTAGTCTGTCACGTCTACTCCCATTCCATTCAATCTACAGTGACATTTGCCTGCAATATCCTTCGTGACGGTACCCATATACCCTGCTTGCAATGCCCTAGCAGGCTTCAACCTAAAATAACTTACCGCTGAAGATGGGCAAAGTCTGTTGACGTTACCTACTCCACTTGGGTTGCTCCTGCGGCATCCACTGCCCTATCAGAATTGCAAGGTGTCGGCGCGAGCTTGACCAGCGAACAGACGTGCCCAGCTACATTCGAAGCTGGAAGTAGGACACGAAAGCGACAAAACTGGCGCGGAGCTGAGTCCGAGACCAATTCCAGTAAGAAGCCCAAGGCAGTGTCGGTCTGCGAGGAGCATCGTCAAGTCCACTTGGCCCACGGCACCTCGCTTCGCTCGTTGAGCGCCCGTGGGAAAGCAATCAGTACGAATCACAGCAGAGCACTTCGACATGGGACCAAGGGTAAAAAGTGTGAAAAAATGGATTGGGTATCTCGCACAACTTAGCCAAAAACACTCCTTGTTCCCACGAAGCACTCAAGCATCAGCAGACAGCTTATTATCGACCTGCTCCTCCGTCACAACCGTCTCATGCGCGCCCTCCAACTCGCTCAGCACAATCCACGTCGGCAGAATGCAGAGCAATGTGAAACCAAAGTTGATGCCGATGGACACGAAATGGTTAGCGTTGCCCTCAGACTGCATGGCCCATGCAACGGTCTGCCCCAGCGCCTCGACACCGCGCAGAATACCCGTGTGGTGGCTCAGATTCGACAAGTCGGTCGCATACTGGCCGACCAGCCAGTACAGGAATTGCTGGAACGCCTGTCCGCCAAACTGCCAGAAGAACACGAGGGCGTAGGACTTGCCGAAGCCACCCTGGAACCAGTCAAATACCGGCTTGGTAGAGGTGGTGTAGAATTGTTGCTGCAGAATGCTGGCCCAGATCCACGTCCCAATCAATATTGTGACGATGGAGATGAAGGCGACCTTGGCACGTGTCTTGATGAAGATGCGCTGGTTGTCGAGCAACGAAGCGATGATGAACGAGCTGAAAATACCCGCAAAGTTGGTGAAGAAGGAGCTGAACGCCCGGCTCCTGACCGTAAAATAAGTCGTCAGCCACGTTGACATGAAGCCATTGTAGAAGTAGCTGATGAAGAACGCCGGCAGGAGGAGCAGGATGCGGCGGCTTATGAACAGACGGCCCACGGCGCGGAACTCCTGGCTCCAGGACGCGGCGCGCTCGGTCACGATGAGTGTGCCGTCTTTGCGCCAGACCTTGTGAGCGGGCGATAGGCACAGCGCGATGGGGAGGCCAAGACACATGATGACGATGAAGACGATGTATGTCGAGGACGAGACGGAGCCGGTGGTCTTGCGGTTTGCGTTGAGGCCGAGATTAATGGCGCCGCCGACGATGGGGCCAGCGGCTTTCGCAGACTGCCAGATGGCGAGGTAGAAGGCGCGGTCACCGGGGGACGGGTAACCGATGATGATTGCTGCTTCGGCGGCCCAGAAGAAGCCTGCGCTGATGCCGCAAAGGGCGCTGCCGAAGAGCATGAACCAGGTGTTGGCGCTGACGTTGTTGGTGTACAGGCCAGCACCGTACAGAGGGTAGCCGATGGCTCCAAGAGCAAGGCCGTAGTTCAGGCCAATGCGGTTGTTGATGGCGCCGGCCAGGACGCAGACGATGGCGAAGAGACCGTAAACGAGGGCGTTGGCTGCAGAGACAGCATACGGCTCAGCAGCACCACCTGCGCCCAGTCCACCGAGGGCGTCCCACATACCGGGAGCCGTGAAGGAAACACCGCATGCTATAATGATCTGGAAAGGCACCGAGCGAAAGAATGACTTGTTTTTGCGAATGGACGCAGCATCTGAAGTAACAGATGATGTAGACATGACGAATGATCCTGGGAGGCTTATCCCGACCGAACGAAAAGCTGAAGGGGGAGATTGTGACAGCGCACTCACTCTGCAGGACCTACATTATATTTATCTACTTGTCGCATCCCCTTCATGAAAATATTTTCGATGATGGTTGAGGCGACCACATAGCGAATGTCTGTGGGGCGAGCACGACATCGGGAGCTAATGACTCGTTCGCATCTCGACCCTAGCTTCCACGCTCCTGGAACGAAAGTTTTACGTCGAGGTTTGCCATGCTACGCTCGCTTTGGAGCTGTGAGATTGGAACGGTAGCATCCTTAGGCTCAAGCCGGGCCCTGCCGAGACTAAGCGTGGAGATCGGGACAGCATTGAGCCGCATATGGAGTGTTGGCGGCGCTTTGGTGTTGGAGAGCGCTCGTCTGTCGAGACGAGGCTCCGCACCTGAAAGATGGAGCTCCACGCGCAGCTCCACTCCCATCAACATGTCCGCAGCCTGGCCACTGTGCAGCTCCCAGTCCCACAGAACTGCCTGATCTGTGACCGCAGCTCTGGATATTCCATATGTCTAAGAAACAGGCGGCCGGCATGGTCGGGGGTGCCGAGTCCTGGTGGTCGGTTCCTGAGGGTATGCTTGCGGCGAAACCAGGCACCGCGGTGGTGAGGTGAATGACGTGCGATTGACTGTGATTAGTAACGGGGGAGTGGCAGCAATCCGAAGGCAGTTTCATCGATACAATGCTGTCTCAAAGCCAGCGAGGCAATTACCAAGCTCGAAATAAATTTGGGGACCCTGCCATTTTGTTCAGGTACAAATGAGGATGACGAAAGCGTCGTAGTCAGCACTCGCCGATAAGAGAGCTTGCTACCAGCGAATGGCAGTGCGCAGAAGCTCAAGGCTGAGGAGCTCTGGCTACCTTTGGTATGGCTGGCCGTTGGAGCAGCGGTACGCTTGATGCCCCGCATGTGGTTGTGTGAACGTCTGCGTGCCTGCGAGTACCTAGCACTGCACTGTTGCTGTGACAGCGACAGAGACTCACGATGCAGCTGTGTCCCAAGGAGGTGCGTGACTCGTCTCGGCTTTATATGCATGGATCCTGACCACCACAGCTCGACAAGCTCGTCATCTCCCAGCTGGGACTGCTTGCCCAGCGCCGACTGGCACGCGGCGTTAAGCTGAACCAGAGCGAGGCAACAGTAGGCGCTCCAAATGCCCAGATGTAGTCGTGGTAGTTGACACGCTCAGGCCCTCATAGCAAACAACCTCCAAGAAGTAGCACTCCCGCCTACGCGCAACGTGAACGCTCGCTGAAGGCGCACAGCTTATCCGCGATGGCAACCACACCGTCGCCGATCTCATGGCCATTGGCAAGACCATGCTCGGTCGCCGCCATGTCCAGCCCGCCGTCGTCGCAGGCCTCCACGAGCTGATGGTCGAGGGCACCTTCCCCACCGGCACCTACCTCGTCACCGTCCACCACCCCATCTCGAGCGACGATGGCGACCTCGAGAAGGCCCTCTATGGCTCGTTCCTGCCAATTCCCTCCAACGACATGTTCCCTCTCCCCGACGCGAGCGTGTACGAATACGAGAAGCAGCCGGGCGCAATCGTAGCTGTGAAGGGCGAGGCAGGCATCATCAAGCTGAATGAGGGGCGCAAGAGGATCAAGCTCAAGGTCAAGAGCACCGGAGACAGGCCGATCCAGGTTGGCTCGCACTACCATTTTATCGAGACGAATCCCCAGCTGTCTTTCGACCGTGTTCGTGCGCATGGATACCGTCTGGACATTCCTGCAGGCACATCGGTGCGTTTCGAGCCTGGCGACACAAAGACGGTCACGCTTGTACAGATCGCTGGCAACCAGGTCATCAAGGGCGGAAACCGAATTGCAACGGGCCACATCTACGACACAAGCATTGCAGAGGCCATTGTTGAGCGATTGACTGCTGGCGGTTTCCTGCACGTGCCGGAGCCAGCTGGTGATGCCGCACACATCGACATCTGCACCATGGAGCGCCAGGCCTACATCAGCATGTTCGGGCCTACCACTGGGGACCTGGTACGACTGGGTGCCACTGACCTCTGGATCAAGGTTGAGAAGGACCTGACACGCTACGGAGACGAGTGCGCATTCGGCGGCGGCAAAACGCTCAGAGAAAGCATGGGTCAAGGCTCAGGACTCTCCGACGCCGACACACTGGACACGGTCATAACGAACGCCCTGATCGTGGACTGGTCAGGTATCTACAAGGCAGACATCGGTATCAAAGACGGCGTTATCGTGGGCATTGGCAAAGCAGGCAATCCGGATGTTATGGATGGCGTTGACCCCAAGATGTTTGTTGGGTCGAACACCGATGTCATTGCGGGCGAGCATCAGATTGTGACAGCAGGTGGCTTTGATACCCATATCCACTTCATCTGTCCCCAGCAAGTCCAGGAAGCAATTGCGTCGGGAATCACAACCATGCTGGGTGGTGGTACTGGACCCAGCACTGGCTCAAAGGCTACCACGTGCACCCCTGGCAAGACACACATCCGGCAAATGCTGCAGGCCATCGATACACTCCCTCTGAACTTCGGCATCACCGGTAAGGGCAACGACGCAGAGGTCGGCCCGTTACGAGAGCAGGCAGAAGCAGGAGTGTGTGGCTTGAAGTTGCACGAGGACTGGGGAACCACACCTGCAGCAATTGATGCATCGTTGACTGTATGCGACGAGTACGATATCCAAACCCTGATCCACACCGACACCTTGAACGAGTCTGGCTTTGTCGAGCAAACTGTCGGTGCCTTCAAGAACAGAGTGATCCACACCTATCATACCGAAGGTGCAGGCGGGGGCCATGCACCAGATATCATCAGCGTTGTCGAGCACGACAATGTGCTTCCTTCATCCACGAACCCCACCCGACCATACACACGCAACACCTTGGATGAGCATCTTGACATGCTCATGGTCTGCCACCACCTGTCCAAAAACATCCCTGAAGACGTTGCGTTCGCCGAATCGCGAATCCGCGCCGAAACCATCGCCGCAGAGGACGTCCTCCACGACCTTGGCGCCATCTCCATGATGTCGTCCGACTCGCAGGCAATGGGTCGATGTGGCGAAGTCATCCTCCGCACTTGGAACACAGCGCACAAGAACAAGGTGCAGCGCGGTTTTCTGAAAGAGGATGAGGGCTCCGGCGCCGACAACTTCAGGGTCAAGAGATACATCAGCAAGTACACCATCAACCCAGCCATCGCACAGGGTATGAGTCATATCATTGGCAGCGTAGAGGTGGGCATGCTGGCAGATCTGGTTCTATGGCATCCCGCCAAATTCGGCGTCAAACCATCGCTCGTCGTCAAGAGCGGAATGTGCTCTTATGCGCAGATGGTATGTCAGCCTCTTCTCACATCGAACCTTCACTGACAATCACAGGGCGACCCCAACGCGTCAATTCCAACCGTAGAGCCCATCATCATGCGCCCCATGTTCGCGCCCATGGTTCCTGCGACATCCATCACGTTCGTGTCAAAGGCCAGCATCGACTCCGGCGCCGTTGCATCGTACGGCCTGAGGAAGCGCGTCGAGGCCGTCAAGAATTGCAGGAGTATCGGCAAGCGCGATATGAAGTTCAACGATGTGAGGCCGAAGATGAAGGTCGACCCTGAGACGTATAGGGTTGAGGCGGATGGGATGCACTGTACTGCTGAGCCGAGTGAGGAATTGCCGCTGACGCAGGCATATTTCGTATACTAGGAGTTGCTGAATGATCCTGATGATGTCAAACTGCTCACACGACTTTCCCTACAATTCGCTTTCTCTGCCCTCGATTATATCGACAAAGAACTTCATTATCGTTCAAAGTTCCTTCCTATAACAAACGCTATGCTGCGACTCAGTATACCCCCCAAATAACTCGCACTCCTCAAACCCGCTTCTCACGTAGAACCGTCTCGCCTTCACAAGAAACGCGCCCGTCTCCAACATCAACTCAGTCCACCCCCTAGCTACAGCCTCCTCCTGCAGCCTCGCCAGCAGGAGCCCCGCAACAGAATCTCCCGACCCTTGCACCGGCCCCCGATGACTCGGGTCCACGAACATACGCTTCACCTCGGCAGAGGACGCAGATAGCGGACGCAGACCGCCGCAGCCAATTGGCGCGCCGTCCGCGTATGCGATCAGAAACACGGGTACGTCTGCTGCTGAGGGCGCGGTGCCGGGCTCGCAGCCGCCGAGGGCGTTGATCTCGGTTCTTTGGAGGGAGCGGAGGTGCGTGCTGTCGGAGTGGTCCCAGGGCACGGGGCGGATGGTGATGGCGGGGGATGGCATGCTGAGCTCGATTTACTCGCTACGTTGGGCTGAAGAAGGATTCGATGCAAGAGCGTGGTGCGAAGGCTGGATTGTGGAAGTGCTGTGAGTTTGCGAGGTCGTGCTGTGGTTGTGATGACTCACGAAGACGACAACGACACGCCCTACATACGAGTCGAGACCCACAGCGGTTGACGAGAGTACTCCTACTTTCTGTAGTAAAGACCTGTTGCTCACTTTCGCGTCTCCAAGTGCCCATCGTACCTCCAGGTGTCTTGCGCCTTCTGATATTGAACGAGTTGCATCAAGAATCGATGCAGCAGGCACAGCGCAATCGACTTGGAGCTTGAGTAGAAATGTCCTGATGTCAAGTAATTGTGCACGCTACAAGTCCTTCTCGTGAAACTGCTCTGATGTACTTACGCAAATGCTTGCAGTCTAGCATGAGTGCGGTCACTGCAGCGGTCGTCCACCGGCTGCATGACCGAAGTCGGCGGGGCAGTTGGCGGGGTTTCCCATCCCGCTGGACCCTGTCGACATCACTCGCTCTCAAACCGAGACCGAGTTCTTGACAACAAACAGCGCGCCTACCAGACCTCTGCATACCCATCACGCTCGCGGCAAGATCTGCGTGCATGATGTGCCACTTCAACATGTCTTGTCCTTCGAAGCTTGGCCAGAGTGCTCGAAGGAAGGAACGTGCCATCCTGCCCACTCTACCGTGTCCACGGATTCTCACATGCATGCGAGCGAGCTCTATCGTCCCACAGGCGCACACTTGCTTCAAACAGAAATCAGCTCGTGTCCCATCCATGTAATCCCGTCTCCAGTACATCTCTCCACGAACCATGATCCGCATACAAGCCGTAATTGACCCGTGGAGCATGCGTCTGTTGGCTCGGCTCACGAATACCTTGCAGCAATGCAAACGATCTCCTGGAAAACCCGACACTTGCCCACCATGGACTCGAGAGATTGTGAGGCCAAGGAATGACCGACCAAATTTTCACTGTCCCTGGTATAGCCAAGGCCTGTTTGACGACCTCGCCGTACCGAGCCAAGGCTTGGGGCAACCTGCCGCACTCTTGGCCAGCCCAGCACGGTGGCCTTGTCCGAAACGATGGCGCTTTGCCCCACAAGTACCAGCAGCATGATTGGAGATGTCGGCGGAGATGGATCTGATTAAGTTTATCTGATGATCAAGTCTCTGGGCGCTCCATCTTATCAGATCATCGAGCAATGAGGAGCTGCTGGGCCACGCTATCGTTGGGACATCCAGAAGCCTCATGGTGGGGAGAGTAGACGCAATTTTTCCCACACTTACCTTCCTTGTCCGGTTGTCGGCGCGTTGGCAGGGGCGAATCTCCCATTGTACGGTGCTCCCGTTGCGTGGGTACCGGGTATATAACACCAGCTAACGCAGCCCCTCGCTCTTCTCGACTGCAGACCCTCGGGATCCATCGTTCCTGCACAAGCTACTTCGTTGGTCTTTCATTTCCACCCCCACCATGAGTCTCACTGCCGGTGGTCCGCAACCGGGCATCGATCGAATCCCTCCCGTGCTCGATGTCGAAAAGAACGTCGGTCACACTTCTGGGTCCATCAGCCCTGATCCCAGCACGAACGAAGTCGATATCGATGGCGAGAAAGTACAGGAATTCCAGAACGGCGTTGAACGTATCCGCATCATTACGACTATCTGGAACAAGCCAACGTTGATCAGCATGTTTGTCCTGTGAGCTACCCTCTCCCCGAAGATGGAAAGGCTGCTAATATTGGCAGGCTGTATCTTATTAGCTTCGTGGACATGTTGCAGAACTACATTGACGGCGGCCTCAACGCGTATGCTACATCGAGCTTCAGTAGTCACGGCTTGCTTACCGTGGGATCTGTCATTTCCACCGCCCTCGGTGGCTGCACTCCTCTCACCATGGCCAAAGTCATCGACATCTGGGGCCGTGTCGAGGGATTCTGCTTCATGCTTCTGGTGTGCGTGAGCGGCATGATTGTCAAAGCCGCCTGCACAAACGTTCAGTCATACATTGGTGGTCATATCCTTTATTGGGTTGGCCATATTGGACTTCTCTACGTCGTCGACGTCATGTGCGCTGATATAACTTCACTGAAGAACCGCATGATTATTTACGGCATCAACGAAACCCCCAGGATTGCTGCTGCATTTGCTGGACCCGAGCTCACCGCCATGTTCCTGGCCGGCCCTGGCTGGCGTTGGGCTTTCGGTGCTTTCCTCATCATCCTTGTTGCTTGCAGCATTCCTGCGATGGCGCTGATGCTCTTCATGTACCGCAAAGCTCGCAAGGCTGGCTATGCACAGAAGCAACGATCCGGCAGAAGCTTGATTCAATCGCTCGCGTTCTATTTCATCGAGTTTGACTGTAAGCAAGCATCTTCTATAATCATTATGTTCATACTAATGTTGACTAGTCTTTGGAATCATCTTGATCATGGCTGCTTTCCTCCTATTTACCCTGCCATTCACGCTGGTCGCCTACGCCCCGCTCGGATGGAAGACACCGTACATCATTGCCATGATCGTGCTAGGCATCCTGCTCTTTCCCACCTTCGCCATTTACGAGAGATATCTGGCTCCAGTCCCCTTTCTTCCCTGGAAGTACCTCCATGAACGTACCATCCTTGGTTCTTGTATCCTATATGGTGTCATGTTCCTCTCGGTCTTCTGCTGGAACGGAATGTACAACTCGTACCTGCAAGTCGTGCACAGGCTGAGCGTTCAGCATGCTGGATACGTTCTGAATTCCTTCTCACTCACTTCCTCTGTCTTTGCCACTCCCATTGGCATTCTGATTGCCTATACTGGTAACTTCAAGTGGGTTGCCATGACCGGCGTCCCTATCCTGCTCCTCGGAACCGCGCTTCTGATTCCCTTCCGACAGCCCGATTCTCCCGTCGGTGTTCTGGCTCTGACCCAGGTCCTTGTCGGTCTCGGCACAGGTATCTTCGCGCAATGTGGTCAGCTTGCCATTATGGCGCCTGTTACTCATCAGCAAATCGCAAGTGTCAGCGCACTCTGGGGCCTATTTGGCGGCTTTGGATCTTCAATCGGTTTCGCAATCGCTGGAGCTATCTGGAACAACGTCACCCCCGGCAAGCTTTTGGAGCTTCTCCCAGAAGAGTCCAAGGTCGATGCTCCTCTCATCTTTGGCAACATTACTATGCAGATGTTGTACCTTGATGGTACACCTGAGAGGAATGCTGTTGTTGGCGCCTACGCCCACTCTCAGCGCTTGATGGTTATCACTGGCGCGTGCTTCGTGCCTCTTTGCATTCTCTCCATCTTCATCTGGAAGAACATCAACGTCAAGAAGCTCGAGGAAGAGCGCGGCAAGCAGACCAAGGGCTTGGTATTCTAGATGTTGCTGTGTGTAAAACGCGGCTTGCGTTGCAGGTCGCTCATCCCTAGCAAACCATGGTGCATACACCTAATCATGCCAGGGTTGAAAGAAATAAGATGATTTGATATTTGATGAGGAAATCCACCTTCGTTCTGCCTCATCTGAAGTTGTCCCGTCTGCCCGTGTATCCGAAGTCTTACACTCAAAATCAACGTGATGGACTCCACTAGAAGGGGGCGTGGAGTCTGTCCAGGAAGACGCCAGGCGCGATTGAGGATCGCGCGTGTGGCACAGCACTGCACTCTTCGAAAGGCTACCTCACCGCCTGTTCGTCCACATTGCTCACGAACGAGCCCCCAAAATCCAGTCTCCTGTACGACCAGCCCTGTTGATTCTAGAAAATGACCAATCGGCGGCGAACGAAAAAGCAGCGAACGAGACAGACGTGCTCAGGAGCAAGTCAGCATCCTTCCAATTCCTCACCGTTGAATGGTTACTGTGATTGTATTGCATCACCACAGATAACCTCGACATCGTCCCAACAAGCCCAGATAGGAGAACGGCTAGAGAAGTACGGCTTCATCATCTGCCGCACATAATACGACAACGAAGTGCACTGGGACATGTTTTTGCGCTATCTCAAGATATAGGCAAGAGCGACCATGTTCCCTGCAATGACATTTGAACATCCGAGTATCGACTGGAAGGTGCGATTGTCACCTGATCTAAATGGGGCATCTTTCGATGACACTCGTCGGTGAGTCTGCCACTTACTTTGAGACTCGTATATTGACACGGCTTAGTCGATTCAAAGAGTGGGTGAACTCTTGCGAAGAGCCTGTCGACAATCCGGCACATATTCGCGCTTGTCTTGTGGCTGATCACGACTGCATCGTCCAGATGGCTGGCATGATGGGGTACCTGGAGTAGGAGGGCGAGCTGCTTGATGAGTACGACGGTGATGGATCGACATGGGATAATCTACTTTCTGAGCGTGAGAGCGAAGGTGTTTTGCCGGTTGGAATATCGTTATTTATGCCGAGGACCCTCGATTTTGTTCCTTATAATTGGGAAGAGATTGGGAGGGATCGTAAAGATGGTATTTGCTACCCTTGATGGTGCAAAACTGCTGCTCACTGCGGAGGCGTTCACATCTTATCTCTGCGCAAAATCTGACGGAGGCAGACCTCACAGCGAATGGGAAAAGATACGTGCCCAAGGGACTTGTACGTACGCAGTCAAGACACAAGCGCTTACGCACCAGAAATTAGTTTCCCTGCGCTCACAACCCTATGGCATGTGAGAATGTTCTGTCGACATATTTGTTTTGGATTGGAAAGCGAGCAGAATAAAGGAAACATTGTAGAATTCAATGTGTGCTAATAGCAAAAGAGACCTAAACCTGTGCCTTGCGGCAAGCCTTCTTGAGCAACCCCAAAACTGCTTTACATTACAATACGATGAAGAACCAATGACCACAGACCATGCGCGAAACGAGTACTCTGAACACCTTGAGACAGTAGATCATCACTTCGAATGGCTAGAGCCGCGCTTGATAGGCGCATGTGCAACTGTCTTGCTACTGGGCCTTGTTGTGGTAGATGCGGAGTTTCCGTCAAATCTCTCGGATAGACTTTTTTCGTTCCACGCATCCACTTCTGCTTTGGCGAGCTCCTCTTGTGTGCGCGCGTTTTTGAAATCTCCTTTCTTTCTATACTTCGCAGCTTGAAGCCTGTGGTCCAGTACTTTGACCATGTATTTCTCGTGGGGAAGTCTTGCCTCGACACGTTTAATTTCAGCAGCGACGCGTTGATTCTCAGGTTTCTTGAGCTCTTTTTTGAGAAAATGCTCGTCATTCTCGACTTTTGAGAGCCAATTAGCGTGCTTATCGGCGGGATCCAGCACCATGGGATCTGCGGAGACTTCATGTCAGTCTTGTGAGCAACCCTTCTGCGATTTTCGTGTGTACTCACCTTCAGCACTCTCGTCGATGACACGCTTCTCACCCTCGGCAAAGACCGGAGAAATTAACAAGCTATGCCTGGCAATGGCATCAGCTCCAATGATCATCTCAAAGTCTGAACCTGAAACCACAAGGAACCGCATTTTTCGATAGATGAGAGGGCTTGCACCGTGATGCCACGAAAGCAAAACAACTGCCTCAATATCGAAATGTTGCCCAGTGAATGTGTGGCACCCTTTGCTTTCCAAAGGCGTAGGCTGTTCGAAGTCTGACTCAAGGTATCCCAGGCGTTCTACCACAGCTCGAGTGACTAGATTGCCGGACAGACAGCCAGTGTCGAGAAGACATCGTGTTTCGTGATATTTGGTGTTGTCGCTGTTGATCGAGACAAGAACATTGAACATGAATTGCGATCCAGACATCTGACTCGTCAGCCTGGTGCATGCGTTACTCACGTGTGGACCGACCTTGGGAAGAGGCTCCGGGATGATGGTCTCCTCGAGATCTCTCATGAACTTCTCGCGGTCCCAAAAACCCTTAATCCAGGCCCACAAAGTAGGTTTCCGCGGGATTTTGAAGGTCTGCCGTCGAGTAAAATTCCCAAACTCGACGATCTCTCCCTTTGCTTCGACTGAAGTTGTGGTTGATCGGAAGGATGGGACAGGCGACGCAGATCGACGGCGCGTCGCGTCGAAAAGATCTTCAGATGGGGCGAGACGGCCGTCGGGCGATGTGTTTGACACAGCCCGGACCACTGTGCAGCGACTGGTTAGTGGTTGACCACCCTTATCGGTGGTGGTATTACTTACCACGTGTGGCTCTCTCAGTCATTGTAACACAACAAAACCCAGGGCGGGATAATTTGAAAGTTGTGAAGATTTGAAAGTCGAGAGCAGAAGGTTTGCTGACGATGCGCTGCACTTTGCGAAAGCCTGGAAGAGCAGGTGTCACAGCTTTATCTCATCACATCGGCCCCCAAGCCTCCGCATCCCCAAGGGTCAGGTGTTCGCGTGGATATTCAGGGTTCGATGTGCAAAGCAAGCGCCCAGCCAGGCGCGACTGCTGGCTCAAACCGTGGGCGCAGCGAAGCCAGAGGCTGCGATGATTCGCTGTATCGGTATGGTTATTGCAACAAGAATAGTTCACCGGTTATGAGCAGTCGTTCGTCCGTTGGGGAGATGTAGGGGCCAGAAGAGGCGATACCTAGGTAGCGACTCTGAGGTGGGGGCGTCTGGCTTTGTCCTCAAACAGAACAGGCGGAACTACATGGGCCACGAGTGCATCAATATCGGATACCGAGCTTCTGCCAACATATGAAGGGACCACGTCGAATGCAAAATCCTCAAGGCGATGGCTCTCACTGTGACTTTCGAGTTATCATGTGACGCAAAATGGGGACTTTGAACTCATCGAGGCTGGACCAGTATATGCATCCAGGGCATGAGACTGCGCAGGAGTACGTCCCAGCATTGCAAAGGGATGCAGCATCGGCGCGACCGAGACACCATCTGGCACTGGGCACATGTCCAGCAAAGATCCAGGGACGCGGCCCGAACGATACCTGGCACCTTCCGGTGTAGTGTGTGGTCTCCAAAGAAGAGCAGATTGCAATGCCAACAAAGCAGGTCCTGATCTGAGGTGAAAAGTGCTGCCACTCGCTAAGTCCGTGGGATTAGGCAATGAGGCAACGGTGTTGCTGACCACTGGGCTGACTGTCGACGCGAAAAACGGGGCAAGATTGTCAGCGCGGCGCAGCAGCTGGTCTGCGGCCCCTGTCCGAACGGTAGGCAGTGACTACAGGCGTTAGGAGGCGGTGTGCGAGTCTGTTGTGTCATTCCTGCAATCGCGATCAGTCTCGGCACGCTACGTAGGGTCGAGGTTTGTGGCAGATTTGGCCTTCAGCGATGGGGTTGAAGAATCGGTGGGTCCACAGCCTAGCGCCCTGTTAGCGTTTGAACCCACCCGCGCTGACCAAAACTCGAGACCTGCTTCACTCCTATACTGTCAACATCGTAAACCAACGGTCAGGTCAAATACCAGCGTCGAGGAAAAATGAGGCAAAGATACTGCAATCCAGGCTGAAGCGATCTTCCAACATCCGGAGGAACATGAAGCATTGCTGATTTGAAGGCTCACAGCGAATTCGAAACGCGTACATCTTGGTGGTGAAGCATGAGTGCGCTGATGATCATATATCACATCAGTCCGGGCATTTGTGCCTCGATATTCGTATGATCGCGCAGCGATAGTACCTTCTCCGGCCTCTTCCAAAGCGCAATGCACTGCAGATACGCGAACGCAATACATCTCACCGGCCCTTCTAGTTGCCCCCTTCTCGCCTGATAACGACTGACAGCATATGCAGTACTGACTGGCGAAGTTGAAATTCACGAATCGGCTGGATTCGTCGATTGCGCGATTGGAAGCTTTTGTCCAGCCTGCTGCAGTCATGCAGCTGTAGCTGCATACCCCTCTCCTCACCTTGAGGGGTGTATGAGCTGGCTCAGGACTAAAGACCTTGTAAGTATGGCATAGCAGCGAGCGCCATGTGGCTATGCTATCAATTTGGTAGTAGATAACGTCTGACCCTGTCACCGACCGTTGCCCACATTTCACACCCATTGACCATGGACACTTCGCGGCACTCGATCTCGACCGTTCAGTCAGGCGACGCGACCATCTTCGGAACGAGTTCGGCGCCCACTAGCCCAAGAAGTATCCCAGGACATGAAGAACAGCGTCAATCTTCCTGCTCTGACTGCTCTCGTAGTTCGCACGAGGATCATAGCGAACATTTGGATCCTGCACCACGTCATGGCTGGCCGCTACTTGCGCACAAGATGGCAGAGGTCCCTGAGTTTGCAGCTTTTTGTCGATTTGGAGATCTCAACACTAGAAACTTGCTGTACTATCAAGTGCAGCTGAAGTCATTGCGCCAGCAGATACTTGAAGAGGAAGATAGGACCTCTTGTAATCTGGGCCGGTACGATCTAATCGTAGACGATGCGGACTCGCATTACCACAAGCTTCTCATTGATTTGAGAAGTTTATTGCGAGAATACAGTAGGTTTCCACGCTGACGGTTTCGCCGATTGTGCTAAGGACACAAGATAACGTTTCACCAGACGAAGCACTCCTGCAGCACTCACGCGTATCCGCACTATCTGACCCTGAAGATTACAATGTTAGCTCTCTTCGCAGATGGCTGGGCAAACAAGCAGGCGGCGCTTGTCAAGTGCGCTGCGAGAGTGGTACGGACAGAACCTGGGGTCATGTACAAGACACTGGGGTTCCGGCCAGTCTATGGGTACACCTCCGAATGGTCGTGAAGGCTCTCTTGATTTCCAAACCTGCGTCGAAGTCGAGGCGTGACCTCGTTGTTACTCACCCAGAGAGTAAGATTGACGGACTAAGCAGATGGATAGTCTACAACCTCGCGCCTTTGTACTGGACCTGGCGCGACGAGCGCGAACGCCGGAAGCAACAACGGCGGAACATGGCAGCACAGGCCATGGACGCTTCTACTGAAAAGGTTCCAAATCCGGAGGTCTTTGGGACTGAAGCGCAAGGTGGGACATGCACGTTTGATGAGCCACAAGATGTCTGCGATACTGTCAAGTCGATGTCCGAGGCGACCGCTGTACGCTTCACTTCAAGCCTCTCTACCGTTGTTGCATGCTTGTTGCCGGTTGTCGCAATCGCTGTTCTCACTCAGGTCAAGGGTGAACGCAACCTGCTGCTGTGCATCACAGCGTTCGCCATCATATTTGCTGTCGGTCTGATAGCCCTGACACAAGGCACAAGCACGAGGACAGAGATCTTTGCTGCCACCGCTGCGTAAGTCCCTTGAGCTCGAAATTGTTCCAGCGTTGACACTTGAAAGGTTCTCGGCAGTCCTCGTCGTCTTCATTTCGCAGCCCGCAGTCGACATCCAGTGGCCCACTGGCGCCGAAACACCAGTGATCAATTTGTAGACGTGGAGCCGAAATATTGAATGTCTCGTCTTTGAGTCAACGTCGTGTGTCAAATAAATTATACAGTCAGCCGCTGTAGGTCATCGAGACGCGGTACAGCGAATAGCTATAGAGGCAGTCAGTCTTCGCTCCTTCCAGAACCAAGACGCTATGACGTCAACACAGCCTCGCCAAACTCCAATCACGAGTGCTTTTGTATGTAAAATAGTTCTCCGCTGCATATCAACTCCAGCAATCTTGAGTCAAAGAAATCTCCAATGCCGCAAAAAGAAAGCGATTCCTTCTTCTGGTGGCGTCTGTGGCGTCACACGCGTCAAGGGCGCGACAAAACCCCGAGGTCGGCCGATATCGATAGTAGGCGATCTTGAATATGAACGTTAATCCCGCGCGCCCTCTGTGCCTTTGTACGTCAGGTTGTGTCAAGTATAATTGCGCGTCGTTGATACCCAGCCTGCCCACTCTACGCTGTTACGACCCCCCTCACGATAACCATTGCCATCACGACCGTCATGTTGCAAAGAAGCTCTTCCTCCGCTTTGCGCGCCGTTGCGCCTGCTGTTGCAAGAACCAGCACACAGGTCCCCTCCCGCACCTTCTCCTCGACACAACCCGCGGCTTCCGAACTCGAAGGCGCCGCTTTCGGTGAACAGCACATTGCGAAAGGGATTGGGCGCCTCACAAAGCACGTCTTCGAGGATGGCAAGGGCACTTTTATCACTACCGATCAGGGCGTCAAGCTGCTCGACATGACAGCCGGCATTGGTGTGGTGAACCTTGGCCATTGTCATCCCAAAGTCAGCGCTGCTGCTGCTGCACAGTGCGGCAAGATTACCCACGCTCAAGTCAACATTGGCTTCAGCTCCGCACAAATCGCTCTTCTCAAGGAGCTGATTCCAATCCTCCCGCACAAGTCTTTGGACACAGTCTTCCTATGGAACTCAGGAGCTGAGGCAGTAGAGGCAGCTGTTAAGCTCGCTCGTGGTGCCACGAAGAAGCCTAACATCATTGTCATGCAGGGCTCATATCACGGTCGCACAAACGCAACAGCATCGATGACACGGTCGAAGACAATCTACGGCGAGGGCCATGGTCCACTCATGGGTGGTGTGTTCGCAACTGCATTCCCCTACTACAGCCAATTCGGCGGGGCGACACCAGACACATCCGAAGAGGAGCTTGTCAACCAGGCTCTGCTCCAGGTCAAGCTTACTCTGCAGCAGCAGACATCGCCTTCCGACACCGCTGCTATCATCTTGGAGCCCGTCCTTGGTGAGGGTGGCTACGTCCCGGCCCCTCCAGCTTTCTTGCACGGCTTGAGGAAGATCTGCGACGAGAACGACATCCTCCTCATCGCTGACGAGGTCCAATCCGGCATGGGCCGCACAGGTCACATGTTTTTCGTCGAGGAGTCTGGTGTTCGACCTGATATCCTCATCTTCGCCAAGGGTATTGCGAACGGCTTCCCTCTGTCTGGAATTGCAAGCCGAAAGGACCTCATGGATCTGCAGAAGCCTGGCTCCATGGGAGGAACTTATGCTGGAAACGCAGTTGCTTGCGCTGCTGCCAAGGCTGTCATAGAAGTATTCCGTGAAGAGAACATCCTCGACAATGTCGCTGCTCGTTCTGAGCAGATTTTCACATTCCTTAAGGACCTAAAGGCTTCTGGTACAAAGGCTGGAAATCTGATTGAGGACATCCGTGGCAGAGGCCTGATGGTTGGTGTGCAGTTTGCGAACCCAGAATTGCAGCGCGACTCTTCAAACACAGCTTCGAGAGAAGCACAATCACAGCCGCAGATCGCGCCTAAGATTGTTCAGGAGTGCGTCAAGCGTGACATGCTGCTTCTCAGCACTTCGGTCTTTGACGTTCTGAGGTTCATCCCTCCGCTTACTATCAGCGAGGAAGAGATGACCCAGGCTTGTAACATTTTCAAGGAATCTCTGGAGGCAGTTGCGAAGGATTTGTAATTCAGTGTTCTGTACATTTTCACTATGAAGCGTTTACGTTCGTCCCTCGCCGGCCTCTTACCTTGGACTACATCTTGCAATTTCTGTCCGTGCGCTCGCCCCTTCCCTCTTCATTTGCAGCCCCGTGTCGGCCCGATAGCAGCTTTCGAATCTCCTTCCTTCAAGACTGCTCCGTCAACCACCACTAGAGCAGACGAATCCCACATCACACTGGGTCGGATTGCCAAGTATCATGGCGCGTCAGACATCAGTGCACAGCATACTACCTTAGACGGCAAGGAAGCCGGTGCATCAGCCTGCGAGGTTGCCTTGCCAGCCTAGGATCAGGCAACCACACCACAAAACAGTTCTATCACAAGAATACAGCCATCCTGGATACACAACATGGCTGGCGCAGAGCTTGGGTGGGCAGACGCCGTCATTGTCGACCGCGATGATGTCCTCCAATACAATGAAGCCAACATCATCCCTCAAAATAAAGACACCATTGCGAAGATACGCTCCTGGCTATGTCCCACTGACTTCGATGGTGAGGGTAGCGAGTACCAGAAGCACCTGACGTCGCATCTACCGGGGACAGTCTCTTGGTTTCTGGTCTCTGACACGTATCGACAATGGCACGATAGCGAGCAACACGGTCTGCTCTGGGTGTAAGGTAAGCCACCTCCAACACTCCAAGAGTGGAAAGGAGGTTTTGACAGATCACAGGTATACCGGGCTCCGGAAAGTCAGTGCTCGCAGCAAATGCAATTCATGCGCTACGTGGAGAAAGACTGCTACAAACGAGGCTGGAAGGCAAGCTTGTCGATCGCGATATCGATGCGTATATTCGCAAGCGACTCTAATCGTCCACGATTTCTCCGGACCTTCACGAGACCATCAAGGTGGCAGTGCTCAGCAAAGCGCAAGGGCTGTTTCTTTTCGCCAAACTCGCAATGGACGCGGTACTAGAAAGCACCAATGATGTTCAAGCAGCGATCGACAGGCTACCGGACAATTTGCACTTGATGTACACTCGTTTGCTCGCCGACCACACATCAAAGCACAATATTGAAAGGGGCCAACAACTGCTACTGATGCAATGGATCACGCATTCTGTCAGACCCCTCCGTTTCATCGAGATGGCGGACGTTCTTTTCAGCAGCCGCGAAATCGAGGCGGAAAGAGCTTCGTTCGCTCTGCATGCGGATCACTACTGGAGCTGCCACGCGACGAGACACTGTGTGTCATACATCACTCTCTCACAGACTTCCTAAAAGACCAAATGCGCAAGACCACGGAACAGTATCCCATCATTGAACCTGGACCCACACATCAGAGGCTAGCTTTGATGTGTCTCGCATATCTTCAAAACGGTTGCTTAGGGGACGTTCCTCAACCATCGACATCGTATCGCAGACCGTTCGCACCTCCTCCTCCAGAGCCAGTACTAGCTCCATTCACCAGGTATGCAGCCTTCAAATGGCACATTCACGTGCAACGGGCCTGTGCGTCTGGCGTGAATCAAGCAGAGATGTACACGATGCTAGACAAATTTACTTCTCACGGGCATTTCCCAAACTGGGTACGTCTGGTAGGGCTGGCAGCAGATCTTCCTGGTACGGCCACTCCACTGATCATGTCAATCTCGCTGGATCTTCCTGGCTATCTGCAGCATCTACTTGGAAAAGCTGACATCGATCCGGACCAAGGCAGCCCTATTGTCTTAGGCGTGGACAAGGGCTCCGTCGAAACCGTAGAGCTTCTCCTTCGCAGTAGTGCGGATGTCAATCAGTTCGATGCGCAGGGATACACAGCTCTTCACCGCGCCTGCGTCAAGAATCATTTTGAGGTCGTGCGAGCGTTGCTGCGTGAAGGTGGCGATATGAATACGCTCACGCGAATCGTTCCCTTCGATGTTGGCTTTCCGCCCACTCAGCGCAGTGCCGTGTGGTACGCATGTCATCATGGTCATGAAACCACGGTCTCGGAGTTGCAAGTATGCATGAAATCTCCAGAATACATCGAGACGGCCCTTGCGATCGTAGTCGAGTACAAACGAGCGGTTCTCGTTCGCAATCTATTGAAAAGCCCTCTGGTGGACTTCCGCCAGCGTCCAGCCAAGGTAGGCTCCACTGAGATGACAGGGTCCTCCAGTTCCTGGAGTTCGGATGACAGTGAAGCTGGAAATGGTCGTGATCGACTGCTGAGCTTGGCATGTTCGAACCGAGATCTCGAGATAATAAAGCTTTTAGTTGAAGCCGGTGCGGATGTCAACCGTGGAGCCTTACATGATCTCGCAAGCTCCAAAGTGGTCATCGATCACGACCAGGTAAAGCGATGCTTTTCCTTACTCATTGAAGCGGGTGCAGACGTCAATCTTGAGGTCTGTCGCTGAGGTTGGAGTATAGCCCTACATCATGCATCAGATGCAATAGCTGTGACCGCGTTGGCTGAAGCCGGTGCCAAAGTGGACACGGACAACAAGCACACAGAAGCGCCCTTACATACGTACCCACGTGGAAGTCTTGATCGCGTTGGTCAATACCAGTAGAGCTGATCCGGAGAAGAAAGACTACTCCGGTCTGACCCCTTTGCTGGCAGCTCTGAGGCAGGATTGTTTCAATTGGGAGCTCCCCGCAATACTTACGCTGATGGATCTCGGAGCCGGTGTCAAAGCGGTCGATAACGATGGAAACGGAGTCTTCCATGTGGCCATCAAAGGCTTCAGTTCAGAAGCTCCCGAGGAACTCATTTCGAGACTCTGCGCAGCGGGTGCAAATATCGATCAGACTAACAACAAAGGCGAAGCACCGATTCATCTAACGAAGGTCGAGATCACCACGCCTTCTAGTTTCATGGGCGCACAGCTGCAAAAACAGACATCCTGGTTCGAGGCTCTACTTGCCGCTGGGGCCGGTCTGACTGCGTCCGGGCCGGAGACTAGCAGGACGCCACTGTTCAACTGGATCAGCAAATCGATCTGCGATACAGATGGAATACGCTTACCTGAAGTGTTGGAGACATTTAGCAGGCATGGCTTATCACTGCATGTCACCGATGGCCAAGGACGGACGCTTCTCCACGCGGTGGCAAGACACTGCCGATATCCTCCGCGGCCACGGATTGAGTTATTGTTGGGCCTCGATCTCAGCAGGACCGACCAAGATGGCAACACAATCTGGCATGAGGCTGCTCTTGCGTCGTTCACCGCACTCTACAAGACCGACGATGAAGCTACTGAGGCCTTCATACCACACATGCGTCTCGATCCTAAGCAACCCAACTTTCACGGCCTTACACCACTACATATACTCAGTTCCAAAGAGGACCTCAATTCTACGACAGCATTCAACAAGGCTCTGGCTCTTTACTCCGACGCCAATATCGCTGATAAGGATGGTGTCACCCCTCTCCATCTCGCCTCCACTTTCTCTGAGCATTTGGTCAAAAGACTCCTGATTAGAGGCGCCGACCCGAGTTGCGCGACCAACGAGGGCTGTAATGCGCTCCATCTCGCGGCCAAATGCAGGATGCCCAATGTGGTGGGCTTATTAATGGAAGATCTACGAGCAAGACCATCAAAAGATCTCGAAACGATTGTCAATCGCAGAGATCGACTAGGCAGAACACCTTTGTAATATGCGTGTCTTGCTGCTTCATGTGAGATGGCGAAGTTACTCATTGATTCAGGAGCTGTCATGGAGGCCGCTACCTATGAAAGCTCACCATGGAGAGCACTGGCGCATCACGAAG
Organism: Didymella pomorum; assembly: GCA_022225945.1. Lineage (NCBI taxonomy): Eukaryota > Fungi > Ascomycota > Dothideomycetes > Pleosporales > Didymellaceae > Didymella > Didymella pomorum. The sequence continues at coordinate 8,809 of JAKJXN010000038.1, read as the reverse complement.
CCGAGAGCGACAATTGGCACGATACCTCGTATGCAGGTGACAAACGTGCTGGTGCAGTGCTCCTTGCCGACAACAGTCGCCCCACCGGCGAACATGATTTGCGCTACCAACAACCTAGACTGGACGAACTGGTCATGCTATTGACCAACACGGCAGCTCCGAATCAGATATTCATAAACAAGGCAAGAGACGACGCAGCGTCCCTGAGCGCAAACTTCACCGTTGAGTGCTTGCTGAGATCAAGTAAATTGTGTTCACCGGCGGGGTCCCTGGCTCGTGAAGCTGCTGAATTGCCTTGTGTCATCGCAGCCCTGGACCGTAGGCTTGCAGGACGCACCCACGAACACTGCCCCAGTTGCAAGGTAACGCGTCCGAGGTCGGTTTTGCAACTAGCCTGGATCACGAATGACTACCATCAGCTATCAGCCGTGCTACTTGCGCAAAATCCACCTCCAAGTGGCGAAGAAGCCAAGAAGATTCTGCGCACCATAACGTCTCATGGCTTTGCAGCGGTGTTGTGTCAAATCGTTGCTGAGGGAGGAGCTAAAGCAGTCGATGACCGCTCTTGGCTGGATGAATCGGACACCTCTCAGAATACAGGATTTGGTTCGTCAAGCCGCCGAAAAGAGCAGCCACTGTTACTAGGCGCCTGCAGAAGATCTATATCCAATATGGGCGTGATTCGTGTGCTTGTCGAGGAGGGCGAGCAAGACCCCAGTGCTCAGCAACAATTTGAGCAGTCAGATGAGCAGCGATACCAGAGTTCGCAAAGCTATGCGGGCAGTCCAGAAGGCGAGAGCACCCTGCACGCACTCGTTCGCGGCGAGCACTGGTGGCAGGTTTACGAGGGACTCCCTTTCCTATTGCAACGCGGTGCGTGTACCGAACTCCGTGATGCGCACGGTAAAACACCATTGAGTGCCGCCCTTGACAAGTGTGGATCACTCACTTTCGACAAGCTTGCGGTCGAGCTTCTGATCCAATATGGCGCAGACGTCAACGCAACTGACTTTTCCGGCAGCTCATGTCTAGCCAAAGCGTGCTCTGATCGAGAAAATGACAAATCTTTTTCTGGACCGAGGCGCGACCGTCACACGAGACGTGCTCATACAAACAATCGAGTTATCAGACGCCGATCTGCTCCAGCGACTGCTCTCGCGGTGTAAACCCGAATCTTCGCGGGAGTCAGCGCAACTATCTCGGCTTCAGCGGTATTGGACCCGACGAACGATACCCTCTCCATTGCCTCTTGGACAAAGAGAGCAGCCGGCTCGGATCCGCATCTGCATCTGAACGCGGGGTTCACGAGCGAATGATCCGTCTGCTGCTTGATCATGGCGCGGACCCATGTGCCAGCTATGACGGAACCACTGTCCTCCATGAATTGGTCAAAGGCAACAAGAACATCAGTGCATTGTTCACAGCACCACAACGCAACTTTGATCTTGAAGTCCGTAACGCGTCTGGAGAGACACCTCTGCTTACGACCGCACAGCGGAACAGCTCGCCCGACCACACGCAAGAAGGCAATGCGGAGGGCCGAAGCGCTACCGGTCTACTGATCTTACATGGAGCAAATACTAGGGCTGTGGACGGACAGGGAAACAGTATGTTACACCTTGCGGTGAAGACTTCTTACACTACCCAAGACGACCTGCAACTCATTCTCAATGAGGCTCCAGAGCTCATGAACCTGCCGAAAGTGGAAGGTATCACACCTCTTCATTGCGCAGTGCAGCGCTGGTGGCATTCAGGGACCTTCAAGTTTTACTGGGAGCATGGAGCAGACATCCACGCTGCAGATGGCAAGGGCAATTCCCTGCTCCATTTCCTCTTGCGTGGAGAATTCCAGGTCAGCAAGAGTGGCGAGGTGGTGCGTTGTCAGCTGGCCTGCGACCTTGATTTCCTTCTAGCACAGGGGCTGGATATCAACCTGCTAAATGAAATGGGCGAGACGCCTATATTCAGCTTCATTCGTTATGGCAAGGTGCGGGCGCGAAACTACAAGGACCGCTTCCCCGGATTCATCGAGTCTCCGATATTCGATCACTTCACCAAGGTCGGCGTTGATTGGAAGATCCGTAACAAGAAGGGCCAGAGCCTACTTCACGCTGCTACTGCTGCTGCTGCTCCTACAGCAAGTACAAAGCACCCCTCACTCTTCAAAGCAGCGCCTGACGACCGATTGTACGAAATATTCAAAGCGCTTGTGGAATTCGGCTTGGAAGCTAGGCTGGAAGATCAGACCGGAAGAACGTCCATCGATGTGGCTGCCGATTTAGGGCATGAGAGGATTTTGGACATGTTTCGAAGATGACGGAATTGTAGCAAGCGTATTCTTAACATGAAGCACCGATGCAGGACAAAGAAACGTGTACATCAGTTGGGCGGTAATGCATTACTAGTGTGTGTCATGTACTAAAATGGATGGAAGCGTTGCTAATCTGATTACTTTTGTGACGCACTGACAAAAGTCATGAAGCTCTCAATCGTGTCGTCCGCACATTAAACGGCCAGTGAGTCTAACTAGCAGAGCTTTTTGCGCTCTTCGAATCGCCGTCAATCTCCACCAATTGCACAAAGCTCCTCTCGTCGTCATTGGACAGGTACTTTGTCGCATGGCTGACCCTGACGGTAGTCTGAACATTAATCTCATTGGTAGTGAGCGGATTGAAAGTGTTGTGACCGTGACTTCGTCCAGAGGGAGCCCCTGTATCCTTTGCAGTAGATCGATTCGTGCTACCCATGATCTTAGGGAAGAGACGTGTGAGGCCGAGTCGGATGGATGGCATGCAGCTGCAAATAATGCCAACTTGACATTCGATGACTGACCATAGACTCGCTTCCAGGTAGTCCCAAGTCATGTTGGTGGTGTTGGCGAAGTGGACAAGAGATCGAAGTCGGAGCATTGAGACCACGGTAACGCTATGCATCTTTCGTCAGCAATTGCCCAGGCTGTGTTCAGCTGCGAAAACTTACAAGGCTCCCACACTGAACATGAGGAGCACGCCGATCTTCTTCTTCAACCCCAGATGCAGCTTCCAAATCTGTGTAATTGGAAGCGACAAGGTCACGAAATCGACCAGAATCGAGTGAGCGGCGTGCGTGAACGCAAGGGCGTTGTTATTGATACATTTTCCGGTGTGATTTCCGTCCCACTGCTTCCACGCAAAGCTGACAGGCGTGCAGACAAAGGTGGCTGCAAAACCAAAGGCAACCATCGAAGCGATCTGGAAGTAGATGACAGCCCAAACGATTTTCCTGAAGCGCTTCTCGGGAAAGATCTGGAGGTAGAAAAGCAGGAATGACAGCTTGATGAAGCCGAGAGTAGAGAAGTATGCGATCTCACTGATCCAGAACAACTGCAAGCTCCAGTCAGTTGATGTTTCGAAGCAGGTCGTGATCGACTTACCCGAAGTGTGGTTGTGATTTCGTCGAAAGGAACATTCCACATATCACGACCCAAGCCAGTCCACGACATCTTGTAGCAGACAGCAAACAACACAGTGTCCACCGCTAGAACCATGAAGGTGTTGGCGTCATCGAGCAATTCCAGTCGTCCAACAGTGAAGCGAACGATCCATTGGGCAGCTAATGCCACAACAGACAGAATATAGAATGCAAGATTGACATGGCGATACGTCTCGGACTTGTCGCGGCTTGGCTTGTCGGTACAAGCTTTGAAGGTGATGTTGAGTGCCGTCAAGTCATCTTTGCGACTACATGAGGTAGTAAAGCAGTCTCTTGCGACGTCTAAAATTGAAGCTTCGTAGCAAGCGCAGGACGCATCAGAGTTCGCTAGGGGATGACACGCTGTGTTCGCAAAGGTGCTGTTCACACAGTCTAGCTATCAGAGCTGTCAGTCGGAGGGGCCTCATGAAGGATTCGACGATACTTACGGCGCAGCTGGGCAGCAAACTGAACTCATGTGTCTGCGCTTGACAACTAGAAAGCAGAGAAGCGATCGGCAAAGCCCACGTGCAGGTGTTGAGCCGCATATTATGACCTGATATCTCGGCACCACGCGCAATGTGGGACGAGAGGAGTACGCTCCGAGGGTCAAGGGTTCCGTGAAGCGCAGAGACACATTACGACCACGCGGTGCAGGTCCGGTCATAAAGATGTTCCTGACAACGTGCGTGCAGTAGTGATGGACCCCTTTGCAGGGCGCCTAGGCTCGATTCACGATCGCAAAGTGATGCTTCCGTGCCGCAGTGGAGTAGCCCACAGATCCCCCAGACCTACATCCCTGCGAGCACAGACTAGGTCTGTGAGAAGTCATTCCTATCCGAGGATGTGATCAATTGGGACGTCAGGTTGTCATTCTTGATTCAAACCCAGGTCTTACTTCGCGCGTACGCTGCATGGTGAATGTTGGTCTCTTCAACACTCGGAATCCCACGTTGACACGAATCAATTCAAACGCTCCCTTAATGCAGAGGCTGAGAGCAAATCCTGGAGCAGAGATGGCAGCAGTCTCGACCCCCGATCTTGGAATGGCGCGTGCCCGAAACGCGCAAGACATGCAGAGATGGTGGCTGAGGCGTCCAAGGTACCTGCGTGCGGGCCGATCACGTCGAATTAGTACCGCGAAACTTACTCAACTTTGCGGCACGACCAACCGAGCGCATTTGCGCGATGCTGTTGAGGTTGTCCTGAGTCAAGAGGCGCTGCGGGTGATCTGCGGATCCACCTGGCGCCCCAGCTCGAGTCGCGGTTTTGCCACAGACGAAGCAAGTCTACCGACATAGACGCGATGTACGACCCCGAAACAGAGGCAGACGTGCACAAGCACGCGCAGGTGCCTTTGTGATAGGGGTCAGTCGTGCGTCTAGAGTCCTGATCGAGCTGGCGGGCACCTGTCATTAGAACCTTGCGAGGAAGAAGAAAAACCTACCATAAAAGGTACAGTACACGCAATGGTGTGCAACGCGGGAACAAAAGCCTTGTCACAAAAGCCTTGTGAAGTGATCCGCTGTTTGTTGCCGTGCCAGCTTAAGGCGCGGGTCTAAAGCTAATAGAGTAGGCATCTCTACAGAGAGGTCTGGCGAAGTAGATGCAAGCTTTTTTGCTGCTGCATTAGCTACTTTAAGCTAGCAGAGGCGGGCGCAGTCAGCGGATGTGTGATATTTGCCTTAGAATAAGAGGAAACGCTACTATCCACTGTCGCAGAGCAAAATATATCAATCTACCCTACTCTGCGGCTAGAAAGTATACATAGGCTGATTCGCTGTGACATCTACTTAATTAGCTATAGCATACCTTATAGGTAAGTCGCCTACTTTTGTAAAGCCTTTCGTCAGCCTCAGTAGATGTTCTAGGCTATGGAGGCCGCGTGCGGGGCTACGATGGGGGAAATAACCAGCTCTCTGCTGTCCTGCTGCCTAGCAGCGAACTGTGATAACCTGCTCAGAACTTAGATCTGAGCCAAGGTCCGATACCTGTCCGACTCGGACCCTGGCCAGATCCTGGTTACTTACAAGCCCCTATCTTGACCCTAGACTATTAGATTATATAGAGGCAGCATAGGTAGCAAGGTAGTCTAATAGCTTTTAAGTATCCTTTGTATAAGACCTAACGTACTTTGAGGGCGAGTGGATCACTAGGGCGAGTGGATCACTTTTGCCAAGACCCCACCAAAACACCACCACTACCCTAATGCAACCACAACAACACCAGTCTAACGCCTTAAAAGAGCGTTAGATACAGCTTGCGCTTCAAGCTCTTAAACAAGACGCAAGTCTCTCCTAGCAACGCGCTGCAGCTATCTACAGTGTCCCCCAAAGTACACTAAGCCGACGACGCGCTGGACACCCTTCACGCATTAATACTATAGCTAACTCACGGAACCTAACTAATGCTGAGGAGCAGGTCATTATTACGCACATACTCGACCTAGCTGCGCAAGGAGAGTCCCCCCAGCTTGCAGCTATGACTAATATAGCTAATTCTCTGCGCAAAGAGCGCAGTTTAGCCCCTATTAGCCTATAATAGGCTAGTACGTTCGTTTTGCGTTAGGAGGAGCTCAAGATAGTCTTTAATTGCAAGTACAACTATAAGCGAGCCCTCTGCAAGGATCCAAAGGTTATACAGGACTAGTTTAGCCTTATAGCTAATGTTAAAGCTAAGTATAGCATCCTAGACAACAATACATACAACTTCAACAAGACAAGCTTTATAATAGGCTAGATAAGCGGTAGGGTAGTTGTTACAGATGCAGGGAAGTTAGGACAAGCAAAGAAGATTTAGCCAGGCAACTAGGAGTAGGTAATGGTTATCTAGGGCATTAATGCTTCTAGATAGCCTATTCTGCCCTACATTATCTTCAAAGCCCGCCACTACTAGTCTAACTAGTACAAGGACGATACCCTGCCTTAAGACTAGGTAATCAGCATCTCTGAAAATGGCTAGACTACTAACGAGCTTGGTTTTAACTAGTTGAAGCACTTTAACAGGCATACAAAGACGCGCACTATTAGCACCTACTGTTTGCTAATTATTAACAGTTACAAGAGCCATAACTCTGCAGAATTCTAGCAATACTGCAAGGATTAGAAGATATAAGCCTATATATGCCTGCGCACTTATTGCACCTCCTGCAGCCACTTAACGTGGCTTGTTTTAGCCCTCTAAAGAAGGCGTATAGGGATAAGGTTAATGAGCTTATCTGTAACTAGATTACCTATGTTATAAAGTAGGAGTTCCTGCTATACTTTAAAGCAGCTTATAAGAAAACTATTACTGCTAGCAATATCTAAGGAGGGTTCTAAGGGGCTAGATTAGTCCCCTTTAACCTAGAATAGGTTATATTAACCCTTAATATAAAGCTGCGCACTCTATTACTACTACTCCCTATAAACAACAAGCCCTAGCAGTTGCAATGTCAGGGCTGGCTGACGATATAGTACTGTTCCGGCAAGGGCTCGCCATGAGAGTGAGTCGTGATACCTTTTGGGCTTGTGTCACGGCTGGCTGACGATATAGTACTGTTCCGGCAAGGGCTCGCCATGAGAGTGAGTCGTGATACCTTTTGGGCTTGCTTGCCGCAGTGGCCGGAGCTGGGGCTTGACAATCGACTCACTCTCATGCCTACAGCGTGTGTGGATCGAGCGTGTGTTCGAGTCCAAAGGTGATCACAGTGTGGTTGCGGGCGAAGTCCCCTCACAGGTTGATCCTGGGTCTGTTACCCCGCACGGGTCTAGGTTTCAGCCGAGAGCCGGCCCCGCTCACGTGAGCTGGGCTGAGGCACGTCTATCTGGTCTAGTATAGACCAGTTGGTGCCGATAGCTGCTGGAAGGTCCAGTACAGGGCTCCTATAGGGCGTGCCGGGACGTCACGCGCCTAAGAAGGGAGATATTGTCACGGCTGGCTGACGATATAGTACTGTTCCGGCAAGGGCTCACCATGAGAGTGAGTCGTGATACCTTTTGGGCTTGCTTGCCGCAGTGGCCGGAGCTGGGGCTTGACAGCTTGCTTGCCGCAGTGGCCGGAGCTGGGGCTTGACATGCAAACCCTAAGTAATACCCTAGAATTTAAGTTGCAATTAACTCTAATTTAAGAAAAGTATAAGAGGGAATAGGGTAGCTGTAAAGAAAGCGTCTGGACTATGCAGGCAGGTAGGATGATAGCAGTATGTTGTATGCGTATAGATTGATCGAACCGCTGAGGAGCTCTACGGGGGCAGTTGGGGGTTATATAGGGCCAAAGGGGCCTGCAAGGATCCGTAGGGCTCCGTAACATGCCGAATCGTGACAGTAGACGAATATACTTAGTGACTAGGGACGTGATTTAATCCTGAAATCCTTTAACATAGACCTTAAAGGGTAGCTTTTAGACAGGTGTCTAAAGAGCTTAAGAAAGTGAATAAGCAATAGTAGAGTTTAAGAATAAGAAGCCTTAGGCGCTGGTATTAACTAAGGAGTGGAGTTCGACTCTAAGCCCTTGGCTACAGAGAACAGTAGATACTAAGAAGTAGGGTCTGCTAAAAAGGCAAGATAATGAAAGGTTAGACAAGTTATATTAATTTAGGCCTAGGTAGAGTTTTGCCCCTAGGCAGGTCTGTTTCCTATAGGTGTGTTATCCTTAAATTTCTCTATAGCATCCTTATACTCCTTATACTGCACCTTGATTTCACGTACTTGCGGAGCAGTGCACTCCTTCGCGAAGTAACCTAGCTTGCTATAGTTATAGCACGTAGGCGGGGGCGCTTCTTGTACAGGACTAGGAGTATTAGGAGTCTAATAAGGCAAGGTAGGAGGCTAAATAAAGGTACTATAATTTAGTATTAAGTTCTCCTATAAGTACGTCTAGGCAAGGATCTATTTAGCATCTAAACTTATTCTTACTAGCTGCAATAGAGGCAGGATAACTTAACACTGTGGGAGGGGGTTGTTCCTTTGTGCTATATTGTAGGCAGTAAGGTGTTCTACTATACAAGGGAAGGAGTTATGCTACTGCTGCTTAAAACTAAGATTAGGTATTTAAAGGCCTGGGGAAAGTTTAGTCTAGAGATAGTGAAACTATTCCAATTAGGGTACCTAACCCTTAATAGCGGCGCCAAGGAACCTGCTTTTAAAGGCAGGGAATGTTTCTACCTTATCTATTCATAGCTTATTAAAAACTACTTAGCTCTCTACTTGCTTATTTCTGTAAAAACCACTAAGTTTCATAGGGTAGTAACCAGAAAACCTATAATAAATAAGATTGCAAAAATAAGATAATACACTCTGGTGGAGGCTACACTCCGTAAATAAGACTAGCCTTCTTAGACTAAAGTATTTTACATGTAATAAAGCTGTGTAAGCAGTTT